>JACEII010000012.1:16950277-17014650 GCA_014332785.1 Antheraea mylitta | reverse complement strand
ATGTAATATAAAGTAAGTAATGATGTATAAGAGAGTACTAATTACAGGTGGTCTGTATTACAAGAAATAAAAATAGTATAATTTCTACGCATTTTTTTTCCAACTGACTACGCTATTTTACCAAGTGAGGCCTTCACAGCTTCACCAGACTACTCCTACGCGATGAATAACAAATTATTGAACACTTCATTATATTGTTCTTGTTTATTCGTTATACGTTATTATTTATCGATAATGGCGATTGCTTGCGTTAAGAAAGCATCATGTAACAGCCAATAACAGTGAAAGGAAAAGCAAAAGTACTTCGCGATATTTATATTCAAAAGTGGGGAATTACGTACAATAAATATTATAACTCGTTTTGTTATCGTGTTAAAATCAAAAATTCTTTATTCAGTTTAGGCCCTAATAAGGCGCTTATGAACGTCAAAAACTACCACCGGTTCGGAAACAACCCAGCCATCGAGAAGAACCGGCAAGAAACTCGATCGGGTACATTTTTTTTTTACATACATTTAAATACATCATACAGCTTATAGTGTATGCACAGAGAGGAGTTAATTCCAGAGATCACTATCGTTCACATGCTGACCCACTCTATAATATCCTTTTGACACTAACACCCGCTTGACATGGCGCTTAAATTTGCAGTCCGGCAAATCGGTAACATGTTTTAGGACTTTATTGTAAAACCTAACACTGTTACCTAAGAAACTATTACTCGTTTTACTAAGTCTGAAACATGGGACGACCAGTTTATTGCAGTTTCTAGTATTTACATTATGCCGGTCTTTTACTAAATTCAGTTTTTCAAAGTTTTTACGGACATACATTAAATTATCAAGAATGTATTGGGAGGGTAGAGTTAAGATACCGAATTCCTGGAAATTCTTTTTTAATGATTCGCGAGGTCCCGTATTATATATTGTTAGTGTTACAAATTGTAATTAATACACGATTCAAAACAGCGAAATACCTAACAGCATAATAACGATCAACAAACTGTAACAATAATTGTTGTATAATATATTATTGATATAATTTGGTATAATGATAGGTATAATTTTTTATTTATGTATGGTGTTTACAGTAAAATATATATAGTAGAGAAAACGTTAGTTGGTTTTCAAATATTTTCAAATACAAAGTACAGAATATTTTAATTGTTATAAGATACCAGGTGATTGCTTAAAGTTTAACAGTCTTCAATCCTTTGGATGTTCATGGTCACTTTTAATTACACCACTTTGTTTTTGCGTAAATCACTGATGATGAGTATATATCGGTTTTGTTTGTCTCTAGATAATTAGGTCAAATGGAGCGATAGAACGAGAATCGAATAATGGTCATTCTGTTAAAATATTGCTGGCGACTAACCAGTCGTGCTGTATAATATAAGGAGGAAGGAAGGAAGATTATTTTTGTTGAGGCAAATCTCGATCGATACTATTGAGATTGTAATATTACCAGGGAATCATAATCATACTGCAGACACGCTTCACAAAGGTCCCGGTATTCAGAGATTAATTTCTATATCTACTTACAACTGGCTGGCGATTTAACAGGGCTCTTCTCTATAGATTAATCAAACGACCGCGTCACTTCATTTCTAAGAAGTTATTTCAAAGATATATTACTACGATGTGGGTGATATTAGGTTGCATACAGTGAAGATATTTCCTTTTAATGTATGGATAACGAACTTTATGATTAGTATGATTAACAGTGAGGTAATAATTGTGACCTTAGGAGGTCCTAGGTATTTAATAATATAAGACTTGAAGACAACAGAAAATGTATTTTTATACAGGTCTTGAAACCATCTTGTGTAAATAATACACAAACAAGGACTGATAATTATAACAATCGCATAATTTTTTTTTGAAGTTATACTACTTTTGGAGCGTTTACAAAATTCATGAGATTGAATTGTTGCGATTCGCTCGCACATCGACACTTATAAGCGACACCATGACGTTGGTTGATAATTAATTGTCTGTCAAGTTTTCATGAAAACTGATAACTGTATTCAAGCCAGTTATTTTAATTATGTAATATATATAACGCATAAATAAAATCACACACGTGTTTTTTGTGTGTGATTTTAAATTATAAATGGCAGTGAATGACGATTAATTGTGATTATTCGTGATAAAAGTGTTTTTTTTTTTATATTCTGTACTTTTTAAGTGGGTTCCTACATTTGAATCGTCGGTATATTCACTTATTATTTCTTTTGGTATCTTGCTTCATTCTGTACACAGATACATTCCATGTAACAACATTCTAATTATTTACACATTAAGTAACACATTAAGTAACACAAGTTACACATTAATTTATAAAATATCTGCTTGATATTGTTCCAGCATTTGGTAAGTCTAATTTGATGCAAGAGAATGTATAAGCCACAATGTTTTAGTTTCGCCTCTCTTTTTTTCCTCGAAATGACTACGCTGTTGACCCAGCAAGGTCTTAACAGCTTCACTGAACTACTAAGGCGAGCGCTTAGGGCACTCAGCCGGTTTTATTTGACAAATAGCTCAAGGGTGCACGGCACACCTCCGCTTGGGCTGTTGCGTGATATGTGCAATTCACGAACTATCTAAGCTGACCTAAGCTAAACTATTCATACATCATATATGAGTTGTTGGAACATATATGTGTACCAGGCATACATACCTCAACAACTCCTATACATATTTCGTATCAGATAATTTTTGAAACTATTTCAGTACGAAAAGGGAAAGAAACAAAACCCTTCCACTTTCATGTGTAAGCGTGTATGCGTCCACGTGCGTGGGGTTGATATGTGTAATGTTGTTGCAGTGATGTAATATTTGACTTTCGACTCTCTGTTAAACACGGTTATTATACTCTATTATTTTTATTTTTCAATGCCGTGGAAGGTCATCAACGTTTGGTTATAATTTGGCTTATTTCCAGTGGATATTTTGTGTTTTGTGTACACAATTATATTATGTGGTTTCTACTCGAATTTCCGGGATGCAATAAATAATTTTAGAATTACCTAACCATTTTTGCTACTATTTTGTGGATTTGGTAAATTTAGCTGTACTAAAATTGATACGTGTGTTAAACACAAGATTATATGTACGCACAGATAAAGCTTTTTGTATGTTGTAGTCATAAATACAAAGAGAAAATCAATGTATTTTATCTCTAAACTAGCTGATACCCGCGACTTCGTCTGTGTTGTTCATTATCTCAATCATTTATTATATCTCAAAGCGTTCTCGATGACAACTCCCAGGCGAGTTGACTTATACCGACATTTCCAACAATAATAATTCCAACAATAGAAATTATATATTTCAACCAATTTAAACAAAATCCTGTCAAATGATATACCTAAACCATTCTCGTGTATCACTCTTTCTATTAATAACAACCGCATGAAATTCCGCTAAGTAGTTTTACATTTTATCGCGAACAAACAGACAGACGTGTCTGAGGCCTTTGTTTTATAATATATAATAATGATGCAGTGTGATGTGACGAGATAATATAACTCCCTAAGATAGGCTTTCTTCCATGTATGTGTTAGTTATAGCACTTATCCAGTCGATTACGAGAGTTCTGCCACACGGTCAGTTTATATAAATTGAACCAAAAAACATAACATTTTTATTTATATATAAAAATATATAATATATTGATGTCAACATTCACTTCCTGGTACCTTGATACTACACGCTTTGTATCTGTTGTTTTATTTCATAACTTCCTTTAGTTATAAATATTATTGTAGTTTTTTAGTGCATTGATTGTACATACTTCAGTCGATGACCTTTGGTTTTAAAGCGTGCTGTATTTTTTATTGTCACAGTGCCATTTTATAGAGTGGAACTGATTTAAAAAATCACAATCTTTAACAATATTTTTTTCTTATTGAATTATTATTTGACTATCATGTATATAATCTGCCTTTATATACTTTTTAAAGTTTTATTTACAAAACGAGTATGCAATTTTTATAATATGCATACAGAGTGGGTACGGAAAAAATGACAACATCTAAAGAAAATGAAGCAATAAACAAACAACTTTAAATAAAAATTTTCTATCACTATCAACAACATTTCTAATGTCATTTTTATCATTATTTTTTTTTAATGTTTCACGAAAAAAAAAAATCACCATAATTTTAACTAAGCCACTGGGACATAATAACTTTTTTTTTACTCACGCATCAAGTACATTTTCGAGGTTTGTTTCTTCTGCGTAGTATCCTCTGTCATCTTGATAGCACTGTACTAGGCTGACATGACAGATGAGTAGTAATGTGGCGCAGGCCACGGGGCCGAACGGCGCGCGCATCGCGACTGCGGGTGCGCGCCCATCGCGGATATGCGTTTGAACAATGATGTTCAAACTTTTCAATATACTTATATATATGTTAATTCGAAATTAACTTTGCTAATGAACTCCTGGTTCACGGTGCTTCATATAAAAGCTTGGATTCATCATGGCCTAATTTATTAGTTACATTATTATAAGTCGTATAACAGTTTAATGTGGAATTTGCACATATTTAAAGGGAATCAAGGAAACCTGGTAACGGAACCCAAACTACTTAGGAAAATTTAGAAGTTAAAGTATATATAATATGCTGTTATTAATTGTCTATATACCTATAAATACATGTGGGAAAAAACTTTGTTTTTTAATTCATATTGCGCGCATCGATAAGCGTGAGATTTGAGATAACTGATGTTTGGACATAAATTGGTTGGGGGCTAGGCAAAATTCTTTTTGACACATTATTTGTCAACGGACAATCGGTGATGATCGGTCACTTGCGCTTATATTCGGTCTCATTCATCACCACACTACCGACACGGCGGCCTGGATTTCTATTTTGTGTTTGGTAATTTGAGAAAACTGGTGGGAGAACCAATGGCAACCGCGACGAAGAAAACATATTACATCAGGTAAGTGAGCTTTTATTCCGATTATAAGGAAATACTTTTGACATATATTTGAAGAGGTATCTACCTTCAGCCAATTTATATACAGTCCACTGCCCGAACAGTGTGGGTTTGGTGGTTGCCAACTCAGTTAACGTTCATGTTGAAAAGGTTTGCAAAAAAATTAATGTGTACAATCACATTATTTCTACACATTTCACATATTCTTAGTTCTTTCGTCTAGCTTACATAACGTACAACTTAGATATGTGAAAATTATGATAATGTCATGGAAAACTTTAGCATTTTTTATTTCAATAATTGTCATTCTAATTGAAGAATCTCTTACACTGAAAAAAAAACGAGTCATTACATTTCAAAATGAGTTACATTAAATTTTAGACGTTTCTAATATTTTAGGTAATTTTTCAAAATTTTAAAATATCGTACATATATAAAATGAACAAAAGAACTAAAATGAAAAGCAAAATTTTAAACTTCATTCTTGGTGTATAAAAGCTGGAAATCATAAAAACATTAAACGTGTTACATGAAAGATTTAAATTGGATTTATCTTATTTTGAAATCTAACGAAATATATGGTAAAATATATATGTATTTATGAAATAATCTTTAGATGAATTTCTCTAAAAGTTTGACAGTCGCTGTCGCCAGCTACTAAATATCTCAAAATAACATCAGTGCGTGCCGCCTGTACGCCAGCGGATAGATATACGACCATTTTGTCAGTCAGGGACGTTCTGTTTTATATATTACTGTGACTACAATATTATAGGATTTTTTATAATATTCATGGATTAAACGAGTAATTAATTTAATTATTTTGAGTTACAAAGTTGCTGATCATTTGGTTCCATCCATTTGATTAATTTAATCAGACATAAGACGAATCTTCAAATGAACGGAGACAGACTTCCCCTTAGTAACGTTTAATTAATTGTCCCATTAAACTAGTATGACATCATGGCCACAGTAACACATCGAATTGTTTATTGGGAGATGCGTACGCGTCGACAGACCACAGCCATTTGGAATGGCTCCACTGACACAATATTTATACGAAATAATTGATTGAAAAGTTATTAAAGTGACGTTTGAAGATTTATCTGGCTAGGAAAAAAATATTGTTGCGGTACTCGCCGATAAAAACGGGTCATGAGAATCCAAATATAAATTATTAATTTCCGATAGTAAAAATATTATATCTATATTAAATGTACACTATATAAGTATTATAAGGCTGAAGAGCTTGTTTGCTTAAACGCGCTAATCTCAGGAACTACTGGTCCGATTTATTATTTTAGTGTTAGATCGGTCATTAATCTAGGATTATGTAGCTTATATATCATCATGCTAAGATCAATAGGAGCGAAGCATTAAAGAAGAATATTTCAGAACCGTTTCTTTTTTCCTTTTGAGAGCTTCCGCTGTGCGTTAACGTTGGCCGAAACTATACAACGCGGACCAAACCGCGGGCAGAAGCTAGTAAATAATAATCAGGAATAATAAGGAGTTATTCTCTCCATATATCTGTCTGTTTGTTTGAACATGCTTCAGGGCTAAAGTATTGAGTTCACGATAAAACCTCTGCAAGAATATCATAAAGCATATCTGTGAGTAACATTTAGTCTTCGTTTCATTAAAATCGGTTCACTTTATCAAAAGTTATTGTAAATTTAATGACAACATGACTTAAGTACCAGCGAAAAGTAGATAAGTAAATGGACTTAATACATTCAGATAATTTCATTAAAAACTTTAGTTTAAATAAGGTTCCACACGGGCAAAGTCGCGTACACCGCTAGCTTATAATAAAACACAAGCGAAGTGTCACACGAATACAATAATTATATAATTTATATTTATACCATAATCAAATATAATAAATATTCACAGAAGCAAGTAGGGTTTCATAGAAGAGCTTACAGTTTTATTATATCTTGTTTGATAATGTAAGGTATCAGATTGGAATAACACCAGTACAGTTCATATAAAAGCGCATTAGATTCTCACACAGATTAATCACGATAAGATGGCGTCGCGTCATTTAACGTCTGCAGTACGCAAGTGTTCTTAAAATAATGCTGAATTATTTACACACCTTAGTACATCAAATTTCGTGTACAAAACTAAAATAATATTAGGCAGTAGCGTACCATCAATCACATGCACATTCTAAATAAAGGTCTCGATATTTTAAGACGGACAAAGATAAATAAGAGAATTCATTCGCAATATTTGTTAAAAATATATGCAGAAAGTACTTATATTTATTATTAGCTCGGCCCGCGACTTCGTCCGCGTGGAACATAATATTAAAAAAACAGTGACTATTATAAAATCAAATGAATGTATTTAGCCCATTTACTTATGTACTTTTCTCTCGTACTTAAGTCGCGTCGTCATTAAAATTACAATAACTTTTGAAATAATGAACTAATTTTAATGAAATCAAGACTAAATGTTACTCGAGGATATGCTTTATGATTTTCTTGCAGAGGTTTTATCGTGAAGACAGTATTTTAACAATGATGATCAAACAAACAGACAGACATACAGATAGACAGACGAACAGACAATTTTAAAAATGATTGAAATTTATTTTATTAGTTATTCGAAGTCACCTGAAACATTTTTTTTTTATTAATTCTAAAGTGGGGATGCGTTACATTTACATTTTTAATATATTTATATATAGATATGGATTAATTCTTGGCTGTTAGTTTACAAGCATTTCATCACTTTTAAGATAATCTCTATTAAATGTTATCTATACTCCTTTGCCTTATAGAAAGACGTGGAAAGTCCTCTACCCGTAAGTAATAGTTTTACTGAAATTCTTTGAGTTGTTTTGAAGATTAGCCAGAAAAAAATAAATAAACATAATTCAATTTTATTCTTGTTTATATTACTAAAATCATCATGACGGAATATATTAATATCAGCGCCATCTCTCGAGAATAGTAGGTATCATGATTAATTACAATGAACTTGCCTCCTTCGGTTCTTTGCTCTCTTGTTTATTGTGAAGCATTTTTGTGCTGATGATTTTAGTGGATCAGTTGACTAATATATATCTGTATACTAATAAATCTATATTTATAGTTCAAGTAATAGGAACTTCACTAATTTTATCTTTATTGCTATTGCGACGTAATAGATGGCGCTAATCAAGCTTTTAATTTTTACTACTATATAACAACTTTATATTGGGAGTTTTTGGCGGAATTTTATTCTGTCATGTAGTGGATTTTATATTTAATTCATAATCTTTTGTATTTTGACTCTAAATTTTGTAAATTTGGTGGTGTTTTATATAGTTAGTTTATTGTGCATAAGTGAAGTGAATTTAAAATAATACCACGGAGCATGAAATTCTGAGATGCCACAAAAACTCCCTGGAAGGTTCTAGCAAGGGATCCACCATCTCGTTAGAATATTGATTCACACGATGCTTAATATTGAAATGATTGTACGACGCTTGTGATATTATTGTTTGCGTGACAATGGCAATAATAATCGGAAAGATTGATTGCCAAAAATAAAGTAAAAAAAAAAATCTTTAAATTGTTTTACAGTTATACATAAAGTAATATTTATGAATGATGTTTGGTTTGAGCCCCTTTTTCTGCTTTCGTTTATTCATTTATTCTATTAATCATGTTGAACATCGTTTTAAATGTGATCAACTAATATTTTACTTAACTATAATATATTGGGTTTTTAATTGGGATTATTGGCTTTAATTCGGCTTCACCCTACACAAATAGTTGCCGATCAAAATTCGAAAGCCCTATAATGAAAAATTCCACTTGAAGAAATAATGATTTTTTTTTAGTTTAGTTAAAAAAAAAAAACAAAAAAAATAAATAATATATAATATTAGTTTCCTACGCACCCGCTTGTACACCGGTCTTTATCATTAATAAATTCTAAGTATATAAAACAAAGCAATCGTAGGTAAGTCTGTGGTTGATTATACACAGAATAAATCTTTAGGATTTTCCCAGTGATGTTGTGTGGACCAGTTGATTGTACACGTCGGGAACTCCAATGTTTTATTGACAGTTCTACGTATTTAGTGTTAGTTGTCCTTATCAATCTTCATAAAGCCGAGTGCATAGGACTGGTTGAAATTGTCATCAATTTACGACATATGTTCTACATCTAGCAACGGTCCTTCTAATTACATATTACACAAGAGCAAGCCACACCTACAATCAAGAACAGAAATAACTCAAAAATCACTTTTGTAGTAAAATGCATTTAAACTTTGATGAAGTTTACACGTTCAATTTAAATGTATCTTGAAAATAAATTAAGTCAATTCTAAAAGTAGGGAGTTATCCCACTAAATATAATGTAATTACATGGTATTTGTAGAAAATATCACCATTATTTATTTATTTATTTACAAAAATACAAATACAAATTATACATATAGAATTTTTACAAAATTAAAATATTAGAATGGTACTTATGACTATATTATTATATTATAATTATAATTATAATTACATGAACGGTAGTGACTGCTGTAGTTAATAACTGTGTTGCAGCCACTAACACTCACCGCCGGACAACACTAAGCTTTTTAATTGAAATAGTTAACACATAAAAATTACCTGTGATCGCAATATACAACAATGGGAAATACTTTAATAAAATTAAGAAATGCTCGTGCTCGTGTTGAGTGAAATGCATGTATAGAATTTAAGTGTTGTTTGATAATCTTTTAACAAGAAACGTTTGCAAGTAAGGTAATTATCTAAAAGATATTATTGTGATAGAAATATGTTCAAATAAGAATTTTTAAAAAGTTCATAGTTAATTCAATTTTTTATAAAATATTTTCTATACTGACGGAATAACAGCACTACAATATTTAGCATAAAACCGAATTAAGTCGTATTGTCACTGACAAAACTACGTTTTTTTTAGTAAAGTGACATAAATCCAAATTAATGCATTATGAAATAAATTACAGTAAATAAGTTAATTTATTTTTATTCACTTATTTTATTTCACTCTATTAACTTTTTTTTTATTGATACACGACAAAGTGACTGCACTATGCCTGATGGTAAGCATAGTACAATCCAAGAACAGTGGCGACCACCGCGAGACAGATCATCCATCGTCGGTCGCCGCTGTCATGCCGGCCATAATGACGAAAATCACCCGGTACTGGATATGCACAGGCTGATCCCGAAACGCGACGCGCAAAAGCGAATCACTATGACGGGCATTTTCGCCATGTACATGGTGGTTGCGACCCAGTCGGGCTGTATAGGGCTTTCGCCATTGCCTCGTTCGTTAATCAGCAGGGTGCACCACGTGCAGGTGAGGTTGGCTTGGGTGTCTCAAGTCTTAAGATGTGTCAAGTTTTTCACATGTTTAAATTGAAAAGCGAACAACAGTCGTCTATTTTCGTAGTTTTGATCGTACTTAAGTGGATGTTGAATTGGGCGTATTCTTCTAGCAATGTTTATAACTTTCTGATGAAAACTCTAAAAACGTAAATTTTGCGTTAAATATTTTTTGTTTAGATGGGGAATATGTCATATATTTCGCAACCTTACTCTTGATTACATATCTTTCAAGAACAAAGTAATAGCAGAAGTTATATTCAGAGTGGTAAATTCATAACCAATGTCCACTTTTGTAGGTCCACAGGACACATGTCCATTTTTGTAGGTGGTAGAGCCTCGATGAAGCTATTTTTGGTTTCAGCATGAATGGGTCGGCTCCTCCGGGGTAGTACCACCCCTCTCACAGATAACCGACGTGAAATAACAGTCCTTGCATTGTTGTGTTGCGTTCGGTCAGTGAGAGAGCCGGAGGCCCACGTCCCTTCCTTTTTCCTTCTTTCCCTTTCCTTCCCCTCTCCCTTCTCCCATATACAGGCTGGCGACGCACTTGCGACGTCCCTGATGTCACTAGTGTCTATGGACGGTGGTGATCACTTAACATCACGTGACCCACCAGTTCGTTTGCCTCCTTTGATATATAAAAAAAAACATATCTATATAAATAAACTAGCCTCTGCCCGCGACTTCGTCCGCGTGGAATAGTTACTTTGGGCTAACGCTAACACGCAACGGAAGCTCTGAAGAGACAAATAAAATCTCGATCTTGAAACATTCCTCGCTTGTGCTTTGCTCCTATTGGTGTTAGTGTGATGGTATAGCCTATAGCCTTCCTCAATGAATGACTTACATAATTCTTAATTCGAACCAGTAGTTTCTGTGATTACCCCCTACAACGATACAAAGTTACAAACTTTATCTCTTTATAATATTAGTATAAATTAAGCTTCATGCCAAAACTGCGCAATAGATCTAGATCTTTTTTTAATTTACTTCTTAAATACTTAGTTCTTATCTAAAGAAAAAAAAATCGCGATATCGTGAGTTAACATGTAGTTATCAAATTTTAAGAAACTACGACTTTGTCCTTGTAGTAGAGGGAAAATAAACAGTCTGTCGTTTGGGTAAGTACTCTTATGTGTTTAATCGTATGCAATCGAAGAAAATGTGATCGGTTCTTCAGAGTATACTTCTATTATTTTTGTACAAATATTTTTACGCAATAGATCTGCCTTATTTATTTATTTTCGGCGACTAATGTCGCACCGATTGGAAGCGGTTGTCTGCGCTAAGCTTAATAATTTCATCGCTATACCGTTGTCGGGATTGCGTTCTTTACACACATTTTTTTTTTCGATTTGACTACGCTATTGACCTAGCAAGGTCTTAACAGCTTCACCGGACTACCTTTTACACACAAAATATCTATATTATCTTGTCCCTAGCGGAGAACAAAGTTAATTTTATGTCCTTATTGTAATGTAGGTACTCAAGTGTAGTTTTTGATATGAAGGGATTTAAAACAAGATATGAAAGTTTGTATCAGGGTTCTGTAAACAATTTGGTTACAAATAAGTAAATAGTACAAATTTTAGTCAGAAAAACGATTTCTTTCTTATAAAACCATATCTCGACCTAATAAAACATGCTTATTTTCTTGGTATGGTACAATGTGGGCGCTTATTTAATTAATCAAGCAATGGACCGCGGTAAAATGCATTTTCCTAATAAGATTGTTATGTTGAGATATAAACATTATTGCATCTCTTCGTTAATTCATTTTATCACTACATTTGTTTTGTTATCTATTATCTAGGCATATTTAGTGCAACTCTACGTTCAGCGGCTGGTATCACGTCCATATCACGAATCTGTAGATACTTCCTATCATTAATGACACTTCTAACACACTTGAAAGACTAAAATTAAACAATGAGCTATTAATAGAACTGTTTGTGTATTTTACATCTGAGTACCTCCGCATTAGCCCATTAATCATACATATATGTCATGTTCGTGTAACATGCCACACTGCGACGTCTGGCCCTATCTATGCAACGTCGACAAATACCAGGTTGTTATGAATTAGAAAGAGATTCGATTATAACATTAAAAGTATATAGCCTAAAAACATTGAATACTATTTCAGATAATTTTCTCGAATTTATGCTGTCCGCTGAAGCTGTTAAGGCCTTGTTAGGCCAATAGCGTAGTCAGTTGGAGAAAAAAAGCTTGTCAAACTTTTCTTCAGGTGGACACGATGAGAACACAACTATAAAAGATTGTCAGTTATTCTGCTGTGATAACTAGCTTTCTTGTATCGTATTACAATTAGCAATAATTATATGGTAATGAAATAGATATCCATTGTTCGAATGTGAGTAATATAAATTGGTCTTTTTCAGACCTATAGGTTATCGCATAATGCATACTTGTTCACATGATGCGATAACACCGACCGATGTCATTGTCATCGGATAACAGGAATAAAAGTATTTTTACATGATAGACCAATTTTCTTTTTCATGTTCGTGTTTACTAAAGGGTTATTTTTTGTTTTATACAACGTTAGTTATATTATTAATCCTTTACTAGTGGGCGCCCAGTGGTCGACATTCGACCATAATTCATTGATTTTTTAACCTTTGAATTTTATTAGGGTTCTTTTGTCAAAGTGCCTCTTCTATACTCGAAGGTTTTCATAATGGCTACTCAGTTATTTGCCATTTGCCATGATCTTGAATTATATAAACATTTTAAAAAATCTGTGTAAATGAAAATTGAAATTAATTGTAAATCTAAAACAAAAACCAGGTGGTAAAGCTCTCAAATTCTAAGTAAACATAACTTTACGAAAATAAAAAAATTATCGCAACCAATGACACAATTTCCATTTTTTTTTTATTGATTCAAGGCATAGTGACTGCACTGTGTCTGATATTAAGCATAGTACAATCCAAAAACAGCGGCAACCACCGACAGACAGATTATCCATCGCCGGTCGCCGCTGTCATGCCGGCCATAATGACGAAAGTCACCCGGTATTGGATATGCACAGGCTGATCCCGAAACGCGACACGCAGAAGCGAGGCACTATGACGGGCTTTTTCGCCATATACATGGTGGTTGCGACCCAGTCAGGCTTTAAAACCCTACCCTACCCTTCGTTGATCAGCAGGGTGCACCACGTGCAGGTGAGGTTGGCTTGGGTGTCTCAAGTCTTAAGATGTTACTCGACACCCCTTACACCGCATAATTAATTTTACACGACACCATGGGTGGGTGGTATTTCTGGGTGGTATTGAATTAAATGTAATCTGTTCATTATGAGAAACAGTGGTATGCCCAGTATCATCATTTCGAAAAGTAATGGATCCACAATACAATGAAATGGTGAATCCAATACGAAGATGTTTTTAATACTAAAATAAATTCTTTTTTGTTGCTACATGAGGTTGAATTGCAACATTGTAACCGCGGAGGTCTAAGTCATGGATTATTTTATGAACAAAATTCCTATTTTGATTATACAGAGTATTATTTGGCTCATTTTTATATTAAATCATCATTTAAAGTGAGTTCACCATAAAAAATAATAAACATTACAATAATAGTTATATTTTATAATATCATTGTTGAATGTAGGATGAAAAATGGTAATTGAAACGTAAGAGTTAAAAAATACATACAGTCGAGCATAGCAACCTCCTTCACGACCTCTTTTGAACTTCGTAATTATTGACGGCTGTCAAAATGTCTTTTTTATTTATATGTGTGTATATGTTATGTAAAATTCAAGCATTGTGTGTGAGTAGTGCATATTTTTATTAATTTAATGTACTTCTAATGCATTTTATATAAAATAAACAGCCTTCTGCACTTCTCCGTCATATAAACTTTAACTATGCCAAATTTCAAGTTCACTCGTTAAGGGGAAATAGGTTAAAAAGGGGTACAATTTTTTTGCTTCACGTATTAGTATATAGATACTGTCAGAAAGGACAGTTTTTGATAAATCATGTTTCCCACTTTACGTTATCTGCAGCGATTCGTTATCAAGCCCCGGTTCTGATAATCATCTGGAAGGAAAACTTTAAGAATAATTGTGCCAAAGGATCAATGACCTGATATTATTCCTATAAAAAATACAATTACGTTGTAGATGATGTACATTAAAAAATTTTGCAAAACTAGGAACACTGAATTCTAAGTTTGTTCTTTTATATACATTTATTTATTCATAGATAAATCAATATTTTGTTAATTCTTATCTTTACATATGTACTTATTACAATCTTTATTTTAACCAAGAGAATTCATCCCAAAATAATTACAATATTCGCATCACTTGCAAAACAACGTTTCACTTATATATTATTAACAATAGTTTAAATAATAATAATAATAGAAGAGAAATTAAAAAGTGCACGTGTATGATTGTGTGAGTGTGTGAGTGTGTGTATGTGTTTGTAAGTACGTGTATATATTTAGTATCAGTTGCGTGTGATTAGCGAGGTTTTAAATTATTGATAACTTTACTTTTAAAAGCTCCACTGCTGTCAAAGAATATAATCTATGCACTAACATTATACGAATGTTTTACTTTCAATGTGTAGATCTATTCAACACTGAATTACTGAATTACTGTATAATTGAACTATCATATGTGATGTTGTTCCTCTACAGTGTATGCATCTTTTTATACATATATTTTTTTGAATATGAGAAAATAAATCATATTCTATTACAGATAACTTCGCGTGCAACCACTAATATCTAATATTATAAAGAGAAAAGTTAGTTAATAAATTTAATGAGGATAAATTTTTAAGAAGTACTCAACCGATTTTGAACATTCATTCACTAACAAAAATGTTCATTATTCCCGAGTGCTACAGACTATATTTTATTCTTACTTAATTTTGCATTCGTGATTAGGTACGTGACGAAACTCTAATATAGAACTCATAGGCTTCTTCCCGAAGGAAGGTTTGGGCATAATCACCACGTAAGCCCGTGACGTTTCGACGATTTCAAACTCCACAGTTTTCTTCCCACAGACGGTGATACTTACTACCAGAACATTTTCCATGTTCAGGTTTCTTCAGGATGTTTTCCTTCACTATCAACAGATAGTGTTACCTATGTAAATTAGTAAATATACGCGAATTCAGAAAAATATTGTTAGTATATGCAGATGTTCGAACCTATGCACATCAGATTGAT
Organism: Antheraea mylitta; assembly: GCA_014332785.1. Taxonomy (NCBI): domain Eukaryota; kingdom Metazoa; phylum Arthropoda; class Insecta; order Lepidoptera; family Saturniidae; genus Antheraea; species Antheraea mylitta. The sequence continues at coordinate 16,999,103 of JACEII010000012.1, read as the reverse complement.
ATTGCACCAGACAAAATGGTCTACCTCCACGAATTGAATGAATTGAATTATACATAAATACACATAGAGTTAACTACATATGGGAGAGATGCGAATGTTATGGTGCATGTGTAGTGTAAGTAGAATGGATAAGATTAGGAATGAATATATCAGAAGAAGTTTGAAAATAGCACCAATAACAGAGAAGTTGAGGAGTGATAGGTTAGCATGTTGTGGGCATGTCATGAGTAGATATGAAGACCATGTAACTAGAAAAGCTTTGAGTATGATGGTTGGTGGATATAAAAGCAGAGGAAAACCGAAAAAGGTATGGATGGATTGTGTGAAAAATGATATGTGTGTGAATACTAATATGACAACTGGTAGGCGAGAGTGGAAAAGGGAAATGTGTTATGCCCACCCTACTTAGGATAAGGATAAGAAAATGACGAGGAAGATAAATGCACATAGAAGGTAATGTGTATAATACATGCATATATGTATTCATAAAAGCAAGAGATGTTTTATTAGGGAAAACTCGTAAAAAATATTTTTCAAGGCTTTTATTGTACGACCTATAGAACTGTATATCTCTAAAAGACCTACAGAAAAGTCTGTCACTTTTATTAGGTTACCACAGTATCAATTTTCGAAGTTATATTTCTTTTGGTTCGTTACGGAAAAAGCGATGAGAGTGAATTTTTACGATGTTGGCGCACAGCGACACGAAAGTTACAGCATTCTTTTTTTCTCGAACTGACTTCGCTATTGACCTAGCAAGGTCTTAACAGCTTCACCGGACTACGATTACAGCATTCAGTTAGAGTAAGTCTCCGCTTAACGCAGTGTATATGTTCCGTCAAAGTAGAGTGTAATATGAAAAAAGTTTAAAAACGAGATTATCTCATCACTTAATTACCGTAAAATTTAATTATTTTTTATAAAAATAAAACCTTAAAAATATTTCTTCGAAATATAGAATTATAATAAAGGCATATACATATAAAATTAAATAAAATTTAAGTCTCTTCTGTATTTCCAATTTACTGGTTTTTTATCAAGAAGGTATCTAATGTAATTTGCGTTCTATAAGCAGTTGTTGATAAGTGGATATGGCATCGATAACAACCCGTCTTGCCTTACGTCTACGATAGTATAACATCGCAGTAAAGAAGAAATATCGATAAAAACTACTTCAGATATCGAGAAGCCTAACGCTGAGTGCATTTTCGGACAATCCCACAATTCAAATTAAAAGGCGTTAAACCGAAACAGCGTTAAACGAGGTCGTACTGTATATATTCCGGCATTTTTATATATAACACTTCATATGTGTTTCATATCGATGGAAATGAAGCATATTTTATATGTTTTTAATTTTTATATACGGTGATTATTACGGTATTACGGTAATTATCTGTGAATATCTTAAAAAATCATCGTTTTTTTTTAGATATAAGTGGTAATTTTTTTAAATTATTTTTTCTTGGTATTTTTCGTATTTTCATTTATGAATTATTAATAAGTAAATAGTTTATCCTATAAAAAATACACATATTGCATATATATTTATTAAGGCGATTCAAAAAATAAAATAAAATAAATTCTTCTCGGAACCAGGCTCAAAAGTTTCGTTTACATGTCAAAATAAGCCTCTGTAATTATGAGTCCTTGATATTAATATTAAGGTAGTCCGCATCGCACTTTTCGATTCCCCATAGGAATAACTCAGGAAGACTATTTTTTTAAATTTTTGCAACTAATGAACCACAAATCGCTCTGCAATTTCGATCGAATATTATTGTAGAGAATTGAAAGCTCTACAAAAAATTTCTAATATCATTTTTCAAACAATCAAATCATTCTAAAGTTATTCGAGATCCAAAGTATTTCAATTATTCATTATGTTCCAAATAAGTTGCAGATTCAAACCTGCGTCGATGTAATGTTCGACACGTTATCTATAAGCCATCAACACTTCAAACTACATGACATCGTACTACAATTGATGCTGTTTCCATAAAATATTTAGATTACAATTCTACTAGACTTTTTTTTGCGAACTGATTACGCTATTGACCTAGCAAGGTCTTAACAGCTTCATCGAGCTACACTTTCTATTAGACCAATTGTATCATATATTAGCTACCATAAGCCTATTATAATTCACAAGCTCTACCAAACAGTCGCCTGGAATTTAATGTAAAAAAATAGTGAGTAATAAACTCATCTGAATGTATTAAGTCCATTTATTTATTATATACTTTTCTCTCTTACTTTTTTTTCGAACTGACTACGCTATTGACCTAGCAAGGTCTTAACAGCTTCACCGAACTACTAAGGCGAGCGCTTAAGGCACTCAGCCGATTTTATTTGGGCAACTAGCTCAAGGGTGCACAGCACACCTCGGCTTGGCTGTTGCCTGTTACATGCAAACTCGCGACCTAATTTAGCTAACCTAGCTAACTATTCATATATGTTTGAGTTGTTGAGATGCATATGTGTACCAAGCATACACGCCTCAACAACTCCTCCATATATTTATTATCGGAAAATTGAGAGTTTTTTGAGTTCGATAAGGGAAAAAAATAAAACCCTTCCACTTCCATGTGTAAGCGTGTAGGCGTGCACGTGTGTGGGGGTGATCGTGTAGTGTTGTAGCAGTGATGTAAATTTTTGTGTCACTGTATCGCGCGAGCAGCGCACTCAAGGGCTCCACACCGAGGGAACGGACCTAGGCTTGAGTCGCTGCCGAGGGGGGCCTAATCTGGTGTGCGGGAGCGAAATTTACCCCCAGACCACGGCGGCGTGATCTGTGGTTATGCGGGCGTGGGCGTGAACACGCTCTGTTTGGAGAGACAGGCTGGTACTGATCGTTCGCTGCCGTTTTTTCTCTCTTACTGAAGTCGCGTCGCCATTCAAATTACAATAACTTTTGATAAAGTAAACCGGTTTTAATGAAATCAAAAGTAAACGTTATTCGAAAATATGCTTTATTATTTTCTCAGTTTTAATGTGAACGCAGTACTTTAGCATTGATGCGTGGTCATTCAAATAGACAGATAGACATTTCTAAGAATGATTCACTTGTATTCAATCACTTATTTCTAAACACTTGCGACATTTTTTTCCCGAAAATCGAAATAGTACAGACACGTTAGATTTATATACTAATTATATGTATAGATAAAAATACATTAGTCATTTTGGGAATTTCAATAGAATCAAAATTACTTCGATAGCATATCATCTCAATGAATATGTTAAAAGTTATCACAAATTTAAAATTACGCTTAACATAAAATACCATATTGCTTCTGTGCGAAGTCGGGAAAGATTAAGTCAATAAAACTTACACATTATCTAAGTAAAACAATTATGAATATTTGTCGGGAATTCTAAATTTTTTTGACGAATAAAAAAAGTCTTCAACTCGCCGGTTTATATAGAATTGTTAAAAAATACAACCTTCAGTCGAGTCTCGCGCGTCAATGAGGGAAAATCACACTCCCTCTGAACTGTTTTCCGACGCGACGCGTTTAGTGTTCAGCTAAACATTGTACACGAAATCACTTAAAAATAAATATAATAAAATAGGACAATGTTATTATTAGAGATTTTATTCATCAGTAATTTATTGATATTCGCGTCGTGTTTTAATTATTATACGTGGTCTGAGGAAGATTACGGGTACCACGGAGTTCACGACGGTTTCGAAGGAGCGAAAAACTTTGAAAACGAATGGGTTGTTGAGGTGAAAGGTGGAGGGGAAGTCGCACAACTGGTGGCGCTAGAACTCGGCTATATGTTTGTCGGTCAGGTAAGTCATATGATTTGGTAATAATGTTTTTTTTTTCAATTGTAAAAAGAAGGCTGAGGTAAATAATAATATCATAATGAAATATTTCTAAAACATTTGCCATAAGTAAATAAAAACCTTACAGTTTTCTTTTACATAATTATATTTTTTTTTATAATTACAAAAAAATATGTTAACATGAGCATTTTTACATATAAAGTAGTTCCTGTCCCCGAATTCATTCACTTAAGAGCAGTTTTATTATTACACTGACATTAAGCATTTTTTTCTTGGATTAATGTGTTTTATTATCAAGTCGTAACGTAATTTTAATATTTCTGTTTAACTATTTAACATACTAATTTTACCGATTTGTTAAATTTTCAACCGATTCAAAAAACTTCCCCGCTTTTAATTTACTAGACTTTTTTTGTCTTTGTTACCTCATAACTTCGTTATCTACAAAACGATTTGGAAAATTCTTTTGTTTTTTGGAAAGAGAATATTTTCAAGATGGTCTTATTTTAATTTCATCATTGAACTTGGATTTTGAAGATACACCAGTAAACTCTTCAAATCGAATAGGAAATGTATATTTATAGAGACATTAGTACCTATGGTCAAGGTCCTTGTGATGATTTTTTAATGCAGACTTTTTTTAATCAGTGTTATTTATTATATAATAAAATAGTTATATTATTGTCACTGAGCCCCTTGAGAATAATGCGATGATATGTTGCCTAAATCGTGCTATAAAAACTTCATCTGCTAGTAAAAGTCTCGTGAAAATCGGTTCAGCCATTTCTTAGATTATTGGGAACAAATAATAGATACTAGACACATACATTTTTTTGTGTATATAAATAAATTGATAATGAAACACATTTTAACTCAACAAAGAATAAATCTCACACTATTAATACTCAGATTTTATTGAAAATAACTTTTCGTATCTTTATAATTGTGATATATACAGCTTTTTAGTTATAATATCATTGTATATATCAGAATATATAGCTTGTACTCTTTTATTGTTACTACTGAGACTAATCCTAACTGAAGAGAGAGACGTACTACATAGCATACGATTGATTCACCGTGCCGGTGCCGGGTCCATCGCGTGGCAACGACAGAAGCTCCGAGTAATTCCCGAGACTTGTGACACGGGTGTAGGTTTAAGGGGCCCTTTTCGAATGTACATTAACCTTAACCACTCGTGCTTCTCTCCCTGCCTATCCAAATCTGGTATGAACCTGCTAGTGCAACTTTAGAGGCTCGTTCTAGTATAGAGCTTACTGCAGTTCTAGACAGACCTAGGTCTTTGAGCAAGCTATAGGGAATTTTTTCTGGTATATCTCTCGTTCCCACTTCTACGGCATATAGATTAACTCTATAGCCATTTGTAGCCAACTCTTTGAATAAGTCGTGATACCTGTCCAGCTTCATCTCGTGGTCTTTAGGAATATTAGTTTTCCACGGAACGGTAAGCTCGACAAGTACCACGCACATTGCGTGTCTGGAATAGAGAAATATGTCCGGTCTGGATGGCGAAACGCACACATCTTCTGGGATTTTGTAGTGCTTTTCATACGTGTCCATTAAAATAGTTCAATCGGGCGCTGCGCCAAGGATTGAATAAGGCTTGTTCTTAGGATTTTTTGATCTTTCCTTTATAAAGTTGATTTGTGTTTTGATTAAGGTCAATCCTTTTTGTCAAAATAATTGTCAGTAAATGACATATTTTTTAGAGTTATTTACTAGCGTTAGACCAGATTTTCTCCTGGTATTAAATGACATTGTAGTTTAAGACGGAATACACGCTAAAACCAAAGGGACCTGTTCCACAAATGCTACAGCCGTACGCTGCAATACATCTGGAAGTTCTAAGCCAACTGATTCCCACTTAAAGCTGGTATGATGGTGATAAATGGTTTGCGCAGTATTTGGAATATGCTGAAGTTAATCTAAGCGCATATTCGTAATCATCTCACTGAAGAAAGTTCGTCTCTTCCAAAGTCTAGGGTTTCTATAACTGCATTACATGGGTCCATTGATGAAAATTAATCCCTCGTCTGATTTTTTAAGACACAGGTAAGCTATAATAGGTCGGCTCGTCCGGTGCAGTTTCACCGTCTCACAGAACACCGACGTGAAGCAACAGTGCTTGCAATGTTTTGATTCGTTTGGTCAGTGAGAACGCCGCAGACCTACCTCTTCTCCTTCCCTCCAACCCACACTCCTCCATCCCTCTCCTCCCTTCCTCAAACACAGGATGGCAACGCACTTTCGACTCCTCTGGTGTTGCTAGTGTCTATGGACGGTGGTTGTCACTTAAGATCAGGTGATCCACCAGTCCGTTTGAACTCCTATGATATAAAATAAATCATGCTATTAAAGATCTAGCCATTTATTAAAATATAATCTGACATAACATTTTTTTCTTCCTTAAGTTTTTTTTTTTTAATTTTGTTATAAATACGATATTTTTTTTAACTTATACTGTCAACAGTCTATGTACCAGTGCATTATGAGCTCTACATTCGTTTGTATAGACTTATGTTTTTGGAGTCCGGGGGTCAATAAAGTGTACTTGAAATATTATTGTAACATCACTAGCGCTAATAACATATTTAGATGTATTACATACTGATATCAACCAATATACTAAGTAAGAAGCAGTAGGATGAATATCTGTATACTATTAGGTCACAATCACCACGCGCCGACAAAAAAGTTTAGTCTTTTGGTTTATCACATATTGGAGTGAACCATAATATATATAAGAACTTATTCATTAATCAGGGCACTAATTATACTGTCCGTTTAATACGAATAATGACCAGTCAAATAGAGCTACGTAATTGATACTTATTTAAACTTAATTATTCATGACATTTATTATCCCCTTGTTAGTCCGTATTAATTGTGCGCTGTATGGATCATGTTAAGCTGGAACTTCAATTATATTCAACCAGAAATAAATTAGTCATTGAAAATGCACATCTCAAAGTTTGTAGTACCAATACTTTGACGTCTAGAAATGACGCTCCTCTCTGTACATCCACTAAAAACTTTGTAAGAATTTATGCTTTGTGAAAATATGTAACATGTACAGATTAACCCGATCGAGTTTCTTGCCGGTTCTTCTCGATAACTGGATTGTTTTTCGAACCCGTTGTTAACTTTTACTTTCCTAAGCCCCTTCTTAGGGCCTAAATTGAATAAAGGATGATTTGATTTGAATAAATCTAACCTCAAAATTAAAAAAAAAACTGCAAAATGAAGTTTAAATAAGTGTTGATTATGCAGCTTGATTTGACTTGCCATTATTCTTATTACTCGGGCAATATAATAATGATAGTGCCTTAATTTATCATTTGGTCCATAATATAACTATCTCCCGAAAGACCTTAAGGCCTTCACAGCGACGACTGCTGTTCCATTGTTCAGATAAAAAAGACAGCACGTTATTGCTTCCACTTTTGAGTAATTTGTCTTTGATTACAGTGAACCTACCTTAGTACCAGTGGCGGATTTGTCCGAGGTGTGCCGTGCACCCTTGAGCTGGTTGCCAATATAAAATCGGCTGAGTGTCCTAAGCGCTCGCCTTAGTAGTCCGGTGAAGCTGTTAAGACCTTGCTAGGTCAATATCGTAGTCAGATCGAGAAAAAAAAAAAGTGGCGGATTTGCCCTAAGGCCCAGGAGGCCCGGGCCTAGGTTAGGCACATATTAGGGGAAAGCAATCGTAACAAAAAATTCACTAATGATATCAAGAAGTAACTCAAAGTATGTAAATATTCTAAAGGCTCGTGCACATTATGGTGGGCCGCACAGCACCGCATTGTATAACAAAAATCCTTAAAAAAAGTTGACACAAAAGTAAATTACGTATGTACTCAATATAATGGGTGCTGAGGAAGGGGTAGTTGGTACTTACTACATGGCTTGTGGCCTTTGACAGCCAAGACTGCAAATCCGCCACTGCGTAGTACTTATTTATCATATCTGAAAATGCTGTACAGTGTACTTAGTACAAAATACACTAAAGTAAGTACTTCGAAAATATATGACATGTTTAAAAACAACCTAAATGCCTTTACTTGAAGAGCATTATTCCTTGTGTGATAAACCTTTAAACAGATTGAAACTTAATCATAAACCTCGTTACAACAGGATTACATATGGTTTGAGAAAGTTGAAGATTGTACATACAAATATCAACAACCGCCTGTAACTTCACCTGCTTTAAATTATAATATTGAAATTGATATTAAATTATTCTATATACTATCTATACTAGCGGGCCCGGCGGACGTTTTCCCACCTTGATAATAAAACAACCTTGACAAATCATATAACTAAACCTTCCTCATTAATCACGTTATCTACTTGTGCAAATCGCATGAAAATCCGTTCAGGAAAATTGGAGTTTATCGCGAACATACAGACAGACGTGACAGAGGACTTTGTTTTTATAATGTGTATTGATACTAACATTATAAAGTTGAAGAGTTTGTTTACTTCAACGAGCTAATCTCAGGAACTACTAATCCGATTAAAAATATCCTTTCAGTGTTAAATAGCTCATTTATCGAAGAATTTTATCACGCTAAAATCAATAGGAGCGGAGCATCATTGCAAAATGTTTCAAATTCGGGGTTATCGTACGTATTGTTTAAAAATATTTTCACCTTCTATGTAAACGTAGTTGCGAGTTAAATTTAGCGTTAGCAAAAAGTAGCTATTCCATGCGGACGAAGTCGCGGGTAGAAGCTAATTATAATATTAAACGCGGTGATGATTAAAAGTATGATTAAAATCGGTTGAGCAGTTTCGGAGTTCATCATGGACAAACATCATGACACTGGATTTTTTATATATATTTTCGTTCATTATTGTAACTAGGTACAGTATAAATACATAGACAAATAAGATTATCCTAAATCACAAGAAAAGTTCTGACAAGTTGACAAGTTGGAGGCTACGTTTAAAAACAATATTCTTTTTAGCTGTTCTCTGATTAAATAATTTCTCTCTTGTATTAAGAAATAGATTATCTATGTTCTAAACTCGAAACGTTGAATATTTGTAGGAGGTATCTATAAATGATCAGTGTCATCGCTATGTAATAGAAGGACTACGCTTCTGTGTCTGTCTGTCCGTTACCTTGCTTACAACTTGACAACGGAGTGTAGTCCGATGAAGCTGTGAAAACCTTGCCAGGTCAATACTACTTTATCAATTCAAGAAAAAAAAACGAAAACCGAGTTGTAAAATTATTCTTTTAACTTCTAGGTGTATTCTCTAGTTTAATTTTTATATATGTTTCGGTAAATTAAGTGAGGTGTGTAACTAATTACGAAGTTAAAATTAAAGTCTGGGGTAAATTTCGCTCTCGCACACCAGATTAGGCCCCCCTCGGCAGCGGTCCAAGTCTAGGTCCGTTCCCTCGGCGTGGAGCCCTTGAGTGTGCTGCTCGCGCGTTACACTCACACAAAATCGTACATCACTGCGACAACATTACACATATCATCTCTACACACGTGCACGATACACGCTTACACATGAAAGTGGAAGGGTTTTATTTTTTTTCCTTATCGAACTGAAATAATTCAGAAAATTTTCCGATACGAAATATATACAATGCTTGGTACACATACATGTTTTAACAACTCATGTATGTATAAATAGTTAGCTTAGGTTAGCTCAGATAGGTCACGAATTGCACGTATCAGGGAACAGCCTAAGCCGAGGTGTGCCGTGCACCCTTGAGCTAGTTGTCAAATAAACTTGGCTGAATGTCTTATGCGCTTGCCTTAGTAGCCCGGTGAAGCTGTTAAGACCTTGCTGGGTCAATAGCGTAGTCAGATCGAAAAAAGTCAAAAGTAATTTAATTCGGCAGCAGATTACTCCAAGGTCCGTTCCGATAGTAATATTTTACCTAAACTTTTAAATATGAACAGACAATGCAGTAGATGATAGTTGGAAACGGAATTTACATCAAAAAGTCCACAGTAATATAAATTCTACTATTATATTAATTCGACTGTTCATTGACTGTTGTTACATCTACAGTAAACAAAAATAAACACTTGATTATTTTTCATGGAGATTTTTAAGTTATCCATTTTAATAATTCCTTTGGCAGCATTAGGCTCTCTTTAGTCATTATGTTTTATGTTATTATTATTAGTGTCGATGAATTCAAAGGCGCTTGTTAGTTATTAATAAACCTGCACTAATTAATCAGCTTAGTCCGTATTTACTACGCCGATGGAAAATCCTAGAAAGAAACCCACACATGTTTTGAAATAAAAAGATAATAATAAGATAATTACGTTCGTGTTTAGATATTAACCGCAAATTAGTGCTATTCATTCATACATATAATTTAATAAGATTGATTAAAATAAATATTTTTCCTTGAAGAAAAATTTAGATCCTTCATCGTTTTTTTTTAATTGTTATCTCATTTATTTCTGCTTCTGCTTAGCGCCTGTGGAAACCGCAACCTTTAGAATAACCTAGATAAATTCTTTATCCTGTTTAGCCCTAGAACTTTCAAAGTATTTATTTATATACTTTAGGGTTTCCGTTATTTCCCAAGTTGTTTTTTTTTCAAAGGTCCTCCAAATTTTCAGTTTATACCCTAAATATATAAAATGTGTCAAAAATGTCCCCAGATAGGCCCTTAATACCAACCACCAATATCATGTTATCCCTTGCCTAAATAATAAGATATTTCTCTAAATAACACGAGATTTTTTTGCATATTATTTTTTTTCTCTGAACCAAAAAAGAACCAAAATCAAGGCATATCTATACAATTTTTACAATGAAGAGTTTGTTTGCTTGAACGCGCTAGTCTCAAGAACTACTGGTTCGTTTAAAAAAAAAACTGTTTGAAATTTCATTTCGGTACTTCACGCCGGAGTAACTTCTTATCCTGTATAAGTCGCAGATAAAGCCGTGTGTGGAGTATGGCTGCCATCTTTGGGACGGGTCTGCCATATACCAGTTGGCCTTGCTAGACTCCGTCGATCAAAGAGCTCGGAGAATTGTCGGTAGTGAACCACTGATAGCAACCAAACTGTAACCACGTGAACATCGATTTAGAGTCGCTTGTCTTGTGATATTTTACTACACTTTGGGGAATGTACACAAGATGTGCACCAGCTAATTCCACCGTCTCCATTTCATCTCAGAACTACCAGACGCCGCACAGACCTCTCTCTATTCATTCGCGGTTGACATACCCTTCATCCGGACGAAGTACTTCGCTTCGTCATTTATTATGCGAACCGCGAGGGAGTGGAATGCGCTGTCTGCGTCCGTTTTTCCTGAAACATATGATATAGCAATCTTCAAAAGAAGTGTGAATGAACATTTACTGCGTGAACGCATTACATCTTAGGCCTCGTCCTCACTTTCCATCAGGTGTGACTGAGCTCATGCGTTACACAGTGTACTATTAAAAAAATATATATATCGAAGGCTTACAGGCTATCATCACGCTAAGACCAATAGGAACGGAGCATTAATGAAGAATGTTTCAAAATCGGGGTTATTAATCCACGTGGATGAAGTCGCGGGCGGAAACTAGTTTTTATAGTAAATTTAACGTATTCTTATGTTCTCTTATGGTTTTTCGATAAATTCTATCCCTCATAAATAATACAAGAAAAAGACATCCGCCGAGTTCTTACTAAATAATTTTTAAAACTGGTCAAAAATAAATTTTAGTACGAAGAAATTTCTTTATAATGACACAAAGTGACATTAGTAACGTTGACGTCAAGATATTGCCCCATGGACGCTCCCACATAACGAGTTCACAATTCATGGAATTAAAAAAGTATCCACCCGACGTCATACTTTTGAAGTGGGAGGAACGCTTATATGGTTTCCTTAAAACAATGTTACACATAAAGCCATACGAAACAATTAGAAAAGTTTTTATAATTATTCTTTATGTCCACAGTTAAGTTTTCTTTCTTCTCTACTCTAAGGAATTTCGCCTTTCTTCACGGAGTCTTTTCTTTTTTTAAATATTGTCACGTGTTGGAAAGTATGACATATTTTGAGAAAAGTGGTGAATGCGAACTGTTGCTATATCCACCTGTCAACGTGCATTGGTTAGAGTCACTGATGATAGGGCTTCTAGTGTCTACCTGACTAGACAGCAACTATAGATGTATTCCGGCACTCATGTGCAAGTTCCTCCATACATAATGAATTTAAACTATTTGAAAATTTTGCATTGGTAATCTTTAGAGGCTGAATCTTTTTATACCTTTTTTACTAAAATCGTGATAATTATAAGTTTTCCTAACTCTTTATAAACTCATTGTACTATTCCCAACCAATCTATCGGCGATATGTTTTGTAATTTAAGGAAAAATACTCGAAGCTGTTATAGAAGACAATTTATAAATCGAAATCACATGACATATTTTTTCTAATAACTTCATATTTTAACGTTTTGTGCCGACTAATTCTAAATTATCTCTTAGCGAAAACAACAAGTTTGGAAAAAGAACCTTATATTCCATCTCGTGGGAACAACAAAATGCTTCTACATACATCATATCCCAAGCACAGGCAGAGTAAATTAAACTTTAATTAGCTTCATTTTAATTAAGGTAATTTGTTAATTGTCTTAATATATATGTTTGAAAACGAGTTAGGATTAAACGGCAGACAGCTATAATTTTCACGAATGTTAGCCCACCCACTTACAATTACTTCATGTGGTATGTAAAAAGTTTTAAATTAAATAACTTATTTAAAAAGTGTAAATTTAAAGATATAGGGTTGGTGCATGGAGGAGTTAGAGTATGATGTCCATTAAACCTCATCGCAATGGTCGAAGTGGAGTGAATAACAATTAATATTATCTGTCACAAAATTATACTGCCCAATTACTCTCCTAGGTATCAAGATGAGACCTTACAAGTTACAAGTGTGAAGTAAAATTCGTCTCTGATCACCCAAATTTTTTTTTGTTTTACTAAAATGTGGCATTTAAGGTTAGAAATGTAAACATTGTCAAAATAACGAATACAAAGTAGACTTGAAAAACAATTATGAATTTAATTTAAATTTAAGCTGTCTTCGGTAATACCTTGTTCAATTTCTTTCTTCTACCTAAAATGAATTATTTTATTTTGGTCAAATACAAAATCATTTTGTTCGATTTCAATGAAACCAAGACTAAATTAGGGTAACTTTGCCTGTTGCGCATAGTTTGATATCTCAACAGTATCTTAACTGTGCCTTCCCATCATATTCTTCAGATAATTAAATGTATGATCGGCATGTTTTACAAAACTAGAGATAATCATAAATTAGCCGTCACATATTTTAGGTTCAGTAAAATCAATACTTTATTTACATACTAGCTTCTGCCAGCGACTTCGTCCGCGTGGAATAATTACTTTGGGCTAGCGCTAACACAGCGGAAGCTCTCAAAAGGAAAACACCCCGATTTTGAAACATTCTTATATATAGTCTTCCTGGAAAAGGAGCTATATACCACTGAAAGAATTTTTCAAATCCGACTAGTAGTTACTGAGATTAGCGCGTTCAAGCAAACAAACTTTAAAATGTCAATAAGTATAGATTAGTGGTAAATTTTACAAAAAGTTTACACACCATCAAGCAGATTTTACTTTAAAAAAGTTATCCCATAATACTTTTGTCAAATTGTGTGGCCGTATTAAACAGTCTGGGCCAAAATAACAGACTACTTTTGCAATGGGTTCCGGGGCACGCAGGCATTCCTGGCAACGAAGTTGCTAATGAGCTTGCAAGGGCAGATGCTATGGGGATACACATTGGTCCAGAACTGTTCTGTGGAATACCCAAAAGCCTAGCTCTTTTGAGCCTTAGAAACCATTACAATGAAGAAGCGAAAATGTTCTGGCATAACTTGCCAGGACAAAACCATTCCAAAGAACTCATCAGGGCATTTAACCAGCGATATGCTGGTAAAGCCCTGTTACTCGGTAGGAATCAAGTATGGGTTTATAGTAAGAGCACTACTGGACAATATTGTCTTAAAAAGCACATGTAGAACATAGGTGTCCAGAGTACAAAAGAGTGTAGATTCTGTGATAGTGCGGATGAGACCCCCAAACACCTCTTGTGTGAATGTGATCCACATGGAACCGAATTCTGGGAAAGCATATACTGCTTCCGGATGAGGTACAGAAGCTGTCATCCAAAAAAGTCCTGCAGTTATTAAATGGGGCGATCACAATAGACCACTATTGGTCTCAGTGATACAGGACTAAGGCCTGCATAGCCCCTTTTTCCAGAATAAAAAAAAAAAAAAATATCCCATAATAATGGATCATTATGAGAAAGCTAATGATGCTTTAAATCGACATCCTCTCTACACATTTATGAAAATACGATTTTATTGTATAATTATAATAAAAATGATTTAAAAAAATTAGATCAACTTTGTTGCCGGCTCTGCTTAATTTAGGAGAATTTTGTCCGAACTGATGTTAGTCGTACTAAATATTATAGTAGTAAAAAAAATCTGTTGAGATTTTTGAAGCCATTACAGACGTTTAACAGATTTCACGCACGTTTCTAACATGGTCCCCGAAATCAGTTACATTTTTTTTGCCGATTTGTACGTGTCATTCACAATAATACAATTATAATATTATTTATTTATTTTAGGGTCGTCAACATGACAATACATTAGTAAATATATAAAAAGTAGGACTATTATGATTCATTATAAATGTAGTCATATTTATAGACAACCACGGCATGCTCCAACACTTAATTAAATATTCATAAAAGTAAATATTAAACTATTTTACATAATAAAGATCACTTATTATTATTTTTTTATTATCGGCTTCGTAGATGGAGCGTATTGTTTTTCAATTGTAATTTTTTTTAACACGATTCCTAGGCTTAGTTAGTTGATAAATTTTATATTTTAAGAGACAATTATTTTGTAACTAGCCAAATTTTTTTTCTTAATAGTTCCAGAATGTTTCAGTGCGGCCCGTGTTTTTCTTAAGATATTATGTTATTTACATTTATCGAATATATTTCAGTGAAATACACACCTACATAATTTTTACACCAGATTATGCATCTGAAATGTCAATAAGAGAGGACGACAATACACAATACATACTTATTATTTACATATATGAACCAATTATACTAGTGAAGTACGTAAAATTAATAGATATTTAAGAATTTGTAAATATCGATTGGTAATAAGATTCAGGATATTACACCATTCTTAATCATTCGTTCACGGTAACTTTTTATTATTCGGTTTTCGAGAAATTCTTCAACCAACCCAAACATCATAAGTCGGAAATACAATGGACAAAGGTCACATCCGATTCGTGATTATGCCACGTGACCGTAAAACCGTTCACGGAATGAGTCATCATCGCTTGTTTTTTAGGGATTACCGTACTTTACCACATTCGTGAGTGACTCTACATTGGGTCATGGGAAATTTCATATAAAGGATCTCTTTTTTAATAGGAAACTGTTTTAGTACACCTGTTGTAATGCGCGGAAATCTTGCATTGAACGTTACGTAATACTCTACGTATGCAAAGCTACTCGCCCGTGGCATAGTATTTTTTTATAGTTGTGCCCGCGAGTGGTCCGCTTTGTACCTTATGTAAACAACATCTGAATAAATTAAGTCTAATTACTATCTACTTTTCTCTCTTACTTAAGTTGCATCGTCATTAAAGTTATAATATATTTTGCTAGGATATACCGATTTTAATAAAACAAAGACTAAATGTAGTGTAGGTGGTAGAGCCACGCTGAAGTTATTACTGGCTCTAATATGAATAGGTCGGCTCGCCCCGGGGTAGTACTACCCTCTCATAGAAAACCGACGTGAAGTAACAATGCTTGCATTGTTGCGTTTCATTCGGTCAGTGAGAACACCGGAGGTCCACCTCTTCTCTCTTCCTCCCTCCCTCCTCCAACACAGGCTGGCAACGCACTTGCGACTCCCCTGGTGTTTCAAGTGTCTTTAAATGGTGGTGATCACTTAACATCAGGTGATTTACCAGTTCGTTTGTATCCTATGATATAAAAAAAATATGTAACTCGAGGATGTGCTTTATGATTTCCTTACTGACGCAATACTTTAGCAATGAAAAATGATTCAAATGTACTTTATTGCCTTTTTCAGACACTTGCAACAGTATTTTTCACAAAAATCTCAAAATACAGACGAGTTAGATTTACATTCTTAATATACTATGTATAGTTAAATTTTAACGTTTGACCAAAATCTTATTGTCGTATAGTTATTACGGTGTAGTAATGTGAGAATTAGTTTCCATTTTTTTTTATTGAATCACAAAGTGACTGCACTATGCCTGATGCATAGTACAATCCAAAAACATCGGCAACCACCGAGAGACAGATTATCCATAGCCGGTCGCCGCTGTCATGCCGGCCATAATGACGAAAGTCACCCGGTACTGGATATGCACAGGCTAATCCCGAACCGCGACGCGCAGAAGCAAGTCACTATACGGGCTTTTTCGCCATATACATGGTGGTTGCGACCCAGTCGGGCTGTAAAACCTTACCACCCCGCTCTCGCTATTGCCTCCTTTGATCCTTTGATCAGCAGGTTGCACCACGTGCAGGTGAGGTTGGCTTGGGTGTCTCAAGTATTAAGATGTTACACGACACCCCTTACACCCAATCATTATCATCAGCCTGTAAGAGACTCACTGCAGGGTCATAAGGCTCTTCCTGAAGGAAGGTATGGGCATAACACCCAGTCAGTCTACGGCAAACTATAAGGAATCGACACTTCCATATTTTCCCACAAACAGTAGTAATGTTCCCATTTCTCATGCTAGGTTTCCTCATAATGTTTTCCTGCACCGTCAACCGATAGTGTTAAAAATTGAAATTATGAAATGTACGCGAATACTGAAAAATTCGTAGGTACATGCCAGGGTTCGAACCTACTGACATTGGAGTAATATTCCACCGGTCAAACTATCAGACCACCATGACTTCACCTTCCATGAACGTTATGAATTCAAAACCCACATAGAACAATTATTTATCCAATTTCGTTGAGGACCACATAGGGAGTGTTATTTGTGCAACATCCAAGAGATTGGACATTCTGAATAGAGTGCGACGTTTTATCACGCTCGGTCAGCTATATACCATCCTTATAAAGCACAAGTTAGGCCGTGCATGGAATACTGTTCGCATCTCTGTGATGGTTCTGCTTAATACCTCCTTGATGCACTAGACAAGTTGCAGGGACGTGCTGTCCGTATTGTGATTGATGCAGATATCACTAACAACCTAGAGCCGCTTCAGTTGCAATAAGACAACGCCACACTGAACGTGTTTTATCGTCTGTATCATTACGAGTGTTCTGAAGAACTATTTAACTTCATTCCATCTTCTCCTTTTTACTACAGAACTACACGGGCGGGTACACACCTCCATAGTTTCACAGTAGCAACGATCCCGACAAGAAAGAAGAAGTCCGAAAGGTCTTATTTTGTCGTACTTTGAAGATGTGGAATCGCCTCTCAGCCAGTGTGTTCCCTTCCTTTTATGGCTTTGGGTCCTTCAAACGAGGCATGAAGAAGCACTTTTGCAGGCCAGCATGACACTGACAGTCGCCGTTATTTATGGACTGTACTGCCATCTATTAAAAAAAGAACTGCCATAAAATAAATTGTAAAAATAATATTATGAACTTCCGATGCTCCTGGAAAAAAATCCAAAGTTAATAATTCAAAAAATCCTACCACCCACATAATATTATGTTATCACAGCACAATAATATACTGCACTTATCCACAAGTGCCCACTTCAGATAGGGACGAAGCGGCGTCATCGTTTCAAATCAAACTTTATCTACAACAAAAAACGCACACGTCAAAGTTCATTAGAAAAGTTTTTTTCTGTTCACAAACATGTAAAGCGTTTTCCACGTGGATTTTTTAAGCGAAAACTCCTCTAGGCACGTTGAGCGATATTTTTTATGTGGCCAATTTTTGGGACATTTGTATAATTTCCGTGAAATGGGAAAGCAATTGTGCAAAACTCGTGCTCCAACGTGACTACTGTACACATAAAAGTCCCATTAAAAAGGCATTTCGGGGTGACATTTTATGTCTAAAAATCTGGACTTTGAAAATGATAGATACATTTAATAACTACCTACATTGTAGAAATATGGCATTTTAACTACAGTTTAACTAAATTAAATCATATTTGTTGATATATTTAAGAAAATGTAATATGATATCAAAACGGTAATATACATACATATGTAATATATATATATATATATATACTTTGTTTTAATTAGGTTAGGTTTTAATTAGGTGCGAAAGTTTTAAAGCAGCTTGTATCTCGAAACAAAAAGTATTTTATTACTTTTAATACATTAAACCGATTATAACTGAATAACTTATTTTAATGGCTCATTTGTTTATAACAAACCTCCTTTTAATATGGCTATACGTAATTACATGAGTTTTTATTTTTAACTAGCTGATATCATGACTGGAAATGACAATCTATGTGCATCCACCAGCTGTGTCCGTGTGGAATCTAATATAAAAAACACTTACAAATCAAATCATCTGAGTGTATTAACTCCATTTACTTATCTTCTTTTCTGTCGTACTTAAGTCGCATCGTTATTACTTTCGATAGCGTGAACCGATTTTAACTAAACAAAGACTAAATATTGGTAAAGTTTTATCGTGAACGTATTAAGGAGTGATTCGTGTTCAAACAAACAGACAGACATACATTTCTAAAAATGATTTAATTGTATTTTATTACTTGTTCCTACGCACTCGAAACAATTTTTACACAAAAATTTAAAAATACAGACACATTAGATTTAAATTAGATTAAAGAAACCAACCTAGAAAGCAAATTGTTCGTCGACATTCACACGTCTCAGCACTAATAAATTCATCGGAATTAGAAAACCATTTGTCTGTATTTGCGTAAATCATTTAATACTGTCTCGACAAGATGTCTCGTATTTGGAGTAAGGTGATTTGTAAAACGATAAAATAGAACTGAACTGAGAGAACAACCTTTTCTCGAACTGACTACGCTATTGACCTAGCAAGGTATTAATAGCTTCACCGGACTACAAAACAACCTTCAGCGCTTCCAGTTATTTAATAGCAACGTTTACTACCTAAAATCTACCAAAACGACTCCCACAATATAAAGCTCATAGAAACTTCCAGCCACGTACGATCGAGCATGGAAATAGGTTTCTTATACCATTTTTTTCTCGAACTGACTACGCTATTCATCTACCAAGGTCTTAACAGTTTCACCGGACTACTAAGGCGCTTAGGGAACTCAGCCGATTTTATTTGACAACTACCTCACCGGTGCACGGCACACCTCGGTTTGGGCTGTTGCCTGATACGTGCAATTCGCTACATATTGGAGCTGATCTAAGCTAACTATTCATACATATATGAGTTGTTGGAACATATATGTGTACGAAGCATACATACCTCAACAACTCTTATATATATTTCGTATCGGATATTTTTTTAACTATTTCAGTTCGATAAGGGACAGAAACAAAACCCTTCCACTTTCACGTGTAAGCACACGCACATGCGTGCACGTTTGTGGGGGTGATATGTGTAAATGTTGTTGCAGTGATATAAGATTTTTTATCACTGTATTGCGAGAGCAGCGCACTCTAGGGCTCCACACCGAGGGAATGGACCTGGGCTGTTTCTTAAAACAGTTTTCTCCCAAGACTATAACATATGTCTCTTCCAGGTCTGCAACGTAACAGTATCACATCTTGTTATGCCAAAGGCGACGTAAATCATGTGCCATGACAGGGGCGTCAACCTTATTATCATTTGGTATTACAAAAAACAATAACTTAAGTATTCTACAGTGGCAATCTATCTACTCCTGAATAAAATAGAAGAATGTATTTGCTTATTATAATTATTCATTAAATCAACAGAATTTCTTTCAAAGCAAAAGTCAAATAGGATTTATAGAAATGTTTAGGCCTCACTTTTTTATTTAGGAGCTTTATACCATTTTAAACTAACCTACGAATACGTGACCTGTCAATCGTTGTCCAAATTATAATATTTCCCTAACAGTTTCCAGTAAGACTTGTTTGTTATTTGTTTGCGTAACTGATCGTTGATCTACTAAGTAATTGTTTGGAGCAATAATAAAATGTAGACATGCAACCAGAGATTATTCTTACCATGCAAGGCACAAGATATATACGATGAACATGGTTTTAATGATATTCTGTATTGGTTTCGTGTGGTCAATAAGACAAAGTATTTAGCATTCGATGGTTTCACCGTGCGGGGCTCGGATCCATCGCGTTATACGAAGAGTAGCCTGAGGAGCAGCATTGCTATCTGGAGGGACTTGTCGCTGTCGAGCGTGGTCTTGGCCATACTCGGCAGCGAACAGACATAGGATGGCGTCCTTCTGCGAGGAGGTCATCTCGCAGAAGGTGGCGGCGGAGAGAGCTCGCGAGGAGTATTCTCTCAGCGGCCGTCTCCGGCAACGCAAGGCCAGGTGGAAGGAGGAGGCGATCTACTCACCTTACCACAACCGTAGCCAGAATTAAGGGAATGAGTCGGGTGGCCACTTTCCGCCGGACTGACCTCTGAGGCGGCATGGTGATAGCAATGCACGATACCATGCCACATCAACGAAAGCGACGGCCGGTACATCGTAGGGTTTTCATGGGTGTCCATGAGGATTTCCCCACGTTAATAAAAATAAAAAAACGGAAAGGAGCCTAGAACTATCTTTGCGAACTGCGACTCTAGTGTAAGATTCTCCACTGCTTATACTCCTTTCAGATCGTACAAAATTTAGTATAAACCTAGCATGGTATATCCAGCGCTATCACTTCTTTTGTGTTAGATTAACCTCTTAGTTATTGCATAATTATTATAAAATGATCTCTGCTTTTACTTTCCTAATAACAAGATTAATATATTTTGTATTGTAAGAAAAGATACTAGAAAAACGAGGCGTATCAGATAACAATTTGTTTGTTCCCTTTATTGTTAGAATCCTTATCATTTATAACTTCACATATTCTTATAATTAATTTATTTACCCAATCAAGCAAAAATATAAGAGAAATCGACGCACAGTCGCGTCGCATCGCAGCCCACTCTTAGTTTCTCCCTCTGTCGTCCAATTAATAATTTACTTGGAAAAATTCATGTTGTTGTTCAAAACACTTCTGTTGTATTAATGTCAAATAATTTACTTAGAAGAGGATCTTTTTCAAAACAATGTTTTACTAGAATCCATTTGCTATAATTACCAGGGCGACATGAACAGCCAAGACGTGTGTAATTCAGTGTAAAACAGAAAAAAGATATTTGTGTGGGCTTGAGTTTAATCTTATTTGACTTTTGCTTTGAAAGAAATCTTATAAAAAAGTTAATTCTATGTAGATTTAATAAATAATTAAAACTCTTCTGAAGTCGCAAATCCTTTTTTTCCATTCTCATTTAATTTATACAGATTTATTTTGTGAAACTTTGGATTTTTTGAACTCAGCTTTGGTTATCGTTTACAAAAAAAAAACAACTCTATAAGAACTGATAAGACTTTATAAAACACGTATTGTAGTCGTATATGTTTGAATAAACTTTGTTGAACTTAGTTACCAGTTCTCACGAAATCTTTACTTGCAACCAACTTTATAGTGTCGATGTGTACGAGCGTCGTAATAAATTTAATCATCAATTTTCTAAACGCGCCAAAAGAAATGTAACTTCAAAAACTGGTAGTCCGGTGAAGCTGTTAAGACCTTGCTAGGTCAATAGCGTAGTCAAATCGAAAAAAAAATCAAAAACTCAGTGTGAAATATCTAAATGACATGAATATTCTAACCTTCATCCTAACTCAGCACATAACATTTATTATTTAATTATAGTTGGAGTTTTTGGCGGGATTTTAATCTGTCATGTAGTGGATTTTATATTTTATTCATAATCTTGTGTTATTTGACTATATATTGTGTAAATTTGGTGGTGTTTTACGTAATATAGTTAGTTTATTATGCATAAGTGAAGTGAATGGAAAATAATAACACGGAGCATGAAATTCTGAGATGTCACAAAAACTCCCTGGAAGGTTCTAGCAAGAGATCCACTATCTTGTAAGAATATGGATTCACACGATACTTAATATTGGAATGATGACACGAAGCTTCTGATATTATTGACTACGTGACAATGGCAGTAATAATCGGTAAGATTGATTGCAAAAATAAAGTTAAAAAAAAAAATTATAGTTGAATACTTCGGGATTATCTGTACTAGTTTTTTTATACATATCTAATTTACTGTCGTATTTGTTTTTTATTTCACAGATCAAATTTAGATTTGGGTAACACAACTCTTTTTAAATCTAGTAGTGTGAAAATTCAATTTTGTCCACCTAGTGTACGTTTACAGTACTAAGAACACGCAATTAATTATCCATTTCTTGGGATTGAGATAGTAAAATACAAATAGTATTCAAGCTTATTACACAGATGGCGCTATAGTATGTTTTATTTGTCTTGCTAAAAATACGTCTGTGCACCAAACGTAGCGTTGTAGCGTATAACGGCATCGTTTTCAGGCGACGCTAAACTGTAATTTCAGCGTCGTTTGTACTAGGAGTTCATAGGTTTATGAAGAAAATTTCAGTATTTCAGCGAAGAACAATTTTTCAGAATTTATTTGAACGACGTCATAAGGTTTCTGTATTAAAATATCTTATTTCGCTAATCAGCTAGAAAGGAGAAAGTGAGTTTTTTTTACTAAGCTTTACAGCATAAATATTTTAGCTGTAACTTCTTTCTTTTTACATTAACGAGGAACTGAAATTGTTTTAGTTTATTTTTTGTATTTTTTTGTCTTTTAAAATAAACTTATTTTTAAGTCTTGTGATACAACTCTTTTGAGTAGAATCATATACAATAATTATTTTATTAAACTGTACATGTGGAAGAAATGTCTTATGTTTCTATGACACTGAAAAATAATTTTATTCATAAGAAAGCAATATGGTAAGCAGTAAACAACTTACACAGGAAAATGTAAGGAAAAACAACCTTATTATGTTTGTTGTACCTCGTTATGTTTTATCAACAAAGCCCACTTCTTTGAAGACAATAAAAAATAGATAAATTAATTAAATAAATTGAAAAATATATTTTTACTTAAAACACAAGAAAAATGCTAGAGGTAACAGGCTTTCATAAAGACGAAGAGAGTTGCGCGATTTCTACGGTTCAGAATAATTCAGCAGCGACCGAACACAAGCTACAACTTAGCGTTTGTCTCATATACTTGAATCTAATACTTCTGAAAATGTCGTTTATTATACGTAATTACTTATTCATTACAAACAAATTGTGTATTTTTCTAGCGGCAACAGAAACCAGAGTTGAAAATTGACAAAGGCGGTACTCGTTGCTAATTTTTTATTTGTAATAACACTATCTGCTGACGGTGAAGCAAAAAGAACTGTGGATTTCTCAGAAATCGAGATCGCCACTATGTCGTGTTAGTGTGGTAATTATGCCCATACCTTCCATCCGGGAGAGGCCAATAGCCCTGCAGTTTGTCTCTTGCAGATGAAAATTTTCAATAATTTAATTTTTATATCTAAGATTGCAATGGATTCCGTCTCACGTATGATTAGAAGGAAACGAGAGAGCCGATTTTTTAACAAAGGTAGCTTTAACAGAAGGTTCAGAGATAAATATTCTTCCACACTATACAGAAGTATTGTATAAATTTAAAATACGGTATTATGACAAGGGGAAAGAATATTTTTATTCGACTTCAAGAGAGAAGGGGATATGGTACCGTACTATACAGTGTCAGACTCCACCTGTACCGTGGTTCGCAAAGGCGAATATTAGCAGAACATTGATCACTTCTACATCTAGATTACGGTCTGAACACATTCCGTCAGGGAAATTTAAATATCTTTTGAAGATTATACTTTAGGCGTGTTAAGCGGTATTTGGCAGGAAAAAAAATTATGGCTTCGCGTCATGGACATCTTAGTAAAGCGTGACCGATATGCTCGTGACGTATTACTTTTACGTCAGACTAACGACGCGTAGTATAACGGCCTAATATTGATATTGAAGATTGATATTTTGTATTGAGCTAATGCAAACCGTCATATGTTTGACTTAGTCCGCGTGGAATAGTTACTTAGGGGTAACGATAACACGCAGCGGAACATCTCAAGAGAAAAAAATAACCGATTTTGAAAGATTCATCATTAGTGCTCCGCTCCTAGTGGCCTGATTGTGATCATATATATAACTTACGTCGATAAATGAGCTATATAACACTGAAATAATTTTTCAAATTCAATTTCAAGGATCAGTAATTTCTGAGACTACAACAAACTTTACCTTCTTATAATATTAGTATAGATTAAATAATTATTTTTTATAAAAATGTATATATTACTCGGAATGCCAACAAAACTGAAAACTAGACCAATATAAATGATCTTATTAAAAAAAAATAAAAATTTAAATTAGATCATATTATAATTATTTAAGAATTTAAAAAACAACACAAATATTCAATTATTTTGCCTTTTCACTTCTGTCAGTCCTTATGATGGCCTAGACTTGTTTAGTTATATTTTTTTCTAGTCTAGTATCTAGTATATTTTTATATAAATCAATCTTCATTTTATATAGCAACACTTCTGCCTACTGTGCAAGTACTGTTCACACCCCTTACTGTGTTCTTCCCTCATCGGAAGTTCAGAATTCACACACGCGTACACATGTGCGTACAACCTCCTCGCCTGTTCAGCCGCCCTGGTACATATGTGACTCGGGAAACTCACATGGCTCCACGAAACAACACGTGCTACGCTCGTGTGCCGCCGGCCCACACAACGCGTGTTCGTGTCTAATTAAAAACAGTACACACCGAATGTTGTTTTCATTGTAGATGTGCATATGTTGTGTGTGGAACTAATGGCTGTCGACATATGTGTGCATATTTGTCTATGATATATATGGCAACAACTATAGCAAACTTTATGGAAAACTTATAGACAAGAAAGTCAAGGAGTTTGTTGAGTCAAGTGGGATTTTATATTTTATTCATAATCTTGTGTTATTTGACTCTATATTGTGTCAATTTGGTGGTGTTTTACGTAATATAGTTAGTTTATTGTGCATAAGTGAAGAGAATGGAAAATATTACCACGGAGCATGAAATTATGAGATGCCACAAAAACTTCCCGGAAGGTTCTACCAAGGGATCCACCATCTTGTTTGAATATTGATTTACACGATGCTTAATATTGAAATGATCCCACGACGCTTGTGATATTATTAACTACGTGACAATGGCAGTAATAATCGGAAAGATTGATTGCCAAAATTAAAGTTGGGATGTAAGGGGTGATAAATAACATCATAAGACTTGAGACACCCAAGCCAACCTCACCTGCACGTGGTGCACCCTACTGAATAACGAACGAGGCAATGGCGAAATCAGGGTGATAGGGTTTTACAGCCTGAATGGGTCGCAATCACCATGTATATGGCGAAAAAGCCCGTAATAGTGATTCGCTTCTGCGGGTCGTGTTTCGGGATCAGCCTGTGCATATCCAGCTTTTTGCAGGCCGGCATGATAGTGACGACCGGCGATGGATAGTGTGTCAATCAGTGGTCGCTATTATTTTTGCATGGCACTGTGCTTACCATCAGGTATAGCGCAGTCATTATGCCGTGCTACAATAGAATAAAAAAGTCATGATAAACACCTCCCAATTTTTATGTTGAATTGTTAAAATTCGTACAGGCGTACAGGTTTAATTGAATGGTTTTTGTGAAAATTAAC
This sequence comes from Antheraea mylitta, assembly GCA_014332785.1. Lineage (NCBI taxonomy): Eukaryota > Metazoa > Arthropoda > Insecta > Lepidoptera > Saturniidae > Antheraea > Antheraea mylitta. Next base: position 16,973,387 of record JACEII010000012.1, on the reverse strand, counting down.
AATGTTTATAGCTTGTAGGTTTGTTTTTTTTTCGAAATGTCTACGCTATTGACCCAGCAAGGTCTTAACAGCTTCACCGGACTACTAAGGCGAGCGCTTAAGGCACTCAGCCGATTTCATTATGGAAAACAGCTCAAGGGTGCACGGCACACCTCGGCTTGGCTGTTGCCTGTTGCATGCAAAATCGCGACCTATCTCAGCTAACCTAGCCTATTCATATGTGTATGAGTTGTTGAAACGTATATGTGTACCAAGCATACACGCCTCAACAACTCCTCCATATATTTATTATCGGAAAATTGAGGTTTTTCAGTTCGATAAGGGAAAAAAGTAAACCCTTCCACTTTCATGTGTAAGCGTGTAGAAGTGCACGTGTGTGGGGGTGATCGTGTAGTGTTGTAGCGGTGATGTATATTTGTGTGTCACCGTATCGCGCAAGCAACGCACTCAAGGGCTCCCTACCGAGGGATCGAACCTAGGCTTGAGCCGCTGCCGTGGGAGGCCTAATCGGGTTGTAGGTTTGGCTATATGTCGTGTTATATACATATGAAACTGATAGCGTTTAGCGTTTTATAGCTTTATATAAATTATAGTTTTATATAAATTATAATTATCTTAGTAAAATCGTCAAATATTAATTACCCAAAAGTGTTTTTAAACTAATCGTTCCTAATGCAAAGTAAATAAAAGTATGGCTGAGGCTTACTGAAACTTTCAAATGATTTTTCCTATAATTTATAAAATTATAATTGAATTTGATATATTTACACAACTGATCTTATTATATAGCATCTAGATAAAATTATTAATCTATATTTATTAATTGTTTTAATAAATGTCCCCATTTGTTATTACTACCAACCAGCCCCGGTTGCGTGGAAGCAAATAAATGTGGTCATTAGTGTAAAGTCATTTGGATTCATTTTTGAACACCTGGATACCTACAGTTCATTAAACTCATAAAAACTTCACCCATTTTATTTGTTGCTTTTAAATTTCAATCTTCACTTTTTAAAATTTTATTCTTCTAAAATATATAGAAATGAAGGGCAATTTTTATGTACATTTACCAACGCATTTTTTTTTTATTGAAGCACGACAAAGTGACTGCACTATGCCTGATAGTAAGTATAGTACAATCCAAGAACAGTGGCGACCACCGAGAGACAGATTATCCATCGTTGGTCGCCGCTGTCATGCCGGCCATAATGACGAAAGTCACCCGGTACTGGATATGTACAGGCTGATCCCGAAACGCGACGCGCAAAAGCGAGTCACTACGACGGGCTTTTTCGCCATGTACATGGTGGTCGCGACCCAGTCGGGCTGTACAACCCTACCACCCCGCTATCGCCATTGCCTCGTTCGTTGATCAGCAGGGTGCACCACGTGCAGGTGAGGTTGGCTTGGGTGTCTCAAGTCTTAAGATGTTACTCGACATCCCTTACACCCAATGTAAAACTAAAGCATAAAATTACATATCTATGAATAACGTATTAGTTACAATTAAAAATAACCCATTACTTGAGTTTTTGACGACAGCTTAGTCTGTATGTCTTAGTAGGTTTTTATAATTTATTTTGAATTGGATTTAATTTCCCGATGTCATCGGTTCGGACGCAAATCTGGTAATCAGGCAAAACCGCGACCTATATTGGTTAAGTTCAAGAAGAGTGATGTACGAGATTCAGTGTGGTTTAATAAGAAAAAAATGAAAGGTACCGGCATTACACTATCAGAGTTCTTAACGAAACTACGGCATGACGTGTTTATGGCAGCTAGGGAAAAGTTTGGGCTGACTCAGTGCTGGACCCGAAATGGTTTCATTTATATAACTACTCAAGATGGATCTAAACACAAGATTGAAACCATGGCTGAGCTACATAAAATTGACAATTCTTGTGCCACCCCCGCAATACCACCAAAAATGCCATTAATGGTGAGCTCCAATAACAATAGTAATCAAAGACCAAAAAGGCATATGACCAAAGCTAAATAGAATTTGTTCTACATAATAATAAACATTATATGTGTTGTTATGGTTATAACATTATGTACTGATCCTTTTGTCTACTCAACTATTGTAGTTCAATATTGTTTAGGTTACTTGATTTGAATAATATTACCTTTTTTGTTTTCTCTATCCATATTATTTGGTGATACTGTGGTCTTCTATTATTACTGTGTTAGTTGTGAGTTATTAGTTAAGGTTTATATATATAGAAATTATACAGGTTTCATAACTCTAAACATAAAAATAAACATAGAACAGCAGTTTGTACTGTATACTGGTTGTTTAGTTAGTATTATCACTTCATATATAGATATATATATATATATATATATATATGTATCTAAGCATTACTCTTGTTAAACTGTTATAATCACTGTAATCTGAAATTTAATATAATTTACTTGTATATTTCATAATACTTTTGTTGTTATCTTGTTTACTGCTGGCAAGTTATATCGTGCTAGTTTGTTTTGGAGATCATTAATATTATTTTGTTTTATTGTAATAGTGTATCATATAGTTTGTATAATTTATATTCTAATTACCTTTAGTTATTTTGTGCTAATTGAATATATTTAAGAAACAGTTAGGAAGGAAATACGTATATATACGCAAAGTTGTGTAACATGTTAAATAACAGTAATTCGGACAGCTCGTATGGTGGAATTTTACAATCAGTCTTATTACAAACATTATTAGATGAGCAGAGTGATGATAGTTTTCACAGTGCATCCTCGCAATCTCTTCCTTTAAATGAATCTCTAACACAATGTTTCCAGTCATTTCCTAAAAACTTTAACGTAATTCATATTAATGCCCAAAGCATTCCTAATCACTACACCGATATCGTATCATCGTTTGATGTGACCAACATTCATGCTATTCTCATTTCAGAGTCTTTTTTAAAGCCTTGTCTTGCGTCAGCTCTTTATAGTTTACCTGGATTTGAACTTATACGTAATGACCGTACGGGGAAGGGGGGCGGTGGAGTAGCGATATATCTACGCAACCATATTCCTTATTCAGTAATATCTAAATCAGACTCTGAATATTCCGGTACCTCTGAGCATCTTTTCCTAGACATAAAACTGTCTCACACCAAGGTGCTTTTAGGAGTTTTCTATTCCCCAAATCTGACTATAAATTATTTTAATACCTTTGAAAATCTTCTAGAACATTTTATACCTATTTATTCTCACTCGTTGATACTAGGTGATTTCAACACATGCCTTTTGAAAAAGGATCATCGCACACGGAAGTTAATTTCTTTAGTTAACGATGCAAACATGAATATTTTACAAACTAGTTCTACTCATCATTTCCCAAACTGTGAGCCCTCCCTGCTAGATCTGATGATAGTAAGTTCTACAGATCACGTAGCTTCATACGGGCAACTTTCAGCTGACGCCTTCTCTTATCATGATCTTGTTTACTTATCGTATAAGGTACGACCTCCTAAATTGAAACATAAAGTAGTAATGCAGCGTAATTTTAATAAATTAAATATAGAAAGGCTTCTCCAGGATGCTCAGATGCTTGACTGGAATGCAGTAATTCAGTGCCAAGATGTTGAAAAGATGGTTGAAATATTTAACTCTCTCCTTACTCAACTATACGATCGGCATGCTCCAGTGCATGCTGTTAAGCTAAAACATTTACCTGCTCCCTGGCTAAACTCTGATTTACGTAAATTAATGAACAAAAGGAATATTGCTAAATCTAATTATAAAAAAGATCCATCTGAAAAAAATAAAACCAAATATAAGTATCTACGTAATCGGTGTAGTAGAATGTGCAGAGATGCGCAGAGACGACATATTCATGTATCTATTGAACATGGTGATGGACCAAAAATCTGGAAATTTTTAAAATCAGTAGGAGTTGGGAAGTCAAGAGATCTTGTGACAACTAATATAGACGTTGAAGCTTTGAACGACCATTTTACATCCAATGTCCACAACTTCGATTTGATCACGAAATCAGAAACATTGAACAATTTACTAAATGTGTCAAAACCGTTGTATGATAGCTTCATCTTTAATCGTGTAACTGATAAAGAGGTAGAAAATAGTATTAAAGCTATATCCTCTAATGCAGTTGGAAATGACGACATTAGTCGTAAAATGATTCTTCCTATTTTAAATATTATCCTACCTACCATCACATTCATTTTCAATATGTCTTTATTCTCCTCTACTTTCCCAGCTATCTGGAAACAAGCTACTGTTGTACCGCTTCCCAAGTGTAGTAATCCAGCTGACTTTTCACAATATAGACCTGTTTCGATACTTCCTTTTTTATCTAAAGCATTTGAACGACTTGTTCATAAACAACTCTCGTTATTTTTACTTGTTAATGATATTTTAAATCCGTATCAATCAGGTTTTCGTTCCGGTCATAGTACTGTAACGGCGCTAGTAAAAGTCTCTGATGACATACGTCAGGGCATGGAAAACCAAAAGGTGACGATACTTACCCTTCTTGATTTTAGTAATGCTTTTAATACTGTTGATTTTGACGTCCTTCTAGCATTACTTGATAATATAAATTTGGCTCCTTCTGTTGTAGAGTGGTTTGTAAGTTACTTAAAAGGCCGTCGTCAGCGTATCCGGATCGACGACAAATATTCACAGTGGTGCGAAATTACCACTGGTGTTCCACAAGGAGGTGTACTCTCTCCTCTGCTTTTCTCAATTTTCATCAATTCTATAACTAATTCTCTCTCCTCTTCTTATCACTTATATGCGGACGATCTGCAGATTTATTACCAAACACCAGTGACTGATTTATCTAATGCAATAGACATCATGAATTCAGATCTACATAAGGTTGGACACTGGGCTGAATCCCACGGACTATCCCTTAATCCCAACAAATCTCAATGTTTACTCATTGGTAGTACTAGGCAACTGCACAAGATAGATTGGAACTCGTTAGCACCTATCTGTTTGAACAATGTTACGATTCCTTATTCCACCGCAGCCAAGAATCTAGGTGTGATCTTTGATAGCAATCTATCTTGGAAAAATCATGTGAGTGAAGTTAGCAGAAAAATATTTGCATCTTTGCGTTCACTGAGAAGAATGCGCAATTTGTTACCTACATCGACTAAAGTCATGCTTGCAGAATCATTACTTTTGCCTGTCCTTGATTATGCTGATGTCTGCTACCTGGACGCTAATGAGGAATTAATTAATAAATTGGAGCGGCTACAGAATACATGCATTCGCTTTATCTATGGACTTAAGAAATTTGATCATGTGTCTGAATACCGGTTAAAACTTAAATGGCTACCTATTCGGTACCGACGAAACAGCCACATCCTGTCTCTCCTGTATAACGTCCTTCATAATCCCAATTCCCCTCCCTACCTAAAATATAAATTCGAGATGTTAGGTTTCAGAGATTCCCCATCACACCGTCTATGTTCTCAAAGTATACTCAAATTCCCAATCTCTCATACTAAATTTTATAATAGATCATTTGCAGTTCAAGCTGTACGTCTATGGAATGCACTTCCTTGCGTTATTAGGCAGGCAAGATCTGTGACAACATTTAAGAAATATCTCCACCGACATTATCTCTCGCTGTCCTAATTGAACTGTTTTGTTGCGTTATTTCTATTTTTCTTCTTTTTTTTTTTTTTCTTACATTTTCTATATATTTTTATTGTTTATTATTTTCTTGTAAGTCTGTGTGTATTTATATTGCCACCTGGTATTTTAAAAGACTGAATGTCTCCCTAGGGTTGCCTGGAAGAGATCGCTCTAAGCGACAAGGCCGCCTAACTGTACACATATTGTAATTGAATGTATAACTTTGTGTATCTCTAAAGTGTGTGCAATAAAGAGTTTTATTATTATTATTATTATTATTTATTCTTAATCTTGCGTTATTTCAACCATTTTTTGTAACATTCATGACATTTTACACAAAAGTTCACTTATTGTACATAAGCGAACTGCACGGAAAATAATACCACAGATAATAAAATCTGAGATGCTACAAACTCCCTGTAAAGTTCTAACAAGGAGGTCACCATCGTGTCATAATATCAAGATACTACAAGGCACTTTTTTTTTTTCGAAATGTCTACGCTATTGACCCAGCAAGGTCTTAACAGCTTCACCGGACTACTAAGGCGAGCGCTTAAGGCACTCAGCCGATTTTATTTTTGCGACCGGCTCAAGGGTGCACGGCACACCTCGGCTTGGCTGTTGCCTGTTGCATGCAAAATCGCGACCTATCTTAGCTAACCTAGCTAACTATTCATATATGTATGAGTTGTTGAAACGTATATGTGTACCAAGCATACACGCCTCAGCAACTCCTCCATATATTTATTATCGGAAAATTGAGAGTTTTTCAGTTCGATGAGGGAAAAAAGTATACCCTTCCACTTTCATGTGTAAGCGTGTAGGCGTGCACGTGTGTGGGGGTGATCATGTAGTGTTGTAGCAGTGATGTATATTTGTGTGTCACCGTATCGCGCAAGCAACGCACTCAAGGGCTCCCTACCGAGGGATCGAACCTAGGCTTGAGCCGCTGCCGTGGGAGACCTAATCGGGTTACTACAAGACACTTGTTATATTACCTGTATACTAGCTTCGGGCCTGAAATGTCCCGGCGCGCGTTTTAAAAAAAAAAAAAATTTCCCGCCATCGTCTAAGACATTTAGTACGTGTACCTACCATATGAGTCTATAAATCTATGATCACAATAATATATTTAATTATATTCCAATAATATATAGTTTTTATATTATCCTATATTTGATATTATTTTCATAAAAATTTTAGCTAATTAAAAATATATTTCGTTTTTTTTTTCTCTTATGATCGATAAAATATTATATATTTTCTTGCAATAAATTTTATATGAAATAAGTAGAGAGAATAATAGTAAAGTTAATTGCCTAAAAACTATTGCTATCATATTCATTTGTCTAAATTATTCAATATTTAATTTGATATATTCATATTGTAATAGTTTAATGTCTATTTAGTTCAGTATTTAATGTAAAATATTTTTTCTAACCTAAAAGTATAAATACAATAGTTAAGTTGGACATTTCGTGGTTTAGTGCAAAAAATAGTTCTTAAAAATTAAATAATAATGTAATAATACATTTACATAATAATTGGAATTTCACATTACATCATTTGTAATTATTCAAATCTTGTAATAAATCCAGTATTTTTTTAAGCCTTATACTGCCAAACTGTTTGCTGACCTCTAACGCGTAAGGTCTATTTTCGTTTGTATGGCGCTTAAATCTTTATGGTTTTTCACTAGTCGAAGTCTTAATATCTAATCGACAATATCACTAATAATCTAGTAGAACCTAAGAATAAGTGTCAAAATATTTTTTAAATATAATATCTAAGAGGCAATAGTTACTGTATGTTTTCAGTAGGCATTTTTAAGATGTAAAAATTTGTTATATATATCTTGATATCTCCTAATATTTCGGCTGCGTTTCCTATAGTATAAACTACTTCTTACGACTTAAAAAAACATCGACTTATCTGTACTCTATTTAAATAAAACATGCTGTATATAAAAATAACATAAACCTACCGGAAGAAATTCTCTAAATGGCAGTGAAAACCCTATCAAAAACCGTAACACACAGGCATGAAATGAGACTTTTTGTACCATTTATAAATTACCTCTGAATATAAATGATGTGATAATTATTTCACACTTAACAGGTCACGTCCCAACAGCGCGCATTATTAGACCACCACAGTCGTTTGTTCACACTTGTTATACTTTCTATAGCTTATAATTTATGCCTTCCTGGTACCAATCAATGTAACTGGTACAACATACTTTGGATGACAACAAAAATTTAAATTAGCAGTAGTGGCCCCTCCTCAGCTTGCTTTTTTTTTTGCTCGCTGTGATTTTTCATATTTGATGTATTGTGTGGGGTGTGTGTTTTATCTATACTAGGTATTATAAATAGGTAAAGTTTTTTTGAGTTTGTGACGTTGTGACATTGTAGGGGGTAATCTCAGGAACTACTAATCCGAATTGAATAATTCTTTCAGTGTTATATAGCTCATTCATCGAGAATTGTCATAGGCTATATACCATCACGCTAAGATTAATAGGAGCTGAGCACAGATGAAAAACGTTTCAAAATCAGGATGTTTTTTTTGAGAACTGCTGCGTGTTACTGTTAGTGTATCTATTTCACGCGAACGAAGTCGCGAGCAGAGGCTAGTTATATGTCTAGATACAAATTAAGATTGCTTGAATTACTTTTTATAAAGCCAGCTACTGTAAATGTAAATTTCGCTAAGATCAGTTTAACTGTTTTGGAGAGCTATGATTAACAGCTAGTTTATAATAAAAATAAAAGATAATATTTAAAAAAGTCTTGCAAGACTGATTGATTATTCAATTGACGTTTTTAACGTTAAATTAACCAAATAACACAATGGCGACTAATATAAAATTATTGTGCCTACAGAGGTATTGTTAAAAATACTGTTCTATATAATATTTATTCTATATTGTACCTAAAATACATATTCACAGATATATTTCCATAATAAAAATAATGTACTGTGTTTATTGAATTCCATGGCGAGATTAAATAAACTAGCTGATATTCCCGCAATTTTGTTCACAATATTTTATTTTATTTAAATTCGTTGAATAATTTTCAAGTGACAAGTACTATACTGCTTCTTACGTGTAAAATTTATGATTTGTTTAAATTAAATAAATAAAATTAAGATAAAATACAATAACGATAATATTGTGACATATGAAATCTTGTTACTGGTGTTTATTCATATGACCTTAGTACGAACCAGCGTAACTTGCACACCCGTTTTCCGGATTCGCATAACCAACCTTAAAAGATTAAATAAAAACTTAAAAAAAAAATACGTGTGGCACACGGGGACTGTCGCGGTAAACCTATTGCATAGCATTTTTTATTAACTTATGCAATTATAACTATTTATTTATTTTATTTATGCAGTATTTTATTTCCTTTGTTTTTTTTTCTTTGATATTAATTCAAGTTACACTTTTTGAGCGTGGTCACCGATAAGAAAACAATTTTTTTTCTTTTATTAAATAAATGAGAAGTTGTTCAAAATATTTTTATTATCTTACAATACATGTAGGTTATTCAGGAAAACACTTTGTACACTAAGTATACGAGTACAGATATTCACTGTTGTACATAGCTGATAAATACCTTACACCAGTATACTTTCTCACAAACAGCTGATTACGTATTCGTCCGATTTCGGAGCAGCTCGTCTCGATCCGCACCCGATTAGGCCTCGGCGGCTCAAGCCTAGGTTCGATCCCTCGGTAGGGAGCCCTTGAGTGCGTTGCTTGCACGATACGGTGATACACAAATATACATCACTGCTACAACACTACACGATCACCCCCACACACGTGCACACCCTACACGCTTACACATGAAAGTGGAAGGGTTTACTTTTTTTTTCCCTTATCGAACTGAAAAACTCTCAATTTTCCGATAATAAATATATGGAGGAGTTGTTGAGGCGTGTATGCTTGGTACACATATACGTTTCAACAACTCCTACATATATGAATAAGTTAGCTAGGTTAGCCAAGCCGAGGTGTGCGTTGCACCCTTGAGCTGGTTGCCAAAATAAAATCGGCTGAGTGCCTTAAGCGCTCGCCTTAGTAGGCCGGTGAAGCTGTTAAGACCTTGCTGGGTCAATAGCGTAGTCATTTCGAAAAAAAAAAAAAAAAGATCCGTGCGAGCTTTGTACAGTCGTACCATATATACGTTAAGCGAACGCTCGGCCGAGCTACATGGTAGGCAGAGTGGGGGGTGTTAGGTTTTTTCGATACGGAATTTTTTGATTCGGTCTCCACGCTCAAGGCCAGCGATAAAAGTTATGCAATAGCTTAAAAACTCGCTTTTATAGGAAAACCAAACTAAAAAACTAGAATATTTTTTAATAAATCTCAATTAAGAAAGTAAATTAAGTAAGTATAACATTTTTAAAAAATATAGAATAATAATTTTATAAATTAAAAAAAAAAGTATTTTAAAGGCGTGGGATGCTTGGTGTGTAAGTTATATATCATAAGCATCATATGTCAATAGTTATAAATATTTTATAGACAGATATGAGTAGAAACAATATCATTCAAATTTATATTTTCTATTTTTTTTTATTTGGTTTTCAATAAAAGCGTATTTTTAAGTTTTTTAAACGATTATTTATTTCTTACTTTTTAGTTTGGTTTATTTATGAAAGCGGGTTTTTTTTATTTTTTTTTTATTAAAGCAAAATTAATCGGTAGCTTAATAACCATATAACGAACAACGCCCTTGCCTCAAAAATTGTACATTTCAATTCTTGCTTATTTTGTTGAATTAAAAATTGTCTTTGGTATTCGAAAATTGGATATCATTAAATAAATATATTAAAGATAATAATTGGAGATTAAAATTAACATCAATTCCTGGCTTATCGACTATAGATGAGAGTTATATAAATTAACAAATTTTATTTTGCAAACTGAATAATGGAATAATCTTATCAAGCTATTGTATTGTCATCAGTCCTCGATAGATCTACAAAGTTTGAATGAAATCTGACTGTTAAAAATGGGTCAAAATCGCGCCCAAAAGAGTCAGTTACAAATACACAGGTGAAGCTAATAAAAAACGTGTAAAAACGAGCGAGCCTTACGGTAATCGAATATGACGTGTGTAACATCTGAAATGTTATCCTAAACTATATGAAATTGAGATAAGATAATATGCGTGAAGTCAATTTATTCGTCATATTATTAGATCGAATAATATTTCTCTAAGCATGAAAATATTGTAATTCTATCTCGCGCAAGTTTAATTCTAGTCGTGCTAAATACTCAATAGTTCGGCTGAGAGCGCTCGCCTTAGTATTCCGGTGAAGCTGTTAAGACCTTGCTAGGTCAATAGCGTAGTCAGTTCGAGAAAAAAAAACTCAGTGGTAGTAACTTAAATCCTAAAAAAAAAAAACAAATCGAGTATGAGTGATTTTTTTTACACATACTTTAGATAAGAACTGAGTGTACATGAAGTAAAAATAAAAACATATAATCGAAATCTATCCAGTATTTTTTGATGTACGTAGGACAGATTTTGATCAGTTTATATGTGAATTTATAAGATTAAAAAAAATTGCATGATATTATAAAAATATCATATTATACATAACTTCAATACATTACAAAATATAGTCATTTTAAAAATGCTGAAGCAATTGAGAGCAACAAAAAGCCAACGTCACGTGGTGTTCCCAGGCGGTCACCCATCCAAGTACTGACCGCGCCCGACGTTGCTTAACTTCGGTGATCGGACGAGAACCGGTGTTTTCAACGTGGTATGGACGTTGGCAATCTCATTTTTCGATTTACGCGTCTGCCTCGCGTATGTATGACATCATAAAATATTAAATAAAAATAATTTGAATCTTATGTATTTGGAAATAGGGTTGCAAATGTTTTTGAGTATTTCATTAATAATGTTCGTGCTTTTAAATAGTGAATTTGGTGAATTGTCTGGATATTTGTCGGGTTATGAAATGAGTGCTTGTCTGATCAAGCTTTTTTTACCCTCAAATAGCAAAACTCTTACTATACAAATAACTTTCAGTCGCTTGAAACTGTTCTGGTGGTTGGCGTTATAGTTACAATAATGTAACTTTAATGATTTTTAGAGGCTAGTTTTATGCTTCTCGGATATAAATATTTTCTTATGGCCCACAGATCACAATGGTTCATAATAGAGTTAAAAACTTAAATTTATTATTGTAGATTTCCATTATTGTGATATTTATGTTTAAGTTTTTCTGAAAAAAAAACGGAGTCATTGCGTGTATGTTGTTAAAGACAAATCCTATAAATATATAATATCTCAGTGCTGCCTGTATAAAAAACCAATTTATAAATCTCCTAACCGTATCCAAAAAAAAAATCACTCGAACGGTTGTCGAACCCGTGACTTTTAGGTATTATTTAGGGACCTCATAGTTCTAAATGGAGGATGTTAGGGTGTTGATGGCTCTAAATCCGCCCCTTACTTCTCACGATTGGTCTCACTTCTGTGGTGCCTTGTGGGCTTTACAGAATGCAGGGCGCCGCCTACACCCCATTGTTTAAAACGTGTTATACCAGGAACGGATGAAGTTGCAGGAGCAACGTTTACGGAAGTTGGATACGCTTTTTATTTAATTATAAGGGTTGAAACCTTTTTGTAATTAGGTTCTTATATAAAACAAGCTTGTCTTTGTTTTTAATGTAAATATTTCAGATTTGTTGCAATAATTCTTGCGTGTCATATTTATAGTTCTTACAAAGTTATAATCACCCGTTATTTCTACATTTAAAAAGTTTTCACATAAACAACACATGTACAAACTCACACATATCTGCAAGAATAGTACCATAATAATAATATAACTTTGTAAAAGAATATAATGTTACATTAAACATATTTTGTTCGCAGGTTTCAGGCTTCCCAAACACATACGTCTTTATGAAGCCGCAACACAGTAAACAACGCCGCGCCCCGGGCCGTCTGCACACGACCACGCTGTTAAAAGACAGGAGGGTATGTCATCGGAAGCTTCCCGAGCGTTTCTGTGCGCCTAGTAACTTCGTCCCAAGAATACACGTGCTCGGTTTTCAGTTTTAACGCACAGACCGACCCGACACCGGACGAGCCAAATTGATTGCGTTACCCGAGGACAAAAACGGGGTCAAAGATATCTTTTGCCATTTGCGATTTATTGTTTGGTTTCTTTTAGCGGTTTTTTAAACGTCTTTTCGTTTTCACTTTAACGTATTATCTCGTGTTGATGAAATGATTATCATGTTATTGATATTATTTTAACCAAAAAGATGGAAAACCGATAGATAATACAAGTTAGATTAAATGTTTCTGGTTCGAATACATGTGTGAACAGAAAAATATGGAAACGTTTTAATTTTTTTTACTACGACTGATTTTGGACTGAGGCAACTCTCGTAGATTAACGAAATTTTTCTTTTAAAAAGGCCTCTCACTCAGTACTTACACTTTTTTTAACCGACTTCAAAAAAAGGAGGAGGTTATCAATTCGACTGTATGTTTTTTTTTTTATGTTTGTTACCTCATAACTTTGGACTGGCCGAACCGATTTTGATGATTCTTTTTTTATTTGAAAGCTAGTGCTTCCCGTGTGGTCCCATTTTTTTTTGGTCCAGTTCTGTCAACGGCATCCAGTGCAAAACCGTAGAAGTGTTAAATGTGCATTTAGTGTGTATACGACAAATGACGAATAACTCAATATCATGTCAACCGATTTCGATGATTGCTTTTTTATTGTAAAGGATGTTCTTCAAGGGTAGTTTGATGAGAGTTTGGTTAGGTTCTGATTATGGGATCCGTGACAAAGTAACACAACTTCAAGAAACAAGCCTACTCCTTTCTTAAGGGCCGGCAACGCGTCTGTGATTCCTCTCATGTTGCAGGTATCCATGGGCGACGGTGATCACTTACCATCAGGTGAACCGCGTGTTTTAGAAGAAAAAAATTATGTACACTAAAAATGGAAAAATAAAGTATGCCTCTGATTAATATTGAAGTCGGTTAATACTTTTTTTTGAAAATTTATTTTATTTCACTATTTGTCAAATAAATAAATGCTTTAAAAATCACATAGAGTTCCGAATACATGTGAAGTGAAAATTAATATATTAACACAGTGCCTTTTCTAACGCCTATCACACACTTGCGTATATAGAAGTTTAACTACGATCGCAACAGACGCAGGTGTGGGAAGACATCCTTATGAATTAGAAACTAGATCCATACTTATAAGAGTGATAAGAAGTTAAAAATTTAGTGAACGCTTCATCAACCAAGTTTCTATTCTCCTACTAGATATTTTGCTTTGAAAAGCTATGCATTTAATTGCACCAAAATTGAGATTTGAAATTTTATAAATATGCCAAGTAATTTTCCTTTCATTGACTTACACTATAATTCAAAACAGGTTCGTTGGGCTGAACAGTTATTCACAAAATCTAGAATGAAGAGGTATCCTGTATCAGAATCCGATCAGACTTTGTACCGAGTAAAAAGAATAGAAGAAAACGAAACAAGAATATTGGAGAAACGGGGTACGGATTATATTGAAGGTGAATTGTTTAACGATGAACTTTGGGCCCATGAGTGGTATTTGGTAAGATTTTTTTTTGTTACAGTAATAATATTGATTATTAAAATGAATTTTGTTCCTTGTAATATCGTGTTCTAAGCATGATGCGCTCCTCGTTTGTTTTCGACCAGCAAAGCAAACCTTCCTATACCTTGTTGTAAGTTACATATACGAAGGCTATAGAAAGATTTACATTGCAAATGTCAGACAGAGAGAGCACTACAAAAGTACGGATTATCACCCTTATAGTTACACAAAAATTGACATATTTATTTATATCAATCAAGATGCAACGTTAATACTTCGGACGAGATCTTTAGTCGGTTGATTCAATGGCTGTTAACTATTTAATTCCATTTTTTTTCAGTGTTATACAAAAGTTTTCTAGTCGTTTACTAGATCTACTCATTTAGCTCTCAATCGAATTATACTGGTAAAAAAGTTACTTTTTTTTCTAGTATAAATGTAATAATTCAAGTGAGTAATTCTCTAATTATTCGTACTTAAAATACTAATATTTTACTTCATGTAAATAATTTAAAAACATACTTTAAACCAAAAGTTACTTGCTCTTTCCAGCAAGACACGCGCACCGTTCACTACCTGCCGCGTTTGGATCTAAACGTACTGCCAGTTTACGAAATGGGGTTCAACGGTAACGGAGTCCGCGTCTCCGTATTGGATGACGGAATCGAGTACAATCACACCGATCTACGCGCAAACTACGTAAGTTTTATGATACCCTGGTAGCAGCCGAAACTTTGCGTGTCAAAGTGACAGACGAGTGACAGATGTCGTGTGCCGTCCGTCGTCTATCTGTCTCCTGCAATCTCTTTGGTACATCCTCATTCATTATGTGGGCTATATAAATTATAAAATATCGTAACAATTCTAACCTTACATTTAAAATTTGGAAAAGCGAATTTAATTTTATTTTAGAAAATATCTTAATTGACCAAGTAACAGAATAATTTTGTGAGAAATTAAATAATTTATTGTCTCTATGAATACGTATGGAATTAATTAAAATTTAAAATAAAAAATAGGTACAGTATATTGTATTTATAATTAGATATCCATAGCATTAATATAATTGTCTAATTGTATTTTTAGAATTATTCAAATATAAGTGACATTTTTTGTTCCGGTGAAGCTATTAAGACCTTGCTAGGTCAATAGCGTAGACAGTTCTAGAAAAAAAAGTCATTTTTTTATCTAATCGCAATTACCAACTTTTATGAGATACTACAGTATTGTTATGTTTTCTTGGTATTTTAGAAGTTCACAGCTGATATTTCCGAAAACCTTATTTTTTGATTAATTTATTTATTTGATGAATTGAATGAAGAGATTAGGGGGGTGATGTTGATAAAAGTCAGGTTTTTGGGGGTTATGATGATTGTCGCGGTTGTAATGAATGGAATACATACTCTTTTTTTCGAATTATAGTAATCACTACCGCCAGTATTTATTTTAATACACACATCGTAAACCGATATGAAATATTAATGGTAAACCCTATATGAATTTTTCAGAAAATGTTTTCTGGCTATAAACGCCATATTTACTATAATTATCAACTAAATGTATATCATCTTATATTTTTTACAAGCTTTGATAACGAATCCAAATTCAAATCTACTGTCCTGATTCACACACACACCACGCCAGCGATATAAACTCGGTACTGCCTTTAACTTCTGTTGCCTTAGTAAGTTCGCGGCCGATGTGACGTGTGTCGGTGCTCTAATTTACGCCAACGCACACCTCCTCCACTCCTTTTTAATGACACAGCTACTGTTTGGACGAAGGCAGCAACTAAATAACAATAATGTTTAATTACCTACCACAAGGTTCATCCGGAAACACTTCCATTCTATGATGACTTGATATATTTTTTAATTCAATATTATTATATTTGTAGGATCCAGAAATAAGTTGGGACAGCAATGACGATGACCCTGATCCCTCGCCAAGATATTCTTCGCCAGTCATGATGAACTCACATGGAACACGGTGTGCGGGAGAAGTAAGTTTTATTGTAATTCTAGAAATAAAATATATGTTATTTTTTGGATTTGTTATAAAATTCTATAACATATCATTTTTAGATAGCAATGACAGCAAACAATTTAAAATGTGGAGTAGGCGTGGCCTGGGGAGCGAAAATAGGTGGTGTCCGCATGCTCGATGGGCGAATCACAGATTGGATCGAGGGTGAAGCGATCGGTAAAAACTTCTTTAAATTTCTGTTCGCCTAGTACATTCAGTCGCCATGTTGAGTCAAAATGTCCGCAACCTTTTGATTTCGTTGTGGCGACACATTTTATTTTAAGAACATCTCATATAGATGGCGTTGAATGGTAAGAGTATTGTTGAATTGTGCTTCTATATATATATATAGGTTACTTAAAATATAATTATTAATTGTATATTCTAGGCAGGAAATCTACGTATTTCTAATTAATTACTATTGTCGTTAGAAAAATTCTAACTTAACTGTTTAACAGAGATACTCAATGTGTAATTATCATATTTAAAAACCGTTTTTTAAAGAAATTTTATACTTAACATTGTATCTATATATTAATTAATACGTGAAGCAAAATCTTTGTACCCCTTTTTAACCGATCTCCTTGAACAGATGAACTTAAAATTTGGCATAGTTAAAGTTTATATGGCGGAGAAGTGCAGAAAGCTATTTTATTTTATATAAAATGACTAGTTTCTTCACTTCTGAAATCAATCTATTTTAGTTATATATATTTATTTATTACGATGCAAATTTGATTTATAAAGGATTTCTTTAGTAAAAAAAAATCAACTTGTGACGGACACAATAAAAATGTTATATTCGTTTTTCTTTTTTTTATAATTTTGGTAATCTCGATTAATTCCTATTAAAATTGGAACTAAGTATTAGGCTAACATGAATTTATAAAGAATGTTGTTATTTTCTAGGATATGCAGTAGATAAGGTAGATATATACAGCGCTTCATGGGGTCCTAATGACGACGGACGAACTGTCGAAGGACCGGGGCGTTTGGCATTAGCAGCTTTTAAGAGAGGTATCAGAGAGGTCTGTTTTGAAATAATAACACACATACACAATATAATACACACATACATATTGTCATTAGGTTTTATTTATTTTATTTATTTTTAGGGACGCGGTGGTAAAGGCTCTATTTATGTATGGGCAAATGGCAATGGAGGTGGTCACAACGATAATTGTAACTGCGATGGGTAACAAAATAAAAAAATATTAAATAACATAAAAATTGTACCAAGTGAAACTTTCTTTCATTCTAACCTATTTATTCTAAAAATGCACTTTTAACATTAATAAATATAATCTATATGGTTTTAGATATTCTTCGAGTATCTATACAATATCGATTGGCAGCGCTTCGCAGCATGGATTATTTCCATGGTACGGAGAAGTTTGTTCATCAACACTTGCTACAGCCTACTCCTCGGGTGCTTACAAAGATCAAAAAATTGTAATTTAAATAAGTTTTCTGTGAAGTAATTATTGTTCATGATCGAAATATCTATACGACAAAATGGATATTTGTCGATTACCATGATATTTTATATATTTACAGGCAACCACAGATACAGGAAACACATGTACGTTAAATCATACAGGGACTTCTGCAGCGGCGCCTCTCGCAGCTGGCATCATTGCGCTCGCTTTGCAAGCAAAGTTAGTTTCATTTATATATTCCTGGTATTTCATTCACTATTTGGCGTTACTGTTCGTCACGTTAGGAAAAATTGGAATCAAAAAAGGCTTTATTTTTTTTTACAGTCCAGATTTAACGTGGCGGGATGTCCAGCATTTGATAGTATGGACGTCGGAGTACGCCCCACTGTCTGCCAATCCTGGATGGCAGATTAATGGGTAAAAAAAACATTTTAAGATGGGTAGAAAGAAGACTGCTAAATATAGATTATACAAAAAATAGCCGTTGATTTTAAAATCATGGGATGTTAATAATATTCTTTGAATTACATTTATTTGCATAAGTTGTGATCATAAATAATTATTATAAACAGTTTGTAAAAATTAAGCGCTGCTGGGGTTCGGGGTTGGTTAAAAAAATGTTAAATAATAAATATTATAGTTAGTACTTTTTCTTCGTTTAGCGCTGGACTTCGTTTCGATATTAGATTCGGTTTTGGACTAATGAATGCTGGAGGTCTTGTAAAAGCTGCGCTTAAATGGAAGACCGTTCCGGAAAAAAATATATGTCGCACTGTTTCTTCACCGTAAGTATGCATTCCTGGTACAAAAACGATACGCCTGCGAAGTGCGATATCGCAACACAAATTTAATAATAAATAACCGCTATTTTTTTATAAAACAACATAAGCGCATAAGTCACAAAACAGATGATAACGCTATTTTTATAACTGACGAGAGTGGTTATTTTACCTGAATAGGAATAGGCAAAAGTATGGTATCCAAAAGTATAAATAATAATAATATTAAACCTAATTAGTTATTAAGTTTATTGAAGTGCGCCGCTACGCAATCAACAAATTACGTAAAATTAGAAAATCTTAAATGTTTTTAGTGGCTTTTAGGTGGTTTTTAGTGGCAAACAGCTGGTTTGTTGCTAACAGTTGTCACCGAATTACATCTTTTTGATATCAAACATTTATAGGCGGAGGATAAACCTTATTGTTGGCGTGGCGACGCAAAATACGAACATTGCACTATTAACGAAATACTCAAAACATTTGCAACCCTATCTTGTAGGCCACTTGTACTATTAGTGTTACGTGGCATACGCCGATGACCTCGCGCCCTATGATAAATGTCGCCAAGCACTGCGCCAATGCCTAATTGAATTTTTGTACTTTGTATTTAATAAAAATGAATATTTATATAATAAAATAAAGTCATTATTTTATGGAACTAATTTCTAATATTTTTAGCTTTACCTTTTCATTATGCCATAACTGATTCCTTTCGTAAACTGTACTTTTATGCATATAACTTATAAAAAACAATTTTGACGTTTCACATCTGCCAGGCGATCCGTGACGGTTTAATTTTTTATCTGAGTATTGAATCACTTAAGAGTAATATAACTCATGTCATTTATTTATGTTTAAGACTTATTTATCTCTAAACATTTTAAATTTATTTTTGGCTTGTATATTTTTTTATTTAAAGTTGTAGTATATAAAATTACCGTATATAAAATTAAATATATATATATATATATATGAATATGTTAGTAATACTTGACATCGAGTGTTCATGGCTTGTTACAACATATAATATTATATTATATAATATTTGGGGTGTAAGGGGTGTCGAGTAACATCTTAAGACTTGAGACACCCAAGTCAACCTCACCTGCACGTGGTGCACCCTGCTGAATAACGAACGAGGCAATGGCGATAGCGGGGTGGTAGGGTTTTACAGCCCGACTGGGTCGCAACCACCATGCATATGGCGAAAAAGCCCGTCATAGTGACTCGCTTCTGCGCGTCGCGTTTCGGGATCAGCCTGTGCATATTCAGTACCGGGCGACTTTCGTCATTATGGCCGGCATGACAGCGGCGACCGACGATGGATGATCTGTCTCTCGGTGGTCGCCACTGTTTTTGGATTGTACTATGCTTACCATCAGGCATAGTGCAGTCATTTTGTCGTGCTACCATAAAAAAAAATTCGACGAATAGTTTAGAAAATATCATATTTAAAATTACATGCAACAAAAGAGATTGTGTGACGAGACTGACGAGGTTTATTTAACTGATAATCTATCTATAAATGTAATAATGGATCAAATATTACGTGGATAAATTGCGTTGACACTTATGATGTTATATTAGTACTTTGTATACTCGCATGTCGCATTGCGTCGCGCGTCGCCCGCGTTGCCGCGCTTGGTTCTCGTTATACAAAAGTAAGTTTCCGTTCCGTATCTGTTTGTTTCGAACTCTAATACAATTATGTGCGCCTAGTAAAATATTCGTTAAGTTTCGATTGATGCAATGTGCAGAAGAACGTAACGAGAATCCTGATGTAATAATGAAATAATAATGTTATAAAATAAAGTTTTTTCCTGTGTATTACTTGTACTACTACTACTACTTATACTACGTTTACTGCTTAAACATAAAGTAGGAGAGCCTAGACTGTGGTAGTCCGGTGAAGCTGTTATGATGACCTTGTTAGGTCAATAGCGTAGACAGTTTGAGAAAAAAAAACCTAAACTGTGTTTAGTTAGTTTATAGTAAGTACATACATATTACTAAGAAATACGTCACGTCGCATACCACCTATTATTATACTTTTTCAACAAAATTCATTTGAGATTATTCGATGTACGAATTACATATTCTTTTTTATGAACTCCTTGTATGCCGTGTAGTATAAACGTTGCGAGTTCGCAGTCAACGTCGACGCGATACGACGCGTTGCGCATTGCTTGATCGATTTTACGTTTGTTTAATCGATTGTTTTGATATAATAATAAACTAGGACGATTGATGTCTACATGGGAGGAGCCACCAAATAGGGATGGATCTCTTCTTTCTTTTTTTACCGACTACCGACTTTCTTCTCTTTTTACCGACTACCGACTTTGTACTATCTTGGCACGAGTTAAACACCGCATCGTAAAGAAACTTCATCTGACGTTGGAGCAAATGCGGACTGAGTTCAACTAAAGACAATAACTACCTCCGAAATTGTCTAAATTAAATGCCATCTTCTGAGATGAAAGCTATGTGCCACAAGATATGCAGAATGCTCTAACGTCGTCACTCTCTACAAAAGCAAAGGCGAGCGCGATGACTGCAGCAACTGTTTACCTCGGAATATCTTTTTTTATCACATAGTTCGTAAGGGCCGAATAGCTAGCTAGCTGGCTACCAGCTACTACCGGTAGGGGCATTTTGGGCAAATTACAAAAGCTTGCCGGTCATATACACCAGGGAGGCACGATGCGTTTTTGATCACAACAGTCAACTGTAGATTGATATCCTCTCTGTGACATTTACAAAAAAAGTGCAGCGGTATTCCAGTTTCGTCGTTGTATTTGTAGACTTACCAAAGCATTTGACACCGTGAGCATAGAAGAGTTGTATTCATTTCTTATAAGAATTGGGTGTCCAGTGAAACTCCTAGAGATAGTGCGTTCATTCCACGAGGTCATGAAGGCCACAGTACTGAGTAATGGGAACGCTTCTACGTTTTTTAAAGTATGTCATCGCACACGCCAAGGTTGTGTTTTTACTCCTACTTTATTTAGAATATTCTTTTCAGTACCGTGACGGTTGCTTTCGAGGCAGAACAATAAGACATTCACCTAGACATGCAAACTGATGGTAGTTTATAAAATATCTCAATCATCAAGTCCAAGCGTTTTAGGAAGGATCTATTTGTAGACTAGACCTCTTTTCGTTGATGACGCTGCTTTTATTGCCCAAGGTCAGAACCAGGTTCAGAGCCTGATTGATATATTTGCTGAAGCGTTTAACCTTCTCTGAATGTTAGTCAATGTTAAGAAGACTGTCATTTTGTACAAGGTCTTTCAAAAAACGATGTGTTAAACAAATAAACCAGATCGAGTTTCTTAATGGTTTTTTTCGATAACTGGGTTGATTTCTGATCCGGTGGTAGCTTTGACGTTAATAAGTACCTTTTAGGGTCTGAATTGAATAATGGATATTTGATTATGAGAGACATAAGTGATGCTACTAAACGGTACACATTTAGAGGTAGTCAACAAAGTTAGCTAGCTAGATTCACAACTATCACAAGAAAAAATTTCTCGCTTGTTGCAGAGAGTGATTTCCGAAGAGGTAAAGCAGCCTTTACATTCGGAAAATTTAGGACAAGGAAAATAGACTCCTCACTGTAAAAAAATAATGTTTTTTTATCTGATCTAAGTATGCTCAAGTACGGAGCGGAATCCTAGACTACACACGTAAAACAAAAACCCCTATTCATCACATTCTCCTTGCATCTTTGAAGCTTAATATAACGTGAAAGAATCCCGTCACAACCATGTCTGATCTAGACGAGGAACAGCTTTATAGCAATACCGCTATTCTCAAATAGAGACGTATACGTTGGCTAGGGCACGTGCATTGAATGCAGCAAACATATTGCTAAGGCTAATTCTGCTCAGAGTGATTGCAAATGCAAACGGGGTTTCTTGGGCCTCCCATGCTTTACTATAGGGATTGCGCCAAGTATGACATGGCTGCATTTAACATACCAAGCAACCAATGGGACAAGCTGAACGAGGACGGTGTTAAATTGCATAAGGCGGTATGAACAAGCCTCCTCCAACCTCTATTCACCTGAGGGTATGTACACTTGTCTGAAATAAAGCCGAGGGATCCTCTCCCAGATCGGTCTCCTTAGCCACAAACAGAAGTGTAACAAAAGTGCTGCTGAAATCATCTCTTAAAGATGCAATGGTGAAAGAAACATTAATTTTATAAAAAATATTTTTATAGGAGTATAAGAAATGTATTTCAAGGTTAGCAAATAGAATAAAGATTTAAAAACATGTTTGTATTATATGCGATATATATGACCCTAAAAAAATGATGGAGTATTTCATGTCAACGATATACGTAAACAATAAATATACATTACACTGGTTATGAAGACTTTCTCCATAGGCTTCATAATTTACAGATGCATCCACACAACCAGAATAAGTATTAGGTCTAGTGACCTTATGTTTGTACCTAATATACTACCGCATTCTATCTCATTCTATCGCAGATTAAATCTTATAGATGTATGTTTGTCTCTTTTTAATGTCGCCTTTTCGTTTCATTGAGCTTCAAATCATAGCTGAGTTAAAAAAGATTTCCCGTGAAGAATCAGTTTATTAAAAAAAA
>JACEII010000012.1:16838885-16945277 GCA_014332785.1 Antheraea mylitta | reverse complement strand
CGTCGTCACAAACGGCGAAAATCACCATCGTAATAACAAGTAACATACCAGGAATACAACAAGCAGCAGCTGTTCCTCCGTGAAAAATAAACATGTTTGTAGTTTATGTCATCCTAGTATTTAGACTGTGATTATTACGCCCTCCGTGTTTAAAAAAAGTTGTGTGTAGTGCGCGACTGATTATTCTGCTGAAGTTTTCAGTATGATTTTGTAATATTCCAATATACATTGACAGTGTTATAATACCACACGCAAGATAATTTTTAATAGTGCCTGCCCGATCGCAATTTAACAGAAAAAAACGTTTCACTCTTTCTTTGTATGTTTTACGATTACATTAAGAATATAGTAATCTCATTCACTCAGCCTCAAACCTAATATAATTTATAACATATCTCTTTTTCGTCACACATTTTCGTTTCATAAAATCCGTTTCACACTGTCCCGAAAAAAGTTTTCACTTAAAAAATCCTTTGTTTTCTATTTCTGTTACTCTATTAATTTATAGACAAAAATCAACACCAAAAGATACTTTGCACAATATACACTGTGGTGGTATATGAAAAATAGTTTTATTAACCCAGGACAACGTCTGCCGGGACCGCTAGTATGTGTTATATAATGTCCTACATACATACAGATTATTCTGGACGTTTGACGGCAGGACACACAACCGGACGAGTTTGCATGTGTGATGATGAATGAATATATAGACTAGTGTGCGCCCAGTGGTCGACATTTGACCATAGTTAATTGATTTTTTAAAGTTTGAACTTTATTAGAGTTCTTTTGTCAAAGGGTATATATACTTCTATAATCAAAGGTTTTCACCATGGCTACTCAGTTATTTGCAATTTGCCATGATCTTTAATTATATAAACATTTAAAAAAATCAAAGTGTAACTGAAAATTGAAATTAATTATAAATTTATAACAAAAATCACGTGGTAAAAAGCTCTCAAATTTTTGGCAAACATAACTTTACGAAAATAAAGAAATTTATCGCAACCCATGACACAATTTTTAATTAATTTTACAGGACACCATGGGTGGGTGGTATTTCTGGGTGATATTGGATTAAATGTAGTCTGTTCATTATGAGAAATAGTGATATGCCCAGTATCATCGTAATGTAATGGATAAAAGTAATGGATACACAATACAATCAAATGGTGAATCCAAGACAAAGACTTTTTAATACTACCTAGCTTTTGAAAATAAATTATTTTTTGTTGATACATGAGGTTGAAATGCAACATTGTAACCGCGAAGGTCTAAGTCATGGATTACAATAATAGTTATATTTTATATCATTGTTGAATGAAGGATGAAAAATGATAATTGGAACGTAAGAGTCAAAAAAAAATACATACAATCGAGCATAGCAACCTCCTTTATAACCTCTTTGGAACTTCGTAATTATTGACGGCTGTCAAAATGTCTTTTATATTTACATGTGTGTATATGTAGTGTAAAATTCGAGTAATAGTTGAGTAGTGCATATTTTAATTAATTTAATGTACTTCTAATGCATTTTATATAAAATAAACAGCCTTCTGCACTTCTCCGCCATATAAACTTTAACTATGCCAAATTTCAAGTTCACCCGTTGACGGGGATACAAAAAATTTGCTTCACGTATTAATATGTAGATATATATATTGTATAATAAATATATTGTATGTATGTCGTCGTCGCGTTGCGCGGCAGACGTCACCTACGTAGTAGCGAGTATTATACCAAGAATGCATAACTCATGCAATACCTATTGTGGATGTTAAACGTCTTTGTACTTTATGTGATCCTAGTATTCTTGCTGTGATGCGTACGCCCTCCGTATTTTTAAGGAAAGTTCACCACAGTTCTCTTCCGGTATAAATAAATAAACTAACATAGACTAACCAAACCACATTTTATGTTCATTTTCATATTTTTACATTTCGAAAAAAAAATCTGGGAAACAAAATATAATGGAATAAAATAAAATATTATTATTAACCATAAATTGTCTGCAGCTATTCATACGCGTTTTCTTTGTACTGTAATTGTTTTTGTCTATTTTTTAATATAATTAATAAAAATATATGTATTTGGATAACTACGTTAACTATGATGTTTTATAAATTCCTAATAATCTATACATATAATAAAAACGAAGATCTGTATGTAATATTAAAATAAAAAAAAATGACTGATTGGGTATGAAAGTAAGTAAGTATACACGCTTCTGATAACAAAAATGCAATTGTTAAAATTTTTGTCGGTCTATTTGTTTGTTCTGGGTAATCTCCGAAACGTTTAGATCGATTTTGACGGGATTTCACTGGCAGATAACTGAAATTACAGCGGTTTACTTAGGCTACTCTAAATTAGAGTAGCTGTTACCTGTGGCTTCACTCGTAGTACTATCTCTAAAACGGTCAGACCGATCTTCACGAATCTTTCATTGACAGATAGCTGATTTTATAAAAAGTAATTCAAGCATTTTAGTTTATACTAGCTGTCAATCGTGGTTTCGTCCGCAGTGCTATCTACAAAACGGTTAGACCAATGTTCACGAGACTTTCAATGGCAGATAGCTGAACTTATAAAAAGTAATGTAGGTAATTTTAGTTTATACTAGCTGTAAAACGTGGCTTCGCTTGCAGTGCTTTCTCCAAAACGGACAGATCGATTTTCACGGTACTTTCACTGGTAGACAGTGAAACTTATAAATAGTAACTGAGGTTATTCTATTTTAGACTAGCTGTTACCCGCGACTTCGTCTGCATGAAATTTAGCAAGATACTCATTCTTTATTTTTAACTAGAGAAATAATCATCAATTTATTGCTTACAATTCGATGTTACAATTATTAGTAACTTTGAAGACAGAAGAGGTCTTCCTTCCTATTAAGATCTTATACCATAAACGTATTACGTAAAGAGTTCCACAATACAAATTCTTGCGGAACAGACAAGCGTTTATTTTTTTGTATAGTCATAAAATCTTAATTATAATAGTAATAATGTATATTAAATTTAATGTAAATATAATTTTTTATAATAATATTTTAAGTTATTAGTTCCTTATATAGTGGGATGGCAACTATCACCCACACCCACACTGATCGGGGTACCTAGCCTAGGCAGTGGACTGTATAAATTGGCTGGAGGTAGATATCCCTTGAAAATTTATGCTGAAATTATTTCCTTTATAATCGGGATAAAAGCTTACTCACCTGATATAATATGTCTTCCCCGCGGCCGTTGCCGATGGTGAGAGCACCAGTTATCCAAATAACAATCACGACACACAAAATAGAATTCCGGCCCGCCGTGTCGTTAATGGCGAGCGAGTGCGTAGTTCGGTGAAGCTGTTAAGACCTTGCTGGGTCAATAGCGTAGACATTTCGAAAAAAGCGAGCGACTCCGAAGTTAAACGTGGGTTCCGAGCATGTGCCGCCGTGCAAGTGACCGATCATCCCCGATTATCCGTTGACAAACGATGTGTCAAAAAAAAAAGAATTTTGTCTACCCCCAACCAATTTATGCCCGAACATACAGTGTAAATGAGCACTAAGGTAATACCTCATTTGGCACGCTGTTAGTATTTGTATATCTAATGTATACGTTACATGTTACTGTAAGTGGCGTGCGTGTCATACTTACAATTGTTTTTAAATAGCTTTTCTGTAATTGTACGTAGTCTCACAATTTTATAATTCTTTAATACAATTTTAAAAAAAGCGTGCGGTTTTGCGGGTAGTTAGATTAATAAATTTAAAGAGTCTTATGTTATACATCAATTTTATAACGACATATGAATAATAAATCGAAATATTATAATAATTTCTGTTATTCAGTTTAGGCTCTGAGAAGGGTGAAGTTTTGCTTGTCAAAACTACCGCTGCACCGGTTCGATAAACAACCCGGTCATCCATGAGAAACCCTAAGAAACTCGATCTAAATAATCTTTTTCATGATAATGTTTTTATAGAAATGCTTATAAAAGTTACATTCGTTTATGGTAGATGTACAGAGATGGGTGGCTATTTCCAGATATCTCCTTCCTTGACATAAATCTATACTAATATTATAAAGCTGAAGAGTTTGTTTGTTTGTTTGGTTGAACGCGCTAATCTCAAAAACTACCGGTCCGATTTGAAAGTTTCTTTCAGTGTTAGATAGCTCATTTATCGAGGATGGCTATAGGCTACATATCATCACGTTAAAACCAATAGGAGCAGAGCGCTAATGAAGATTGTCTCAAAATCGGGCTATTTTTAGAGCATCCGCTGCGTGTCAGTGTCAGTATTATATTCGTTGCCATGGTAACATGATAACATTCTATCGGAAATATTATTAGGGTTTATTTTGTGTTCCTGTTCAAAAGTTTATTCTAGGTTATTTTTAATTCCAATTTTTGATTATAAGTAGTACGTTGCTATCGCAAACATTTTTAAAGTCTATTTTGTGCTGCTATTCTAAAAGGTTAGTAGTAATAATATTCGTCCATCACAATACAGGCGAAGGAATTAATCCATACTGCCAATCCTGAAATTGTCAATATAGGTAGTTCTTATGTATTCTCTATATATAAGCGCCAAATCTTCTATATAATATTTCGTAAATTTTTATCTTCTTAATTTTCAAGTCCCCAGAATACATGCTCCGTGGTATTATTTTTCATTTATTTCACTTAGCATAATAAACAAACCATATTACATAAAACGCCGCCAATTTAACACAATATAGAGTCAAATAACATAAAATTATGAATAAAATATAAAATCCCTACATAACAGACTGAAATCCCGTCAAAAACTCCTCAAAAAGTTTATTCTACGTTAGTTTTGTTCCCATTTTTTAGTTTGTGATATATTACGTATTATAAGGATAAAGCGTGTGTATATAATATTCTAATAAATACTTTTTGATGAATACATATATCTGTTTGTTTATTTGTTCCGGGTAATCTCCGAAACAGCTGGACCTCGGTTTTGTTTTTTTAGAAATGACTACGCTATTAACCTAGCAAGCTTAATAGCTTCAACGGAGTACAAGTACTATTTGAATGGGAATTTTACAGGCAAATAACTAACTAATTAACTGTTTTATTTTAAGCTAGCGAGTTCAGCAGACGATACCCGATATTATATCTATATAATAAAAGATTGAACACATATTGTTCGATAATGTATAGCTTAATATTTTCATTACTTTCTTATATAGTGTAAGTGAGCACTGAGGGTGATACATAGATAGTAGTTTAAAGTTCCAGCTATGTGGCTTATGATAAATCCCATCCCATTCGATACACTATTAGTATTCACATGTATGTTACCTGTTACTGTAGTTGATGTGCGTGTCATACTTACAAATATTTTTGAAAGAGTATTATTGTTATTTACACATGTAATAACAATTTTAAATTTATTTAATCCATTCAAAAAACGCGTGCGGAGCCGCGTGTGACAGCTAGTATGTATATAAAATTACATTCAACATAGAGTAATATTAGTTATGATTAATTAAAATTGATGTCGTTGGAGGAAAGATCCCAATTGCGACAGACGGAGTAGTCCGGTGAAGCTGTTAAGAGACCTTGCTAGGTCAATAGCGTAGTCAGTTCTAAAAAAAAAGACTAACGCTTTGATGACGAACGAAATTCGTCGATTTGTGCACTAGACAGTCACCTACGTAGTAACAAGTATTAAACCAGGAGCCCAGATAGCCACTGTAGTGGATATTATACTTTCTTGTAATTTATGTGATCCTGGTATTCGTGCGGCGATGATTACGCCCTCCTTTATTTTCAAGAAAAAGGTTATGTAAAAAAAATATATTTATATATGATCTTAATATATCTATCTTATCATCGGAGATAATGGATAAGAAACCTTTTTCATTCTGAAGATTTAAAAGTCAAGAAACAGTGAAACCTAAATCCCTCATTTGTTGAACTAAATAGTCGTCTTTAAATTTATATATTTTGGTCATCCACTCTTCTGTCGAGCCAACGTATTGACATCTGCCACCGTAATCGCTAGGCAGGTACTCTGGCTTTATACGTATCCGCAGCAAATTCATATCTGAACCGTGAAAGTGGAATCGGTTCCAAAAAGCCGCCGGCATAAATTGTTTGAAGAGATAAAATATTGAGTTCAGAATCCAGTTGTAGTTTATTATGTGGATACCGTGTATCATAATCGGGAATGAAACCTGAAAAAGTGATAGAATCATGTTAAATTTTTCTAAACTTCACAAGAAACAACTACTTATACATATAATCGGTGTTATTACAAAAAAGTTAAATACGTATTGAATACTTGCTTTAAAAAGGTGTCGTATTAAATGCACCGCGGTCGCTGATTGTTCTCCATCTTGATCTTTTGTACCGCTTTCGTTAGGTTAGGTTAGATTTTCCTCGGCGGCAGCCATGGTGCTTGTTGGCTCTCTCCCCTGGGAGCTGGAGGTAGAAATTCTTGCCGCCGTATACAATTATGCGGCGATAGCCCGCAGCGAGCAAGTGGGGCTGGTCCTGGCGGACGCGCATTACGGAAGATATACGATTGTCACCGTCCACCCGGTCCTGTCAGGGTGGGTATATAGGGGCTGGGGCTCCCTGACGTACCGTCCGGTGCGGGTGCTGACCGGGCACAGATGCTTCGGTTGGTATTTGTACCTGATAGCGCCTAGGGAGTCCACCGGCGCATGCCACGAGTGCAGTGTTGAGACGGACAAGGCGCAGAATACTCTCTCCAAATGTGCGGCGTGGAACGCTCAGTTTCGCGCTTTGGCTGTGGCGGTAGGGGACGATCTCTCGCTACTGGGCGTGGTTTCGGCTATGCTCGGCAGAGAGGACGTGTGGACTACTGTGGCCTCCTTCTGCGAGGTCGTTATTTCTCAACTCGCCAAAGAAGAGCAGGGAGAAGGGGAAGCGGAACGCTCGTCACCTTCCACTATGGTAGTGGCAGCCGGACCTGAAGGGACGGGTCGGAGGGCCCATCTCCTCATTGCACAGGTGAGGCCGACAAGGGGAGATGGCTGGTTGTGTACCCAGTAGTCTCTCTAGTAGGACGAAGCTCGGCGTCCACTCGCCAGGCTGCCGCGGGGGCGGTTCAAGAATATAGTAAGTTCAATCCCTGGCCGCCCCTACCATGCGGCAAACGGGACACGTGGGGTTTTAGTCCGTGCGAGTCAGACATAACCCATACTCTCCCCCGAGAGGGCGGTGTATGCATAAGGGATTTCCCCACGTTAATAAAAAATAAAAAAGGTTAGGTAAGATTTGCGAAAAAGGAAAATGTGAAATTGCTTCGGGCGAGCGTAGTGCATTTAATACGAAACCTTTTTTAAGCAAGTATTCAATACGTATTTGACTTTTTTGTAATAACACCGAATATGTTCGTTAACAAAGCTTTTAACCCGTTGTTAAAACTATAAACAATTCGTTTTTAACATTTTATATTTTCCAGAAAGATTTAACAAAGAATAGCTATTTTTGTTGAAGTTTGTTTTTAAACGTTGTTCTATGTATTTATTACTTTTATAAACTTGTGTTATATGGAGAGCCATCTATCGCGTGTTTGAAGAAAAACTTATAACTGTTTGTTGTCTCACATAGACGATTAGTTGCTATTAATTTCGATAGATAGCGCCATTAAATTTCAGAACAGAACAATAGCCACAGAAAGAGGCTTTAATTGAGTTCTAAAAAAGTTATATCATTCGAACAATATTTGGTAGGCAGATGTCACTTCAAACTACTTGCTCTGAAAAGGATATAAATTATTATAACTTACTCCCATAAGATGAACTATCTGGTAAGCAACAGTGGGCGTTAAATGCTTTACAGGCTGTATGCTCAAGCCTGCAAGGTCAACTACGACGCTGATGCCTAAAATTTGTATTTTCGGTTGCATAACTGCTACTTCGATCATGAAAAGTGCTGTGCGAATTACATCATCAATTGAAACTTCTGTTGGGTCCCAACGGCCTGCAAAGATATATTTTCTTTATAAATAAAATAAAGGAGCTTCGTTTTCAGCCTTTTTGAAAGTGTATTTTTGTTATGTATTCGACGAATAATAGAAAAGTAATTTTTTTTTTGCTCACAATTATTAGGAGCACAGAAATAATAGAAGGTGTTTTAGCATATTGGCGAAGTTACGCAATATATTATCATATTTTCAGCTAGGTACATAACATAAAATGTCAGCTAATGTCTATCTTGTATACCACACAAGAATATTTAATTATTATATACAAATAAGTGAAATAAATAGAATAAAGATTGACTGGAATATCCAACTTTGACTGTGCTTACCAAACTTCATTAAAATAGTACGGCCCGTATCAGGACTATCCGGTATTGTACCTGCGTATATATTCTTGACTCTTTGCAGTCCGAATGCGTCGCAATTATACAAGTATATGTTATTCCGTCGAAACTCTTCATAGCGCACCATCTGAACATTTACTTTGACTATAAGTGATATAATTTACAATCAGATAAAACATAATATAATAATGTTCAAAAAGAATTGCTGTATTATGGCTACTTAGCCTTATTTAGCCTTTATATTTTCAATGTCAAAAGAGGGAAGTAACAACTTCAATTTATGATAACCTGGTACTTTAAATCTGTTAGCTAATGTTAATTTGTTTTGCATGCGTAAAAAAGAATAATACAAAACAACCTTAAATAATTATTTAGGACATGACACAATTGTCAATTGGTGGTCTCTGCACATAAAAGAGAGAGAGTAAGCCAAGTAATAAGGAACATCGTTCCATCGCTTTAAGAAAAAATTGCGCACAAAGGGATTTTAGTTATTTTAGAAAGTAAGTAACTATGTTAAGTGACTATGCGAGAACTTTATATAAATGACAAAGTCGCAATGCGGTGGTATTTTAAAGATTTATTTATCTCTCAGTAAACATAAGAATAATTTGAGATTAACTTTAATTTTGAGGTTTGTTTTTATCTTTATTTCTTTCCATTGAGTACAAATCCACTGTTTATTTTTATACATAGATACGAGATAATCAATACTAATATTATAAAGCTGAAGAGTTTGTTTGTTTGTTTGGTTGAACGCGCTAATCTCAAGAACTACCGGTCCGATTCGAAAGTTTCTTTTAGTGTTAGATAGCTCATTTATCGAGAATGGCTATACATATCATCACTTTAAAACCAATAGGAGCTGAGCACAGATGAAAAATGTCTCAAAATCGGGATATTTTGGAAGCTTCCGCTGCGTGTTAATGTCAGTAATATATGCGTTGCCATGGTAACACGATAATATTCTATCGCAAATATTTTCATGGTTTATTTTGTGTTCCTATTCAAAAAGTTTATTCTACGTTAGTTTTGTCTACAATTTTTTATTATACGTGTTACGTTTATATCGCAAACATTTCTAAAGTTTATTTTGTGTTGCTATTCAAAAACTTTAGTATTAATAATATTTGTCCAATAAGACAGCCGAAGGAATTAACCCATACTGCCAATTCTGAAGTTGTCAGTATAGGTAGTTTGCTTCTATGTCCAAGTTAATGAAAAGGTATAAGCGCCAAATCCTCTATATAATATTTCATAATTTTTTATCTTCTTAATTTTCAAGACCACAGAATTCATGCTCCGTGGTATTATTTTTCATTCATTTCACTTATGCACACTAAACGAACCATATTACATAAAACGTCACCAATTTAACACAATATAGAGACAAGTAACACAAAATTATGAATAAAATATAAAATCCACTACATGACAGGCTGAAATTCCGCCAAAAACTTTATTCTACGTTAGTTTTGTTCCCAATTTTCGATTTTTGATATATTACCTATTATAAAAGTTAAGTAAGTGTGTTTTATATTAAAATAAATACTTTTTGTGTTGCTACAAATGTCAACATTTTTTTTTATTCTGTCGATATGTCTGTTTTTTTATTTGTTTTGGGTAATCTTCGAAATGGCTGGACCTATTTGAACAGTTTTTTTTCTTAGAAATGACAACGCTATTGATCTAGCAAGGTCTTAAAAGTTTCACCGGACTACAAGTAATATTTGAACGGGAATTTTACTGGCAAATAAGTAACTAATTAGCTGTTTTATTTTAAGCTAGCGGGCTCAGCAGACGTTGCCCGCTATGATACAAAGACAAACTATACCTAAACCTTGCCCAAGAATCATTTTGTATATTAGTGAAAACGACATGAAGATGCGTACTGTAGTTTTTGATCTTATCGCGAACATACATATAGACAGACGTGGAACAGGACTTTGTTTTACACTATGTAGTGATGAACTGTTATCTGTGCATTCGTCTGTATGAAATTAATCAAAAATATGTTGTTCACTGTAAAGATGCGCGTGTGACGTGCGCTGTACTGGACCCCAAGAATAAATATAATTGAAAGTCATATGTCTATATGTGATTTAAATTATAGAAAGGTATTATAATAACTTAACTATATCGACACTATGGACATATTATATCTATATAATAAAAGATTTAACAAATATTGTTTGATAATGTTTAGCTTAATGTTTTCATTACTGTCTTATATAGTGTAAGTGGCCACTGAGGGTGATATATAGCTGTTTAAAGTTCCACTTATGTGGCTGATGATAAATCCCATCCCATTCGATACACTATTAGTATTCACATATATCATGTATACGTTACATGTTACAGTAGATGATGTGCGTGTGATACTTACAAATATTTTTGAAAGAGTATTATTGTAATTTACACTAGATGTGTGATCACAATTTTAAATTTATTTAATATATTTAAAAAACGCGTGCGAAGCCGCGGGTAACAGCTAGTATAATATATAAACGAGATTATGTCCGTGTTCAAATAAATTTATAAAGGTGCACCCTGTGAAGACTATTCATGTACGACTGTGGTATAAGAAATATTTAATTCAGTCAGTTGTCAATGTGACATTAGAAAGGCACGTTCTGTTTTCATGTCAAGGAATCTAGGTAATTGGACATCGCAGACGGGTCCGGATATTCACGTAACATCTAACAATAAGTAAAATTTCTTCACATAATGATTCAAGGAATAGCGACCCTTAACACTGATGGTGTTGATGGTGATCCCTACATATTATAAAACGCAGCTTATTTATGTTTGTCCGTTTGGGCGTTTGTGTGTTTGTATGATAAAAATCACTAAACCGATTTACGTCATGATCTCTTTTAAAATATAGATGTTTTATATAGTGAAGTCTAACTCTTGTTACATTCTAATATAATATGACAATAACTTTTTTTGTTATGCTTTAGTTATTCAGCATATCATTATGAAACACGTCATTTCTATATGCAGAAAATAACATAGGGTAACAAGTTTCATCCAGAAAAATAATATTGTTGCCGTGTGACAGGTTATATCCACATTGACGTCAACAAAGCCGAGAGTAAAAGCTAGTTTAATATAAAGTTGTTAAAATTATAAGAAAACTATACTACGATTGGTTATATTTTACATAAAGATTTTACAATACGAGTAATAGTATTATTATTATATAATTAACAAATTTAATTAAACATTGTTTTATTATTTGTATTTTTCAGAAAGCGTTCATTCAATATAAAATACACATATACATTACTAAGGTCACATAAAATAGAAAATAATTTATTTACCAATTTATGGGCCAGTCTGGGTATGAATTGTCGACATCGTAAAAATCTGAGGCAGTATGCGTCGTCTATACGTTTCGGATTACATTCCCCTTTCTCTAAAAAGTATCAAGATAGCGCGTTTTTTTAGTTTTACACTTAGCATCCAATCTTTTAGATTAATACTGTTATTTCTTGAGACATTAGTATTTATCAAGTTTCTTGAGATAATTTCAATGTTCTAAACAAGATGATGGCTCCTTAGTTAGAACTTTCTATGGAGTTTTTGTGGCATCTCAGAATTCAAGCTCCATGGTAATATTTCCCATCCAGTTCACTTATACACAATAACCGAACTATATTACTTAAAACACCACTAATATTACAAAATGTACAGTAAAATAATACAAAATTATGATGATATGATTATGCATATAAAATATAAAATCCACTACATGACAGCTAAGATCCAGCTAAAAATTAGTAGGGTTTGTTGTTTTATTGCCTGGATTTCAAACTAAAATATACTTTAGTGCACTGTCTCACGATTTATATCAGTAAGCACTCTCTCACCTCGAATTAATCGACGAAGCTCCTCGATTGCTTCGTTCCTGGTACCTGCAAACTCGTTACAATTCCTTTTGGCAAACTCATCAAATTCTGGATCTTCGTACCGGCTGATCTCTGCTTGATACGCTATGTCGATGAACGGCATTGTTATTTTTTTTGGTTTTTTACTATGTTGTAATGGTAGAAATGTGTATATAAAAATTTGTACTCTATAAACGTCTGGGTTAGATAATAGAAAATGCCGTCGGACGACGTTTTTGCTCAACGAGTGTCGACTCTGAACTAGTATTGGAATGAAACATAATAGCTAGCTAGCTAGACTATTGGTTTGTGTTAGAAAGGAAAATCGCAGTAAAACTTATTCAATTTTACATTCATAACTAAGAGTTCTAATTTAAGGTTTACTCTAAGTAAGCGTATAATATTATATATAGTACCTGGACGAACGAGTCTAGCTCGGTTCTTTAAAAACATTTTTAAATTAGAATAAACTGTTAGGTTTGCCTTATAAAATTAATATTTTTTTACGAAAAAGAAAATTAAAAATATATATCTCTTACGCTGCCACTCGTATTCGAACTCGGGTTTCACTGATTTTCGAAACTACCGATTTCCATCTGAGCTATTTTATTATATACTGATATCGTATAAGAAAAGTATCATATTTTACTTATCACAAATTGTGATGTAAACATATAAAAATTAATTTGAAGATTCTGTTTGATTGAGTTATCTTCGAAACGGCTGAACCGATCTATATTAAACTTTTACTGGTAGATAGATGACTTCTGAGTAATATTATTATTATATTATTTGAAATATTTGTTGAGTTTAAGGATAAAATTACACAGTAAACAAAATAAAAACCAACAAAAGTCTAGATAAATCTAGACAGCATTTTTTTTAAAGATGCCTAGGATTCACGTTATCATGGAATATTACGTGTCCGCGAGATTAAGCCATATATAATGTTATTTGTTGAATTGAGACGATTGTCAACACACTTCTCAATTTCTATTGGTACAACAATTGCAGAATTAAATTGTAACAAGTTTGCTTCTGCCCGCGACTCTGACCACGTGGTAGGTGGTAGAGCCACGCTGAAGCTATTATTGGTTTCAGCATGAATGGGTCGGCTCACCCGGGGTAGTACCACGCTCTCACAGAAAATCGACTCGAAGTAACAGTGCTTGAATTGTTGCGTTTCGTTCGGTTAGTAAGAGCGCTGGAGGCTCACTTTCGATAAAGGAGCTATCGAACACTGAAAGAATTTTTCATATCGAACCAGTACTTCCTGAGATTAGTGCGTTCAAGCAACAAACTCTTCAGCTTTATAATGTAAGTATATACCAGGTAAAGGGTTAGACACTCGCAGTATTGTAGGATATGATACTACATGTACATATTTAACATAATAAATTAAATAACAATATTAAAACAAATACTAATAAACAACCAAGAAAATCTAAGTTAAAGTTTGTTAAAGACTTTCAAAAGTATAACTACAAAAGTGACCTGTACAAAAGTAACTACTACAAAAGTAACTCAAAACCTGTCGTGGATTATTGGTGGTTTTATTGGTGTGATATTTGAAATCGATGATTTGCCTGAATACATACAACGGCGGTGGTGAATATAAGGTAAGTGAGCATTTATCCCGATTATGAGAAATCGATTTGTAATTAATTCTGTGAGGTATCTACTTCTAGACAATAATTAATTTATTTGGAAATAGTATTTTTTACGATGAAATAAACTATAGTTACACTATATATACAGTAGTACACTATAGTCGAAATTAAATCCCTATAAACTCCGAAGTAGATAACATAATGAAAAGAACTGGTTCCTGAGGCGATTAAAGCAAATACTATCATATGAAGCCAACGTGATGCGGTGTTTCCAGGCGGTCACCCATTCAAGCACTGACAGCGCCTGACATTGCTTAACTTCTGCAATCACAGTGTTTATCCCTATCGCTTTTCATAACACAAAAAGGTTGCGGATTAGAATTTCAAGGCCTTATATAAAAAAAATCATTTCAAAAACCTCCATACACATACTTTCGAACCAAAGTGTCTGGGATTTCTGTATTATTTTGACTGATTGAATTTTACTACTGACTATATTTTCTGATGCAACAACGGACGATAGTAATCATATGAATGGTTGAATGCACCGTTCACTATAATTAGCCAAGGAAATGACTTTACCATAAATCGTACAATTCTTCAATGAATGGCTATATATAATTGTAAATATTGGAATTCCGTAGTGATTGTAATCGGTTTCGCTGACGTTAGTGTAGAATTGACCTATAAACCAGGAACAATACTTTTTCTCTCGTTGAAAAGTACCTTATTTCCTATTCTGTTGAGTA
Organism: Antheraea mylitta; assembly: GCA_014332785.1. Classification (NCBI taxonomy): domain Eukaryota; kingdom Metazoa; phylum Arthropoda; class Insecta; order Lepidoptera; family Saturniidae; genus Antheraea; species Antheraea mylitta. The sequence continues at coordinate 16,930,700 of JACEII010000012.1, read as the reverse complement.
TTAATAGATTATGGAGTACCTATTAATAAATTTTAGGTCCATTTCCGACACAAAATACATATAAGAGTTATTGAGGCACGCATGTTTGGTACACATGCATGTTTCAAATACTCATATACGTATATCTAGGTAGCTTAGCTTATGTTAGCTCAGATAGGTTGCGATTTTCGCATAAATCAGGCGACAGCCCAAGCCAAGGTGTGCCGTGCACCCTTGAGTTAGTCGCCTAAACACCCCAAATCGGCAGAGTGCCTTCAGCCCTCGCCACAGTAGTTCGGTGAAGCTGTAAAGACCTTTCCAGGTCAAAAGCGTTTTCTTTTCGAAAAAAAAAAGATTGATGCTTGGGAGGGCGTCAATAAAGTATCATAGTGTGTGACAAGATAGAAACCTCATGGCTTCATATGAATAAATCTAAGATATTAAAATGAAAAGCAAGATCTTACAATGTTAATGTTATGAAACAAGACAGAAGTAAATAATTTTGGAATTGTTGTTCAAATTTAGTATTTTCTAAATGGGACGTCTTTCTAAGGGTTTGAAATTGTCACATTTGATTGACCCTGCGACTCTGTTACTAAGGATTTCCAGTCCATCTTGCAAAGCTCAGAAGCAGGGACAACTTAATACGTGTAGGTTGAATGGAAGCGCTGTAGAACATATCATTTTCAATTGCCCCAATTTAGTATATTCCTTGATAGTATGTTTTGCCTGATAGTATAATAATACCCCGTCCATTAGATTCTAAACCTTCGTTCTTGTAGGCAAAGTGTATGTGTTTTTCCATTTTTCAATACTCTGGCAATAACTAACAGTAATTATTATGTAAATATATATCTATTTAAGGCATGACGTCTGTAAGTGTTGTTTCAGGAAATATTGGTGCGATTTGAAATTTCATTCAGTGTTATTCAGCTCATTTAACGAGAAAGGCTGTGGGCTATATATAATCACGCTAGGACCAATAGCAGCGGAGTTATAATTCAAAATCGTTTTTTTTCCTTTTGAGAGCTTCCGCTGTGTGTTAGCCTTAGCCCAAAGTACTATTTCACACGGATGAATTCGCGGGCAGAAGCTAGTTTTATAAAAAAATACTACCTATAAAGTGAGTCTTCCATGACTGACTTGACACTGGCTGAATTCGTATCTAGGAGACATTATTATTAAAAAGTAAAAATGGAAAACCATGAAAATGCTTGCTAATATTATAAAATTGTGTAATCTTATACCTTTAAACGCAATTCTTGTATATTTTTATATTTGTATATATTCAGGATCTCGAAACGGCGTCATCTATTTCCGTGAAATTTAGTATGTAGGTAGTTTCGGGAACTATAAATCGATTTAGCTAGATTTTATTCATAGAAAACTTTTTTAACTGAGATTTCAGGCAATGAAAAAATATAGCTAGAATATGAAGGTAAATTTCGCCAGCGCTGTCAAAACAAACATAGCTCAGATGGATATTGGTTGCTTCTACTTTTTTTTTTTTTCGAAATGACTACGCTTTTGACCTAGCAAGGTCTTCACAGCTTCACCGGACTACTGGTTGCTTCTACAATCCATGTAACCCCAGTTCGAATTCGAGTGTATATTATTTTATTTTTTTTGAAAATATCATAATTTTGTAGGGCAAACCCTATCAATTTATTTTAATTAAATAAACAATTTTATTATTATAATTATAAGAGTGATATCTTTTTTTTTATATTGTTTTATGTGAAAAAATGCTAATTTTGTGTGGCAAACCCATCAGTTTATTTTAATTTAGAGATGTTTTTTAAAGAAATGAGCTAGGCTCGGTTGCCCAGATACAGTTATTTATTAATAGCTATCTAGAGGCAAGGCCCTGATGTTGCAATTGGAGTTATACGAACTTTCTCTAGCAAACCTTATATAATCAAAGTACGCGTGGTGATATTGTTTTGTATTATGCAAGATTATTTGCTATCGTGCTAGACACTAAATGAGTCTAACAGTTATCTCTTATAGTAGTTTAGTCTCTAAATACTTCTCTATAGGGCGTTAAGACCAAGAGATGAGATACTGTGATTAAAGGAATATAATCTTGTGTACATTTTGTAATAGAAAACGTACTACAAAGAAATTTTGGGGTGTAAGGGGTGTCGAATAACATCTTAAGACTTGAGACACCCAATCCAACCTCACCTGCACGTGGTGCACCCTGCTGATCAACGAACGAGGCAATGGCGAGAGCGGGGTGGTAGGGTTTTACAGCCCGACTGGGTCGCAACCGCCATGCATATGGCGAAAAAGCCCGTCATAGTGACTCGCTTCTGCGCGTCGCGTTTCGGGATCAGCCTGTGCATATCCAGTACCGGGCGACTTTCGTCATTATGGCCGGCATGACAGCGGCGACCGGCGATGTATAATCTGTCTCTCGGTGGTTGCCGATGTTTTTGGATTGTACTATCCTTAACATCAGGCTTAGTGCAGTCACTTTGTCGTGCTTCTATAAAAAAAATGTATTACAGAGTTGTATAAATAAAAACAAAAAATTCTGTACAGTAAAAGCCTTTTATTTACATTTATTCCATACAAAATAGTATTTAGTAAAACTCCATTATTTTATTTATGTATGTGGGGCATTCTGTGTTAAATCAACCACTTTTATACCAAAAAACTTGGCTATAAAGAACAGTCAAATCGAAAGGGATCAGTTAGGTTTAAAAGTGACCGAAACGACATGGAATGACCTATCTATAATATTACCTATAGTTTTCCCTGTGTTCTGATGCATAATTTACCTATAAACCGTGACGTGATACCATACTTTAGATTTTTTAAACCTATATTACACGTTTCTTTATGTATACATACTTAGTTACATTTTCCGTTTAATTATATGATGCCCTTGTACATATGGACAATACTTATGATTTTTGTTATTTAAAAGTAAATACGACTGACTACTCTAAATAAATAGTAATATGATTAATATATAGATAATTATAATATCCTATATACATTTAAATATCATATACATACAAATCATAACACATCATACATTATCAAAAATCATGATTGTCATTGAAGTTATATATCACCAATTGTTATGATGTAGTTTAAAAGCTTATAATCATTTGTATTCTAAATGATAAGATAAAAAACATAATAATATCTGGTGAATAATATATGCTTAAAACATATCTTGAATTTAAAATTAACTGATATGACTAGTTCTGGGTGGAATGTTTGTTATCTGTGATTATTATACTTAGTTATTATGAGATATATTAATATAGATATTAAATAACTTTATGAGGTGAAAACTTCGAAAGTCGCATTGAGCAGTTTTTGGTAGTGGAAAATTTAAAGGTTCGCGTCACCGATAAACTCAACATGCTCTTGACGTGTCGTCGCTTGCTTCAGCCTAGCAACGCGTAGTATAGCGGCCTGTGTAATTGTGATATTGATATTTTGTATTGAGTGTGTGCAGTCCATCATATGTTTGATCAATCGGTAAACTGTAGTCATATATAATTATTGTTCGGAGTTAAAATAGATGTGAAAATCGTACTAATAGTAATAATTGCAATTTACAGATAATGATATTAAAATAATTCTGATTATAATTGATTTTGAAATTCAAAAAGGACGTAGTTATTCCATTGTTTTCAATTTTCACTTCTGTCGGCAGTCCTTATGACTGCTTTGAGTTTTTTCAATTTAGTTTTTTTGTCTCGTTGTTTGGTATATTGGCAATGATTTTTGTTAAGCTTTGGTGACTGTCGCGTAGTTTTAAAATATTCAAATAAGATAAGAATGTCCTTGAACCAAGTACACCTATCGTTGTGTATTCTAAATTTTATGAGCTCCTTTTACTAATACTTTAGAAATTATGTACGTCCATATTGTTAGGTTATTTTAATCTATCTAATACCTTTAAACGAGCAATTCTTGTATATTTTTATATTTGTATATATTCAGGATCTCGGAAACGGCGTCATCTATTTCCGTGAATTTTAGTATGTAGGTAGTTTTGGGGACGATAAATCGATCTAGCTAGATTTTATTCACAGAAAACTTTTTTGGCTGAGTTTTAAAATTTTAAATTGTTTTTTTAAAGAACCGAGCTAGGCTCGGTCATCCAGGTACTAAACTTTTATATAACCAAGGAGTACATATAAATAAATTGTTACTAATTTAATAAGTCAGATAGAGAAAACCGAGATAAATTCTATGAATATTCATTAAATGGTTATTCATTATTTTTAAATTAAATAATATTCTTAATAATCCACGGCGTAGCCTAGATTCCTCATCTCGTTGTCGAATTCTTTATTCTTATATTGTTTGATCTTGGTTAACCATTTTTCTAGTGAAATGGGCTCCCTATATCCTCCGTATCTTTTGGGCAAGCATTCCGGATCGATGTACCTGGAATTTTACATATATATACCCATATATATATATCAATTGTTTTCATTAATATAAGAATGAAACTGGCATGCCTATTGTTTGTGCGTTTCTGGATGAAAAATTATTTTTGGAAGCTCGCAATCCAAAAAAGGGCGTTAATAACTATTACTATCTATCATGACCTAACAACCCTCTCTAGCTTTGCCTGGGTGTAAAATAATAAATATTAGTCAAATATGTACAGAGATTCTGAAACCATGCGTTACATACAGCAATTAATATTTATGTATACAGACTACTTTGCAACTAACGCCTGATATAATTGTTTGAGCAATTATGAAGTTAAGAATTTATTTGCATAATTGTTTACGATATACCTAGTCAAATTAATTTACACTAGAATTTAAGAAGTTCCAAAAATTAAATTTCTAACCTTCTACATCTTCTTATCCTTATCCCAATTAAGTAGGGTCGGCACAATATATTTTCTTTTTCCACTCTCCTCAGTGAGATGTCATCTCAGTATTCACACCTTTTATACACATATTATTATTTTTCGCACAATCCATCCATACCTTTTTCGGTCTTCCTGTCCACTTTCATACTCAAGTTTTTCTTAGTTACATGACTTTTATCTCTTCTCCTCGACTTCTTCGTCCCTGGTGCTTTTTCTCCTCGACTATAATATCTACGCTATTGACCTAGCAGGGTTTTAACAGCTTCACCGGACTACTAATCCCTGGTGTTTTTATCCTCTGGAGTATATTAATAATCTTATCTATTCTAGTTAACCACACATCCTTCGTAATATTAATATTTGTGACAAATGTAGTTAAATTTCTGACCTATGAAGGGAATTTATGTCTCCATGCATGTGAACGTTTTTCCATAAATCGTCAGCTGGCGCCAACCGCTTAAAGAAAGGGAACAGCGTCTCGAAGAATCTCGAACAGTTGATAATATGAATACCGCGTTGATGCAGCGGGAAAGATAACTGAAAAAAGTAATTCACTTTTAATAAAGATAAAAATTGAACCGTCACGGGACGCCTGGCAAATGTGAAACTGTGCGAGCTCTGTGCGGCAAGAGAGATTGCGAATGGCATCGCGTCGCCACGTCTAACACACATCGCCACGCCATCAATTAGGTTTACCCTTGCCTATAGATGTTTCACATAAAAAAAGGCGAGGATTGCTGAAAGAAGTGAAAAGTAAAAAAAATGAAATATGTTCTCTTTAGAATTTTCATATTAGTTATACTGTGAATGACAATATTTAAATTTCAGAATTTGTTTATTGAAATTATTAACATTGGTGTGGTTTTCGTATCTATTGGAACTCGGAACAATATTGGTATACATTTTTATAAAGTACTAGCCTCTGCCCGCGACTTCGTTCGCGTTTTCAAAAGGAAAAACATCCCGATTTTGAAACATTTTTCATCTGTGCTCCGGGCCTATTGGTCTTAGCATGATGATAAATAGCCTATAACCATTCTCGATGAATGAGCTATATAACAATAAAATAATTATTCAAATCGGACCAGTAGTTCCTGAGATTGCCCCCTACAACGTCACAACATCACAAACTCACAAACTTTACCTCTTTATAATAGTATATTATTATTATTATTAATTATTATTATTATGGTATAGATTCATCGATCATACGTATGATGGGTTGCAAATGTCAATATTCGGTTTAAAGAAAAATTTATTCTCTCAATGAACATAGTTCACTTATTGATACTTAAAATAAAACATTAATAATTAGTGATCGATAAGCTAATCATCCAGTGTTAGATAAAGAAACAAATTTTTTATAAGAAAATATTTCTTATGTTGTATGTATGTAGAAAGCAAAATATATACAGAAAAAAGTATACAATTAATTATACATCACAATAAATAAATTTAGGAATAACTTCAGTTTTGATTTAAATACATTTAAGGATTCAATTTCCCGTAATTCTTTCATGTTCCCTATACTACGCATCGCTAGTCTGACGCAAACCACGCAATACGGTCGGTCATGCCTATGTAGCATGTCGTGACGCGAAATTATAATTTTATCTCTTGCCAAAATTATTCCTTAACGCGTCTAAAGAAGTGTTCACTTCATAAAACACAAAACGTTCGCTTATAATAATGTCGCTATTGTTCATGTTATCCTAGTATCGCCGACGTTCAAACCTTGTTGCATTGACATTTAAATTAAATGAAGGAAACAACAATGTGTCCGTCATTACTACTTCAGTATCGTTTCCATAGTAATTTTCCGTAATTTATGTCTCTTTCTAATTATGAATGCCTGGTACTCGTGACTTTCTGCTCTTCAATTTTTCTATTTCGACCCGGTTTCTCAAAGGTTGGTTGGTCACAAAAATGTTGTCAACTTAGCAAAGTTGTCGAAATTGGTTTAAATTTCTGAAACATGAATTTAGTGTAAAATTTACTAATCTGTGCTCGTATCTTGCTTTGTTGACATAGATATTATTTTAAAAGTATGGTTGGTTTACAATACATACATACATATATATGTAATTATGTATGTCTGTCAGCTTTATCATTTGTAACTTATGCACAAGGAAGTATAGTGTTGCTACTTATCCATCTTTGGAATTTTTGGCGGGATTTTAGTCTGTTATGTAGTAGATTTTATATTTTATTTATAATCTTGTATTACTTGACTGTACATTATGTAAAATTGGTGGTATTTAATGTAATGAAGTTTGTTTATTATGAATAAGTGAAGTGAATGGTAAACAATATCTCGGAGCATGAATTCTGAAATATCACAAAAATCCCTGGAAATTTCTAACAAGGGAGCGACCATCTTAAGAAAATAAAAAATATGGATAAAAGATTTGGCGCTTATGCCTTTACATTAAATTAGACAAATGAGAAAACTGGCTAAAGAATACATAAGAACTATTTATATTGTCAACTTCAGAATTGGCAATATTAATTAATTCCTTCGCCTGTTCTATTGGACGAATATTATTACTACTATCTTTACCCGATTAGGCCTCCCACGGCAGCGGCTCAAGCCTAGGTTCGATCCCTCGGTAGGGAGCCCTTGAGTGCGTTGCTTGCGCGATACGGTGACACACAAATATACATCACTGCTACAACACTACACGATCACCCCCACACACGTGCACGCCTACACGCTTACACATGAAAGTGGAAGGGTTTACTTTTTTCCCTTATCGAACTGAAAAACTCTCAATTTTTCGATAATAAATATATGGAGGAGTTGTTGAGGCGTGTATACTTGGTACACATATACGTTTCAACAACTCATACATATATGAATAGTTAGCTAGGTTAGCTAAGATAGGTCGCGATTTTGCATGCAACAGGCAACAGCCAAGCCGAGGTGTGCCGTGCACCCTTGAGCTGGTTGCCAAAATAAAATCGGCTGAGTGCCTCAAGCGCTCGCCTTAGTAGTCCGGTGAAGCTGTTAAGACCTTACTGGGTCAATAGCGTAGACATTTCGAAAAAAATAAAAACTACTATCTATATTCGTAACTGTTAAGCTTGTCATCTATATAATGCGTGAAATGAAAATTTTGTGCACCTTTTTAAGTGAATTGCGAGAACGGATGAACGTGAAATTTGGCATAGTTTTAGAGTATATGAAGGAGAAGAGCATCAAATTATTTTTTAAATAAAATGCATTAGAAATACAGTAAATGAATTAAAATAAACATATAGACACTACTGCTTGAATGACTCCAATACTAATGTAAATGTATGTATAAATGAAAAAGACGTTTCGCCATCCTTTCTTTTTCTTTATTTTTTCTTCTCCTTTCCTCTAAAACAATAATACTTAAACTACCTTTTTCGCGCTATTTGATTTCTTATCTATTTATTCTTTCACTCTCATTGTGCTGTTCTATTGTTATCCCATTAACTCTTACGTTCCAAGTACCTTCCATTACCCTACATTCAATATTTTTAACATAACTTACACTCCATACCTTACATGCCCTTTGAAATTAACTGGTCAAACTGTAGGTTAATTTTATATTTTGTAATATGTAAAATCATAATACACATTAATAAATACCGAATTTAATATTACTATGCATTTCATAGTTATATTGATATTATTGTCCGCCTTTGTATTAAAAAAAACCTTGAAAAATTATTTACCTAAACCTTCCATATTAAACACTTTATTTACTGTTGAAAACTGTATGAAAATCCCTTCAGTAGTTTTTGAATGTTTCGCGAATAGACATACAGACAGACAGACCTAGTAGGGGATTTTGTTTTATTAAATGTAGTGATCGTTTATATGATTATATCGAAAGGAAGAAAATCAGAAGTCAGCGATGACAGAGAAAAATGTAAAATTTGGGACTTGTTCAGACATGGTTTTGATATTTTCTTGAAGGTGTAATTATTATATATTACAACCATCTACCTTTATTTGATTTTTATGGCTTAATACCAAAATTATGGAGATTACAACAGGTTATTATAATGTTCATAGCAGTTTCTAGTTTTACCCGGAAAAACCATTCGCAAACAAGGTAATCGTGTCTCTAAAACACCAAAGAACCTCTCTAGAGTAGATGTGTTACACCGTGTGTAAAAGTCAGGCCGTCCCAGAAGAAGTTTCATTTAAAAGAATCTGAATTATTCTAATATTTTACCCCCATAACATTCATCGCTTGCAGTGCGACAGACGGAGAGAACTGCCTCACGTGTTTCATACTAAGTCCTTCGCAGTCCAACAGACCAGTTCCACCAACAATCTGAAGCTTTGGCTGCATGATTCCTATCTCCAGGAGTAAAAGGCAACCCCTAATTAAATCTTCTACCGGTAACTCATACGGATCCCATAGACCTGTAACGTAAACAATACAAAAGAATTATAGTGGACTTACTTAACTCAGTGAGGGACTTCTTACCCTTATTCCATCTAAGTAGGGACCGCATAAGATTTTTTACTTTTTCACTCCCCCTGTTAAATGTCATTTCAGTATTCACACCTTTTATACACATATCATTTTTCACACAATCCGTCTATACTTTTTCCGGTCTTCCTTTACTCCTAAACTTTTGTAGTTACATGTTTTCATCTTTCGCATGACATACCCATACCATGCTAATATCAAACATATCTTCTAGTAACATTTAGTCTCTGTTTCATTAAAATCGCTTCGGTATATCTGCTATATATATATTATATAATACCTTTAAACGAGAAATTCTTGTATATTTTTATATTTGTATATATTCAGGATCTCGGAAACGGCGTTATCTATTTCCGTGAAACTTAGTATGTAGGTAGTTTCGAGGACGATAAATCGATCTAGCTAAATTTCATTCATAGAAAACTTTTCTTTATCTGAGTCTTCAGGCAATGAAAAAATATAGCTAGAATATCTATATATTAATACGTGAAGCAAATTTTTTGTATCCCTTTTTAACCTGTTTCCCGTCAACGGGTGAACTTGAAATTTGGCATAGTTAAAGTTTATATGGCGTTATAAGTTTATATTATATTTTATATAAAATGCATTAGAAGTACATTAAATTAATTAAAATATGCACTACTCACACTACTACTCGAATTTTACACAACATATACACACATGTAAATAAAAGACATTTTGACAGCCGTCAATAATTACGACGTTCAAAAGAGGTTATGAAGGAGGTTGATAGCAACCTCGCCTATATGTATTTTTTAACTCTTACGTTCTAATTACCATTTTTTATCTTACATTTAACATCGATTTTATAAAATATAACTATTTTTGTAATGTTTATAGTGAACTCACTTCAAATGATGAATGAATTTAAAAAATGAGCCAATAATACTTTGTATAATCAAAATAAGAATTTTGTTTATAAAAGTAATCCATGACTTAGACCTCCGCAGTTACAATTTAACCTCATGTAGCAAAAAAAAAGGATTTTAGGATAATACTGGGCATATTACTATTTCTCATAATGAACAGACTACATTTAATTCAATATCACTCAGAAACACCACCTACTTATGGTGTCATGTAAAATTAATTGAAAATTGTGTCATGGGTCGCGATAAATTTCTTTATTTTCGTAAAGTTATGTTTGCTTAAAATTTGAGAGCTTTGCCACGTGATTTTTGTTTCAAATTTATGATTAACTTCAATTTTCATTTACACATATTTTTTTTTTATGTTTATATGATTAAAGATCATGGCAAATAGCTGAGTAGCCATGATGAAAACCTTTGATTATAGAAGTATAATACCCTTTGACAAAAGAACTCTTATAAAGTTCAAACTTTAAAAAATCAATGAACTATGTTCGAATGTCGACCACTGGGCGCCCATTAGTAAAGGTAAATTTAGCCAGCGCTGTCAAAACAAAAATAGCTCAGATGGAAATCGGTTGCTTTGAAAATCTGTGTAATATATGTTTGTAGTATATTTTGTTTTGTAAAAAAATCTTAATTTTATACCCGAACAGTTTATTTTAATTTAAAATGTTTTTAAAGAACCGAGCTAGACTCAGTCGCCCAGGTACAACATAAGTTCGAGAGAAAGGTAGATAAGTAAATGGATTTAATACATTCAGGTGTCTTTTTTATCGCTGTTTTTTAAAATAAGGTTTCACGCGAACGAAGTCACGGGCACAGCTAGTTATTAATAAAATATATAAGCCACTACATGACAGACTAAGATCCCTCCAAAATATTCAACGTAATTATTATCAAATTTGTAAATTCACTTTCAATTTTTACATCACACTGTTTCGCTTATTGCTTGTATGTATTGTGTTATTGCATTGTTTTGTGTTTAATTTGTTGGTTTATTATTGTTTTAAAATTTTGTTCGTTGTAATATTTTGGTTATACCATTGGCAACACGTCTGTCCATTGGCCTCCCCTTGAAAGTCAATATTACTCTTCAGCATGTACCTGAATGGAGGAAATCTTGTTGGAAAACTTTAATTACCCATCTATGAGATATCTAAAACAGTCGGACCTACTGTTTTCTGTCAACAAATTAATTTAAAACGCCATCTCTTGGAGACTTATGAGACTAATAAATAATAACAATAATTAATATTAACAATCATTTAATTTGTAATTAAAACGTATTGAGGCCATTACGCGAAATATAAATCCTATCTCTCCAGTTGAACCAAATTATCTATACTAATATTATAAAGAGGTAAAATTTTGTTTGTGACGTTTTGACATTGTAGGTGGTAATCTCAGCAGGTACTGGTCCGACTTGAAAAATTCTTTCAATGTTATATAGCTCATTTATAAAGTAAAGTTGACTGCAAGAAACAATGTAGACTTATATCAAAAAGAAGACTAGGTCTTTTAAATTATAATATTGCACAACACCAAAACAATTAATAATCAAGATACAGATTGTTATTATGAAAATTTATTTAGTATCATAAGCACTGAATTTAATAAACATTGCCCATGAAAGGTTATTAATGTAAAGGGGAAAATAGTTTTAGTGAATGGGTAACAAAAGGCATTAAAAAAAGTAAAGATCGATTATATGATCTTTATTATAGGAGATGACTAACAAGAAGTGAATCCTTTCATGCTTATATTAGAAATCATTCTAAAGTTTTTAAACGTGTTTGTATTGCTGCCAAAGCAAAGTTTTTAGGTAATAAAGTTCACGAATCAAGAAATAAGACCAAGACTGTTTTGCATATCATAAATAAAGGATTAGGTAAAATAAAATAAATGATAATTCATTTAATCTAAATGTGGACGGAGTACATATTTCAAAAAGTACAGAGGTGGCATCTGTTTTCCAAGACTATTTCACTAATATATCTTTACAGGTAATAAAGAATATAACATCATCAGCCTAGGGTGCCGCAGCTCTTTTAAAAAGTATGAGTGCACCTATAGATTCAAAATTCAAATTCTTATCTATTAGTGCAGGTGAAATAATAAGGACTTAAATAAGCAATTAAATTTAAAACACACCGAAGACATATGGGATATATCGGTAACAGTAGTACAGTCTTTAATTTTTACTATTTCACCACATTTGGCTAACATATTTAACCAGTGTATAGCAAAAGGAACTTTCCCCAATTTAATGAAAATAAGCAAAGTAGTTCCTTTGTTTAAATCAGGCTGCAGAAGTAGTCTTGGGAATTATAGACCTATTTCTATACTACCGTCGTTAAGTAAAGTTTTGAAAAGATTATGCTCAACAAATTAGTGGACTATTTCAATGTGCATAAATTTCTGGATGGTTGACAGTTTGGTTTTACGAAATCGATATCTACTACTGACGCTGGGGCAACGCTCATAAGCTATATATTGAGTGCTTGGGAGGATTCGCATGATGCAGTTGGTGTGTTCTGCGATCTGTCTAAGGCATTTGATTGCGTTGACCATAGTACACTTATTCTAAAATTAAAACATTATGGTATTTGTGGAACTTCTTTCGACCTTCTAGTCTCTTATTTAAAAGATCGTTGTCCGAAAGTTAGCATACAAGGGGTAACCTCTGCAGGATCCTATGTGCGAATTGGGGTCCCTCAGGGCTCTATACCGGGGCCGTTCTTGTTCTTAATTTACATAAATGATCTGCCGCTAATTGTCAATAACTGTGCTGACATGGTGCTTTTTGCAGACGATACTTCTATTATATTTAAAGTGAAAAGGACAGATTCAGAGGTTAGGCATATAAATAATACTCTAAATGAAATTTCTCATTGGTTTGCATTAAATAACTTAGTGCTAAATACAGGCAAAACAAAATGTATAAGATTTGTTTTGCCTAATGTTCGACGAGTTGATAGCAGCATCAGGATTGAGGGGAATTTTGTAGAGTTAGTTGATAATACTGTATTCTTGGGTATCACACTGGATTTAAAATTACAATGGGGTCCTCAAATTAAACAATTGGCAAGCAAAATAAGTTCTGCTGCATTTGCAGTACGTAAAATTCACCAGCTAACTGATATTGCTGTTACTAGGTTAGTCTACTTCGACTACTTCCATAGCTTAATGTCTTATGGCATTCTGTTGTGGGGGACAGCAGCTGAGGTAGACACCATATTTTTATTACAAAAACGAGCAGTTAGAGCATTTTACAATATGGGACCTCGTGAATCTTTAAAGACTAAGTTCAAGGAATTTGGTATCTTAACTCTGCCTTCCCAATACATTCTTGACAATTTAATGCAAAAAATTTACATCACTGCTATAACACTACACGATCACCCCCACACACGTACACGCCTACACGCTTACACATGGAAGTGGAAGGGTTTTATTTTTTCCCCTTATCGTACTGAAAAAACTATAATTTTCCGATAATAAATATATGGAGGGGTTGTTGAGGCGTGTATGCTTGGTACACATATACGTTTCAACAACTCATACATATATAAATAGTTAGCTAGGTTAGCTAAGATAGGTCGCGAGTTTGCATAAACAGGCAACAGCCAAGCCGAGGTGTGCCGTGCACCCTTGAGCTAGTTGTCCAAATAAAATCGGCCGAGTGCCTTAAGCGCTCGCCTTACTAGTTCGGTGAAGCTGTTAAGACCATGCTAGGTCAATAGCGTAGTCAGTTCGAAAAAAAAAAAAATTATGTATGTCCGAAAGAACCTTGATAAACTGGATATTGTAAAAGGCCGGCATATCTAAATACTAGGAACCGTGATAAACTGGTTATCCCATGTTTTAGATTTAGTAAAACGAGTAATAGTTTTTTGGAAAATAGTGTACGGTTCTATACCAAAATTCCAAAGGATATTACCGATTTGCCTGATTGTGAATTTAAGCGCCATGTCAAGCGGGTTTTGGTCTCAAAAGGCTATTATAGAGTGGATCAGTATGTGAACGATAGTGATGTCTGGAATTGACTCATCTCTGTGCATCCATTAAAATTTTTTTCCATTAAAAGTTTCTGTTATGTATGTAATATAGTCTAAATATTATATATATCAAAAAGATAAACCAGATCGAGTTTCTTGCCGGTTCTTCTCGATGACTGGGTTGTTTCCGAACCGGTGGTAGTTTTTGACGTTCATAAATGCCTTATTAGGGCCTAAACTGAATAAAGTATTTTTGATTTTGATTTTATTCAAAGGTATAAAATTATAATAAGAATTATTCCATACCCAGTCTGCAGATAATAATTCTGCCAGTATCAGGTCTGTCATATAAGACACCTTCGAACACATTGCCGAGACGAGTCAGGCCAAACCAGTCGATGTCGCGCCATAGGTGCTGGTTCTGTTCTCTGAAGTTGCAGTAGCGAACTAGCTGGAAATATGTATTTTATAATGTCCGTAGTAAAATTACCTTTGCAAACATTTATTTGTATTAATGCTAAATGGTATAATGGCCCAATGGGTAAGATATAAGGACATTACGCTTTTTCATAGAGGCTGAATGTTATAATACAATTCAACAGAAGTTATTTAAAATTTATTAATAATTGGGTTAGATATTAAGTATTAATAACAATGACAATAAGAAAATTAATTAATCGAGATAAAACACGAAAATAAGAACAGGCTATGAATAGGATTATTGTTACTATAAACTATTTTTTTTTTCTCGAACTGACTACGCTATTGACCTAGCAAGGTCTTAACAGCTTCACCGGACTTTATAACTTATAAGAACTTGTTTCATTATATTGTAATAATATGGTAATAATAATTTTAATGAATCTTATTAATAATTTTGTAGGTGGTAGAGCCACGCTGAAGCTATTACTGGTTTCAGCATGAATGGGTCACCTCGCTCAGGGTAGTATCATCAGAGCCACAGAAACACCGACGTTAAGTAACTGTGCTTGCATTGTTACGTTTTGTTCGGTCATTAAGAGGGCCAGAGGCCCACCTACTTTTCCCCTTCCTCCTACCCTTCCTCTCCTCCCCACCAACACAGGCTGGCGCACTTGCTACTCCCCTGGTGTTGCAAGTGTCTATGGACGGTGGTGATCACTTAAAATCTGGAGAACCATCTGTTCGTTTGCCTCCTATGATATATATTAAAAAAAATAATAAGGGAGTTTACCTACTACATTATGACATGGCAGAAATGAGAAGAATTGTAAATGGTCGTAAAGTTTTCTATATTTCTGGAAATCTCCGTACTATTTCTCTGTGTCATTAATTCAATCAATTTTTATATGGAGATTTATAATTCAATTTTTTCACTTTTCCGGTACGAATTTTCAAACATTTTCTTTCGTACAAACCATATCCTCACAATTATATACGCAACAAAAAAAAAGAGTTAGCTAAATAAGTCCAGTCGTTATCAAGTGGCGCTCTTGCATATGTTCAGCAATTTATTTATAGACATAAAAACAATATGTTCAATTAATTGTATACCACAGAGTTGCGATTAAAGTTAAGAGAAATTTAAAATAATAACCAATCGGTGTGCTCGCGCTGGTATTGACTGCCTCGCTCTTAGGAACCGAAGTAGGTAGGCGTCGTCTTTCCGATGAGGGTGGCATTCACCTCTATCTGTAGACAAAATATTCGACAATACCTAGAGAAAACATTTAGCAGGGGATTACTTGGTATTGACTAAAATTCTTTTATTTGTTTTTGTTTTATTTCTTTACACGTTTTGTGTATGTTAAAAGAATAAACTTATTTTCCGAGGTGTAAAAAAACAATATAATTTGCAATTTCAAAGTAAGTGTATTATAATTATAACATGTTTATAAATGACTGTTTCTTACCTAGTTATTTCAAATCATGTATTTAATTTAAGTAGCATTATTTAAAAGTAAAACATTCTTAGGCTCTTTAATAAATCTTGGCATTATTTTTTGTAAGTATTTAATTGTAGGCATAAATTGATATGAAATTAAATTTAAGTCTATAACAGTCCCTTTTTAATTGGTAAAAGAGTATAAATCGATAGCACATTTTTGATAAAACTTCTCGATAACGAAATATAATCTATCTAAGAAACGAATTGAAAGAATTATTGAATATACCAACGAATATATCTTGTACGAGAAACTCTATAACAGGTTTATTAATTAGTTATAACTTAGCCGAAGCGATTCAAATTTTCAACCAATTAAATCGTCATAAAGTCAAACCTATTCAATTTATGAAATTGAAATGTTTATATAGAAACTAGCGAGGCCGGCGGACGTTGTCCTATCCTGATAATAACCTCAGCAAATTATATATCTAAACCTTCCTCATTTATCACTTTATTTACGGGTGATAACCATGAAAATCCGTTCAGTAGTTTTTTCCGAGTTTATCGCGAACAGACAGACAAACAGACAGACGGATCTTAATAATATGTAGTGATAACACTAGGAATGTATAACTTACCATTTATCATATTTCTAAGTTCTATTATTTTCCTTTTTCTTGAAGCGCTGTCCTCTCCGCAGAGTATAAACGCGTCTTCTTCAGCATCAGGATCTTCGGATCGATTCATTTCCGCCTGGAATAAGATCTCGTCGAACGACCACATCTTTATGTCCGCCTGGTACAATGAAATGTCATTATACTTTATTTTCTTCAGCTAGGTACTTTGTGCGCATAGCCTTTTTTATAAGTAAAATAAATATATTTTTTTAAATTAGTTAAATTATTTTAGTTATATTATTTACAAAAAAGTTAAATACGTATTGAATACATACTTTAAAAAAGGTTACGTTTTAAATGAACCGTGCTTGCTGAATGTTCGCCATCTTACTCTTTTGTCTCGCTTTGCTTAGGTTAGGTTAGATTTGTGAAAAAAGGATAACGCGAAATTGCCTCTGACGAGCGCGCTGCATTTAGTACGAAACCTTTTTAAAGCAAGTATTTAATACGTATTTAACTTTTTGGAAATAAAACCGTTCGAGTTTATCTACTATAAATAAAAAAAATTTGTATGATAGAAAAATGAAACATTAATTTATTTGAATGTAAACTTGTCTAACATCGTAAAAGTAGTTATGAAAGTACTAAACTTCTCGAAACTTTCAAAAACAACAATTACTAACTAAGCTTTAGGCGTGTTTTAGAAATACAAAAAATATTCAAGGAAATAAAGGCTTCACTTTGAGAAATACTTTCTTTTTCTTGCAGATACTTTATTATTTCTTATTCATAGGATTACTACTTCACAAATCTATTTTCTTTAGGGATGTACTATCTGTCAGACACTGATAAATCCGTCACAGTGCTTCCCTTTTGGCTTCGGGATTAGCCTGTGTTATATATTCAACTGCCGAGAGCCTCCCAGAATGGCATTATTACATTGATTATATAATATTTCGGTGGCTTTTTTTTCTCGAACTGACTACGCTATTGACCTAGAAAGGCCTTAACAGCTTCAGCGGACTACGTTTCGGTGGTATTTTAAAATGCACCGTACTTAATATCAGACACGGTGCTGCATACTTTATCGTATTCGAATAAAAAATATTTCAAATAAATACTATCTCTGCTGTTTTACGTAATATAGTTAGCTTATTGTGCATAAGTGAAGTGAATGGAAAATAATACCACGGAGCTTGAAATTCTGAGATGACACAAAACCTTCCTGGAAGGTTCTAACAAGGGATCCGTCATATTGATTCACATGATACTTAATATTGAATTGATCGCACGACGCTTGTAATACTATTGACTAATAATCTGAAAGATTGATTGCCAAAAATAAAGCAACAAAAAATAAACACCACCTCTAAGTATATAGGTATTTAATTCAAATTCTACCACGAGCATCTTGTAAAATAACAAATATCAATTAAGTTTTTGGCGGGATCTTAGTCTGTTGTGTAGGTTCATATTTTATTCTATATATTGTAATATTAGTAGCATTTTACGTAATATAGTCTGGATATTGTGTGCAAGTGGATGGGAAATAATACCACGGAGCATGAATTCTGAGATGCCACAAAAACTCCACGGAGAGTTCTAACAAAGGATCCACCATCTTGTTAAAACACTGAAATTATCGCAAGATTCGTGTACCTACCCGACAGTGGCAGTAATAATTTGGATATATGTATAGGTATATATGAGTTCCATTCTAAAAAAATTGTACATGTTTGTACTCAAACAAAAAGGTTAACATATGCACATATATGTTAGGTATGACAAAAAAGAATGAATGTCTAACGGTAAATTCGTTTCGTAAAACTGATGACCTTGTCTGGTTCGTTTTATATGAAAAATGAAGTATAGGTTATCGAAATTGAAATGTAAATTCGAAGTACGATGCAGAAATGACCTTAAGAGCATAACTGTGGAAGACCTCCACCCATTCAGGTAGTGCACGAATTTAGTAGTAAAGTTCGGCAGCCCGACTCCTCTATTCCCAGATTGTTGGCGTATAAAAGATCGGATAAGATGATCATTAATTAGTGTTAAGTGTTACCCTAACATCGGTAGCATTCATTTACTACTAGTTTTTGGTGAGAGTTAACCTAACATCGCGTCGGCGACACTCTCACAGTATTCGTTGTAGATTTATTTTGTACCTTAAATTAAGGTTTAAGAATTTTGTTTTTTTTAGGATCCTCCGTCTCTGATCTTCGTTATTGGTGTGGTGCTTATGTCTTTTTCCTCTGTAAATAATATATATTGTTCAAATAATAAACAATGGAGACAAAGTCAAAAGTAATTTTCATTAGAACGGCCCTAAATTCATGATTTAGGCTGTTTGCTTTCTCTCTTGTTATCAGAACAACTATATTTTTTCAAATAATAATTGGTTTTTTAAAAAGTAATTGGGCTTAATATGCATATGGTAATAAAACTGCGAGCAGTAATTGTAAGAGATTCATAATTTAATGCCTCCACGGAAGGGCCAATACTTGAGACTGAAATAATCGAGTTTTTACGGAATTTTACGGCACGAATGAAGTAAAGTGGCTCACTTAGTATATTTCCAAGACCATCACATATTAAAAATACACTCTTAGGTATACGTTCTTTTTTGTGGACAAACAATGTGTCATTATAAGTTTTTTTTTCTCGAACTGACTACGCTATTGGCCTTACTAGGCCTTCACAGCTTCACCGGACTACTAAGGCGAGCGCTTAAGGCACTCAGCCGATTTTTTTTAAGTAACATGCTCAAGGGTGCACGGCACACCTCGGCTTGGGCTGTTACTGGAAATAATCCGATTTGACCTAACTAAACTATGCTAAGCTATACATGTGTTCATTTTTGAATCATACACTTAAAATTGCATGATTCAAAAACACATGTAAATCGGAAAGAGTTATTATAAGCTTTTGCTCCATCTTCTAACGTTCCATTGCCTTAAACAGTATGATAACAGTTATTTGAACACTTAAGAACGTTTTTTTAAATAACCGTACCGTTAAAAAAATCGGTTGCCTTTGTGATAAAATTGCTTCCTAGTTGAAGTTTGTTAATCTTTTGTTTTGTTTCATGTATATTTTTTATAGTTGAACAATAATGAGATATAAAATGAAAATGGTATAACTTATGTTTTTTTAGAAAATGATATACATATTTCCATACCGATATTATAAATGCGAAAATGAGCTTGTTTCTTTCTCACGCTTTCATGCCTCGCTGTGGTTCGTCTACATACACGAGGTCGGATGTAGGGCACTAAAAATGTTAAAGTCGTAATTTTACAAAACTTTAAATACGAATCGATTCCTCTAATAAGAAGCTATAGAATTGCATCAAAATACTTTTTAGATAATTAGCTGAGTGCCTTAAGCGCTCTTCTTAGTAGTCCAGTGAAGCTGTAAAGGCCTTGCAAGGCCAATAGCATAGTCAGTTCGAAAAAAAAAACTTTTTAAATGTAGTCCGGTGAAGCTGTTAAGAGCTTGTTTGGTCAATAGCGTAGTCAGTTCGAGAAAAAAAAATCTTTTTAGAATTGTTTAAGATCAAATTGAATAAACATATTTTCAATGTATCGGAAGTAACGTAAACGATATTCATATATCTTGTATTTTCCTTGCTTTTCTTTCTGATAACTTCACACTAGTGTTTAACCATTATAAACCACAAATTTCTTATAGAAGTATGGTGTATATTTTTGCTCGTTTTGAGATAAAAGTACCTAAAAAAAATGAAAATTAACTCAAAACCATAAAGTTATTGTGGTAGAGCCACGCTGAAACTATTATTGGTTTCAGCATGAATAGGTTGGTTTGCCCGGGGTAGTACCACACTCTCACAGAAAACCGACGTAAAGTAACAGTGCTTGCATTGTTGCGTTTCGTCCGGTCAGTGAGAGCGCCGGAGGCCTACATCCTCCTTTACCTCACTCCTCACTCCCTTCCTCCTTTCACCCCATTCTCACCCAAACACAGGCTGGCAACGCACTTGCGACTCCGCTGGTGTTGCAAGTATCTATGGACGGTGGTGATCACTTAACATCAGGTGACCCATCTGTTCGTATGCCTCCTATTACATAAAAAAACTATCGTATGAGAAAAGACTAATTGACTAATGACAGCTATTAACAATCTTTATAGGTTAGCCAAGTAACTTTACACAGTCGATATTATACCATTGTCTATATTCGATTATAAGGTTATAGATCATTATTATTATCATTTGTTTGTTTAAGAAGTGTAATATGCTTCAATAGAGGTGAAATTTTTATTAGTATCTTATTAACACTGAGCTAAATAAAACATATTTTCGACTAGTCTTATCTCTTATTTTAGACAATCTGTTATGCATTATTTTAATTACATAGAAAAACGATACATATTTCTTTAGGGACTTGTTTAAAAAAAATAAAAATAATGCATCGTCTAAATACTTGTTTTAACAGATTATTTAATACATAATAAAATTATATTAAATACGTAAAATAAAATGAATATAAAAAGAATTTTTGATAATGCTCCTTCATAAAATATGTTGTTCTATACTTATGACACTTTACAATTTAGACGCTAATGTGATGATTTTGGAATGTCATGTAATGGATTTTATATTTTACTAGCTGACCCAGCAAACGTTGTTTTGCCATAGATAAAAATCGCGATGGAAAAATACGGGTTGATTGTAAAGGGTTGAAAATTCAGGGTTATATGTATTTACTAATGCTGTATCATAAAAAAAATATATATATCTAAAATTGAAAAAAAAATAAGGGGTGGATTACCCTTAACATTTAGGGGGATTAAAAATAGATGTTGTCCGATTCTCAGACCTACCCAATATGCACACAAAATTTCATGAGAATCGAGAAAGCCGTTTCGGAGGAATTTAAACACAAACACCGCGACACGAGAATTTTATATATTAGAAGAATTTACAATCTTGTGTTATCGAACTCGGTCTTTTGTAATATTCGTGATATTTTACGTAATAAAGTTTGCTTATTGTGCACAAATGAAATGGATGGGAAATACTATCGCGAAGCATTTTCACTTGTCATAAAAACTCCCTAGCTAACCGTTTTGTTAGATCATTGAAATGATCTTAAGAAACTTGTAATATCCTTGCCTACTCGACAATGGCAATAATAATCAATTAGAAGATTGGTGTCAAGAATAAAATAAACTATTTTTCCTAAATACGGACGTTTATCTATACTAACATTATAAAGAGGTTAAGTTTGTGGTTTGAAACGTGAGTTTGTGACGTTGTAGGGGGTAAGCTCAGGAGCTACTGGTCCGATTTGAATAATTATTTCAATGTTATATAACTCATTTATCGTGGATGGTTATGAGCTATATGTTATCATGCTAAGACCAATAGAAGCGGAGTACCAATGAAGAATGTTTAAAAATCAGGGTTTTACTTCCTCTTGAGAGACTCCGCTGTGTGTTAGCGTTAACTATTACAGGCAAACGAAGTCGCGAGCAGAGGCTAGTATATTATAATGCAACCATTCATAACAGAAATAAAAATTATGTTATTATCAAAAACTGATGACAACCCTAAAACGAAAAGTCAATTACATATAAAGATTCGTTGCGGTCACATGGGTTTGCATTCAACAACCATAAATACAAGCACCTTACAACACCGTCTCGTGTAATAGAGTAATTTTGGTAAAAGCTTATATGTTTTTTGACCTCGATGTTCATGATGTTTGATTAATGATTATCACGAACGGTGAACGGTCTCAATGTTGCCTGAATTACTTCTCTTATTGTACCATAACAAAGTACTTACGCAATGTGGATATATTTGCAAAATTCTATAATTTTCTTCAGATATCAGTAACAAAATCATCGCAAAAAGCAAGTAAAACAGGGTGAAAATAAAACCTTACCTCCCTGGCCATTATAAAAGAAATACGAAGAAGTTCAAAAAGTGTTCTGCCCCTAAACTTCAATCTTTGTCTGAAGCTATCAGAGTTTCACGTAGGTATTTTGTAGGTGGTAGAGTAATGCTGAAATTATTACTGGTTTCATGGTTCAGCTCGCCCCTGGTACTACCACCCGACCTACAGAACACCGACGAAAAGTGACAGTATTTGCATTGTTGCGTGTCATTCGGTCAATGAGAGCGCTGGAGGCCCACCTCACCCCTTCCCTCCAACAATTGCTGGCAACGCACTTGCGACCCCCCTGGTGTTGCTAGTGTCTATGGTTGGTGATGATCATTTATCATCAGTTGACCCGCCTGTTTGTTTTCCTCCTATAGTATAAAAAGAAAGATGATTTGCCTTTCTACATTTTTTCAACCTTCATTTATTCGACTAAGGATATATTCTGTGGTAAGCAAACAAAACTATGGAGCACATGTTTAAAAAGTGTCCCGCTCTAAGCACCAAGAAATAGTTCCATGACCCTCGAAAATGGCGCTAGCATAGGCAAAGATAATGGATAGTCCGAAATAATCTTGTAAATATAACCTAAAATAATTATAGAATATTTGTTAACTTTATTACGTTTAGTGATATGATACGATTTGAGTATTTACTTTTATAGAATTTGTTGAAATAATTGAACAATAATGATCTCTTTTGCTACTGTAGCACTACCCTAATTTAATGCATTTTTACGGACATTTTTTATACACAGGAATGGTTCTCTTTACTTCTACACTCCGTAAGCAAAACTCATCAAATCAAATCAAAAATACTTTATTTAGTTTAGGTCCTAATAAGGAACTTATGAACTAAGTACTCTACAAACAAAGTCGTGGATTACAACCACAGAGAGTAGTAATAATATTCGTACAATAGTACAGGCGTTGGAATTAATCTATATTGCCAATTCTGAAGTTGACAACCACAGAGTACGGCTACAGAGTAACTGAATTCAGCGTTCTCTGTAACGAATTCTTTTAAGACAAAAATCATTTTGATTACTAATTAGTATAACACTATAATTATTTCATATAGAATTAAAAAAAAGCAATTTTCAGATTGACATTTGTTTAAATTATTCCTATTCTAATGAAAGGAAATAAAAGAGTGTGATTTTTATGAATATCAGGGATTTAGTGATAGACTTTAAGATTAGGCTTTAAGAATATCCGCCTCATCAATAATTTGAAACATATAAACATATATTATAAATAATACAATTGTGAACAATAAAACACACCCAATTTATTTATTAATATCACCAGACAGTCATAAATAGTAAGAGTTCGGTAGGAAGAGAAATTTTAACACCTTTCTATGGCTTTCAATAAATTTTATTTTATCTCCGCTCACACGACAATAAGCAGGTCAAAGTACTCAAAGGCTGAAAGTTTAAATTAAACAAAACGTGTAGAAGAACGTAAATATAAGTTACTAACCTCTGCCCGCGACTTCCTTCGCGTGGACATAGTTAATTTGGGCTAACTAATATGCAGCGAAAGCTATCGAGAGGAAAAAACACCCCGATTTTTAGGCATTCTTTATTGTTGCTCCGCTCCCATTGG
Source organism: Antheraea mylitta (assembly GCA_014332785.1). NCBI lineage: Eukaryota > Metazoa > Arthropoda > Insecta > Lepidoptera > Saturniidae > Antheraea > Antheraea mylitta. The sequence goes on along the minus strand of JACEII010000012.1, from coordinate 16,906,494 downwards.
TCTTAGCGTGATGATATATAGCCTATAACCATCCTCGATAAATGAACTATATAACACTGAAAGAATTTTTCAAATCGGATCAGTAGTTCCTGAGATTACACCCTACAACGTCACAATTCACAACGTCACAAACTCATAAACTTTACCTCGTTATAATATTAATATAGATAAAGGAAAGAAAGCAAGCTCAAGAAAAGGTAATAAAATTAGTTAAATGAATGTAAGTTATATGAACAAGAGTATATTGCTACAAAAGTACCACTATTACATTATTTCATCGACGTAGAATTATGGGATATGATATTTCCGCACAGAGATACTCTAAATTCTATTTTAAAAGATAAAGTATTCAGTTATTTATGTCTAAAACGAGTCTATAGCCAATTTTCTTAGTTTTATGATGCGAATATGATATCAACAAAACGTGGAGGCAGTCATAAGGACTGCCGATAGGAATGGAAACTCAAACAACGAAATAAATGTGTTCTCGTTTGAATCTTCATATTATTATTTTTTTTATTGAAGCACGACAAATTGACTGCACTATACCTGATGGTAAGCATAGTACAATCTAAGAACAGTGGCGACCACCGAGAGACAGATCATCCATCGTCGGTCGCCGCTGTCATGCCGGCCATAATGACGAAAGTCTCGTGGTACTGGATATGCACGGGCTGATCTCGAAACGCGACGCGCAAAAGCGAGTCACTATGACGGGCTTTTTCGCCATGTACATGGTGGTTGCGACCTAGTCGGGCTGTAAAACCCTACCACCCCGCTATCGCCATTGACTCGTTCGTTGATCAGCACGGTACACCACGTGCAGGTGAGGTTGGCTTGGGTGTCTCAAGTCTTAAGATGTCACTCGACACCCCTTACACCCCAAACACCCCAAATTATACTGTGAATGACAATATTTAAGTTTCAGAGTTTGTTTATTAATATTATTAACATTAGTGTGGTTTTCATATATATTGGCATTTGGAGCAATAATTATACATTTTTATAAAGTCTTTGAATCAATGAAATGTACGATGACCTACAAAATATCACTATTACGTGTACGTATGTACACAGGGCCCTATACTACGCGTCGCTAGGATGAGGCAAGCCACGCAAGCGCAACAGGGCTGGTCATACTGACGTATCATGTCATGACGTGAAATCACAAATTTATCACCTGCCAAAATGCCGTTTTTCACTTCAAAAATATTTAATCTTCCTATTTCTATTTTCAAAATTAACATATAAAACTGTTCACAATTTCTTCAGGTATTAGTTATCATCCTAAGATCTTTTATTTTTTTTCATGGGGAGAACTCTAACGGATATCCATCCCGCTAGGCAGCAGAGGATGGATATGCCTAAGTCGCACGGACTAAAACCCCTAATACCTTCTTACACCTTTTGGTCGTGGGACCAGGGACGGTCTAATTGATACTATGTCTGCTCCTCTGACAGGTGTTGTCCCCTCCTAAGGGGACCCAAATACGGCCTGAGGGGTTAAGATGGTAAACCCCTCAAGGGGAGCGGGTGTTGACCGCCCTTGACGAAATGTGGGAGTCGCATCGGCACAATGCAACTCCACCACAAGGGCCTGTGCAGTTTAACTACCCGGAACGACGGACATGCCAACACCCTAAGACCTAAGGAACATGCTGAAATGCGAAAAAATGACCTTCAAGTACAACTACCGGAACATATCTATATATACTGGGTGACAATTGTCAACTAGAGGTGATATATAGTCAAGAGTGAATAAAACAAGCCCTAGCGTTTTGATTACGATGTTTTTTCCTTCACCGAAAGTTCCTGATTACAGGGATTCTAACCTACTTAGATTACCGTCGTGACTGACAACGTGGTTAGCAGGTTCATCCATTGAGCCGTGGACGCTCCGATGGCCATTTGTATGTATAATTTTTTTAAAGCTCCTTGCGGAATCTTATAAATGGCCTTCAAATATGTTTATATATGTTATGTGATTCTTTTTTTGTTTAGCTGTAAGTTTTCCTAAGAGTTTAAAATAAAATAAAATAAAGGACCAAAATGCCATAAAGGCAATAATGTCATTAAAAAATCTGCCCTAAAATAGTTAATAGTTAAATGAAATCATAAAAATAAACAAATAAATATATAAAATAACAATAATAATAAATAAATAAAAAACCCCCAATAGTTGCTCAGAAATACTGTGAAGATATATTTACATTTGCAAGGCATTTGCCTTGTAAGGCTAATAGCATAGTCAGTTCGAAGGAAAAATAAATCTACAGAAAAGAAGAGAAAAAACCTACTTAGATCGACGCGATGTCCGAACTCAGTACACTAAGCCACCATCGCATCAAAGATCAAAGTTGTCAAAACTTACGAAATAAGTCAATATGAATGTGTCAAAGATAAAACGTACTAGATGGTATAATCAGAACAACCACACGGTTCAGTCGAACTGAAGTTTGCGATCCGCAAGTTAAACAGAACTGAAATTAACGAAAATTATAGTATTACCTAGTCTAAGGGTACAATTAAATTGTATTCGTCTATTTAAATTGTATTTGTATTCGTCTACACAAATTAGGAAAATGGTTTTCGAGTATCTGTATCTATGTTTGTTTATTTATTTAACGATCTGCAGCATAATAGCTCTGATTGATTATATACATGACATTAAGGTGTCATTAGCGATATCTTAATTGCCTGAATGATATAGCAAAGAAAATCAAATCGAAATATTCTTTATTCAGTTTAGGCTCTGAGAAGGCGCTTATGAAAGTAAATGCTACCACCAGGAAAATAACCCAATCATCAAGAAGAACCAGCAAGATACTCGATCGGGTGTATCTCTTCATGTTACATATTAAAAAAAAAAAATAGTGACATCGTTTTGGATGCACAGAGATGAGTGTCATCTCCAGACGTCACAATCGTTCACATTTTGGTCCACTTATTACCTTTAGATACCTTAATAACCTTTAGATATTAAAATCCGCATGACATGGTCATTAAACTCACTGTCCGTCAAATCGGTAACGTGTTTTGGAATTTTGTCATAAGACCTAACACTATTACTTAAAAAACTGTTTTTGGACTTAGTAAGCCTGAAGCGTGGAATAACGAATTTGTTGCAGTTTCAGTTGCAGTATTTAAACTATGTTGGTCTTATACTTGATCCAGCATAACTAAGTTTTTGCGGACATACATTATATGGTCAAAAATGTATTGGACGGGCATATATATATTGATATATGTATGTAGTTTATAATGAAGATAGTAAGAATGAATAAATATGTACTTTTACGTACATATACTCAGCTGAGAAACTAGTTCAAATCACTAAAAACGGTTCCGCGTTTTGACGGTCGTGTTACTTTTTTTTTTGTTTTCGTTACTAATCATTCTACTTGTTTGTTAACTAACAGCAGATATTACATCATTTATACATTGTAGAAGAAATCGTTCATTACAAATAAACTATGGGCGAGTCATTGAGGTATGGAAAATAGAAACATACACATTGATCCTTTATTACTCCAATTATTGTAAGTAAACAGTACTGCTCTAAATATACTACGTCTCAAATTATCCGAATAATGGTGTCAGTATTCCAGATATTTTAACCCTCCGTTTTGTAACGTATATAAATGCAATATAAGGTGCCCAACTATGCAACAACTTATTAGCAGTATCTGCCGTGATCCCGATACTACTGGGCGCTTTAAGAGACTGCCGCGAAAAATTTTTACCGATCCCCCAAATAAAATAATAGCAGCGAATAATTCCTTTTTCTTTTATTCTTCAAACAGAATGTGGTCACATCCACGGTCGCATAATTACCAATCACGTATCCGTGGATGGCGATACAATAACACCGCATTCACTAACTCACAATACGCACCGTACTGCACTCTGCCCACTTTTTTTTTTCTTTTTTTTTTTTCGATCTGACAACGCTATATGCCTTGTTAGGCCTCTACAGCTTCACAGGACTACAACTCTTCCCACGTGTGCAAACAGTAGGTAACGAGCCTTCTCTAACAGGCATATTTTTCTGTATCTAAGAAATAAATTAAGAAGAAGCTGTCTAATATTATGATGTGCATATAATATGCATACGTGTGAATCAATTACTATACAAATTATGGGTCCGAAAGTATGCTAAACAAGAATGAAATATAATATAAATAAATAACAATAACAATAATGCGGACGGAAAGTTTGGTCCTAGTGGGGGGCTGAACAAAATATGACTGAAACTGAGGAACATCATTTATTTTATTTTTAACAACCAATCTTCTAGTAGACGATTACTGCCATTGTCGAGTAAGTAATGATAGAACAAGTTTCTTGCGATCATATCAATGAACTAACAAGGTGGTGGCTGTCTTGTTCGAACTTTCCAGGGAGTTCCAGGCAAGTCAGAATTCATCTTCCGGAGTATTATCTCCCACCCACTCCACTTATGCACAATAACCAAACTATTTTACGTAAGACACCACCAATATTACATATTATAGAGCCAAATAACACAAGATTATGAACATACCCGATCACCCCCACACACGTGCACGCCTACATGCTTACACATGGAAGTGGAAGGGTTTTATTTTTTTCCCTTATCGAACTGAAAAAGTCTAATTTTCCGATAAAAAAATATATGGAGGGGTTGTTGAGGCGTGTATGCTCGGTACACATATGCGTCTCAACAACTCAAACATATATGAATAGTTAGCTAGGTTAGCTACGATAGGTCGCGAGTTTGCATGTAACAGCCAAGCCGAGGTGTGCCGTGCACCCTTGAGCTAGTTGCCCAAATAAAATCGGCTGAGTGCCTTAAGCGTTCGTCTTAGTAGTTCGGTGAAGCTGTTAAGACCTTGCTAGGTCAATAGAGTAGTCAGTATGAAAAAAAAAATGAATAAAATAAAAAATCAACTACATGACATTCCAAGATCCACCAAAACTCTGAGGGATATCAACAAGACATGATATCTCAAATTTAGTTTTCGCTTTTCTACGATTCAGTTAGTCACATCTAGTGTGTGTGTTTCGAGGGTCATGTTCCGAGCATACATATGTAGCAAGATACGTTTTGTGTATTTTAGTTTTAATGCGCGATGTATTTAAACATTTTTACAGTTAAACAAGGTCTAAAAGATTTCTGTTTGAACTTTACAGACATCAGGTCATGTATTTCGTCGGACTAAACAAAACGGTTTAATCATCCATACTGTATAACGTTACAGCTAGAAAAAATTGTGTGTGTACACGCGTAAGAATTTATACTTCTTTGACTTAAGTACATAAATATCTATAAAAAAATTAAATACGTTTGTAGAAAAAACGACACTAACAATAGAAAAAAGGTATTTAAAATATTGAAAGTTTTAGTATAAATAAATACAAACAACAAATACAAAGAAACAAAATGTTGACTATAGCAAAATTCAGGGTGTCGGTTTTTCGTGACGGTGTGCGCACATATATAATTTACTTTTATCATTTTCCCTAACGTGCCAAAAGAAGTATAACTTCAAAACAGTGCTTAATGAAATCATCTGAATGTGTTAAGTCCATCAGCTTAAATACTTTTCCGTCGTACTTAAATCACATCGTCATTGAAATTACAATATATTTTGATAGAGTATTGCACAGGTCTGGCGGACGTGGGGAGGCAGCTGGTGTGTGCCCAGCTGCCTCTCTATAGGTAGGAGCCCGGTGGCCACTTTCCGCCGGGCGGACCGTTGGGGCGGCTATCTAAGGGGAATAGCTTAGACCGATCCCTTGCCGCCCCAACATCACGGTCTGTCGGTACACCGTGGGGTTTTAGTCCGTGCGAGTCGGACATAACCCACTCTCTCCCCCGGGAGGGTGGATATCCATAAGGGATTTCCCCACGTAAAAAAAAAAAACAATTTTAATAAAACAAAGACATACGATCGTATTACAAAAACAAAATGAACACGGGTTTAACACGAATTTTGTTAAGCTGTGCCTAACATTTTAAACCTAGTTAAACACATGTTTGAAATACTTTATTACAAAAGGGTGTCTAAGCGGTCTATAGCTAAAACTCTGGTGTAAGTTTTTTTATACTAGCAACTCTGAATAGCTTTCAATCAATCATCACATGGAAGATATTTTGCGAACAATTTCAATTCATGAATAATATTTTTGTTCAGATCTTCATTACAAAAATTTATTTGTTTTAAGTTAAATTGCGTATCAATATTGTGATATTTTGGTTAAAAGAAAATGGTATAATCCTTATAGTAAGCAATTTATAATGTTAATATATTACGGCAAAGTGCGAATAGAAGTATATAATCAGATTAATAAATTGACAAATACATTAACAAATATCAATAGTGTCATATCCTAGTAGTTATGATTTAGTTATGAATTTCTTAAATTGTGTAATTTATTTATTTCTTCCAAATTAGTTATACTCAGGAAATTCATAATTTATTATGAAACGTTGTATGTCGGCAAATAGAAATACAATAAATCACTACAATGAAATAAGACTGTCAACGTAGACAAGTGTTAGAGAATATTTACATTTAAATGATGTCCGTCTGTAAACAAGGATAAGATACTCTTTTTTAAAGCAAGTATGTAACTTTTTTGTAATAACACGGTAAATTGAGTTTTTGACGGGATTTTAGTTATATATTTTATTTTATATTTTATTCATAATCTTGTATTATTTGAGTCTATATTGTGCAAATTTGGTGGTGTTTTACGTAATATAGTTAGTTTATTGTGCATAATTGAAGTGAATGGAAAATAATACCACGGAGCATGAAATTCTGAGATGTCACAAAAACTCTCTGGAAGGTTCTTGCAAGGGAACCACCATCTTGTTAGAATATTGATTGACACGATGCTTAATATTGAAATGATCGCACAACGCTTGTAATATTATTAACTACACAACAATGGCAGTAATAATCTAAAAGATTTATTGCCAAAATAAAGTAAAAAAAAAGACAATAAATATTACTCTAAGATATGCTTTATGTTTTTTATACAAATAATTGTTGCAGGTGTCTAGGAGTTGGTAATAAAATACATTGAAATCATTTTTAGAAACGTCTTTTTTATATCATAAGGAGCGAACGAACAGGTGGGTCATCTGATGTTAAGTGATCACCATCATCCATAGACACTAGCACGGGAATCGCAAGTGCATTGCCAGCCGGTGTTTGAGCGGCTTTAGGCAGAAGAAGTTAAGAGAAGAAGGAGGGTGAGAGGCCTCCAATGCTCACAGTGACCCAACGAAATACAACAATATTGGTGTTTCTGTGGGTCTGTTGGTATTACCCCGGGTGAGCTGACCCATTCATGCTGAAACCAGGAATAGCTTCGGCTTGGCTCGATCACCTACATCTGTCCGTCTAACTGTTTGTTTGTACACGAATCATTGTTAAAGTACTGCGTTCATTTTGTTTCATTAAAATTGGTTCGGTCTATCAAAAATACTGTATCTACGACGCGACTTAAGTAAATAGTAATTGTACATTCACATGACTTTATTAGTAATTGTTATGTATATGAGATTCCATGTGGATGAAGTCGCGGGCACAGCTAGTCTATCTATACTAATGTTATAAAGAGGTAAAGTTTGTTAGTTTGTGACGTTGTAGGGGGTAATCTTAGGAACTACTGATCCGATTAGAAAATTTATTTCAGTGTTATATAGCTCTATCGAGGATGATTATAGGCTATATATTATCACGCTAAAACCAATAGGAGCGGAGCAACAATGTACAATGTTTCAAAATCGGGATTTTTTCCTCTTGAGATCTTCAACTGCGTGTTAGCGTTAGCCCAATGTATCTATTCCACGCGAACGAAATCGCGGGTAGAGGCTAGTCCTAAATAATATTACAAATGTTAATATGAATTTGTTATGCTTTGACGCTATAGCTACTCAATAATATATATTATATATACGTTTTTAGTGGCACAAAAAAAGATACACGGTAACTTACAAGAGTACTGCTCGCGAAAGACAGATTAAATCTTAATTAATGCGAAACAAATACTAATATTAAATACGGTCAACTATTAAATTCAATGTTTAAATAAGCCGTTATCTAAAGAACTTCTCGTGTATATGTGTCATGTTGTTATTAGGGATGGACTGCGTTATCAGTTGACACTTGATATGTACAGAGGGCAAAGTTCAAATGATATAGAGTGTCCACAGATAACTTTGGTAAGCTGCAGGTTCTCCAAAATCGTGTTTTACGTAAAGTGACCGGTGCCCCGTGGTACATCCGGAGAGTCGATCTCCATAGAGACCTAGAGATCCCTTCTATTTGGGTGTACGTAAAATCAGTTACGATTAGTTATTTTAAAAAGCCGCGAATCATCCCAGTCCATTAGTGGTATCCTTCGCAAACTATGAACCCGTACCTAACGCTAGGCGTTATAAAAGACGTCCGCGACACATTTTTACCGATCCTCCTGATTCAATCACATCAGCGAACGATCAGTACCAGCCTGTCCCTCGAAACAGAGCATGTTCACGCCCACGCCTGCGTAACCACAGATCACGCCGCCATGGTCTGGGGGTTAATTTCACTCCCGCACACCCGATTAGGCCTCCCATGGCAGCGGCTCAAGCCTAGGTTCGATCCCTCGGTAGGGAGTCCTTGAGTGCGTTGCTTGGGCGATACGGTGACACACAAATATACATCACTGCTACAACACTACACGATCACCCCCACACACGTGCACGCCTACACGCTTACACATGAAAGTGGAAGGCTTTACTTTTTTTTCCCTTATCGAACTGAGAAATTCTCAATTTTCCGATAATAAATATATGGAGGAGTTGTTGAGGCGTGTCTGCTTGGTACACATATACGTTTCAACAACTCATACATATATGAATAGTTAGCTAGGCTAGCTAAGACAGGTCGCGATTTTGCATGCAACAGGCAACAGTCAAGCCGAGGTGTGCCGTGCACCCTTGAGCTGGTTGCCAAAATAAAATCGGCTGAGTGCCTTAAGCGCTCGCCTTAATAGTTCGGTGAAGCCGTTAAGACCTTGCTGGGTCAATAGCGTAGTCATTTCGAAAAAAAAAATGATATAGAGTGACAATAATATAATAACTACAGCAGAATTTATGAGGTCTTGGTACTATATATTTTAGTTCAATATATGATATCCGATCCGCTATTTTTTTTAATACTAATGATTGGTGGCAAACGAACATGCGGATCACCTAATGGTAAGTGATCACCGCCGCCCAGGGGCACCTGTGACAATCACAGATGCGTTGCCGGCCCTTAAGAAAGGTGTAGGATCGTTTCTTGAAAGATGGTAAACTGTAATAACCCGGGAACACTGCCGCCGGGAGTTCGTTCCAGACAAATGATGTACGCGGAACAAACGAACGTGAGAACCGCACAAAATCTATTCAGAGATAGATTTTTTATTAGAGTCTTATATATTTATTTTTGATTTTTAGTTATTTTATATACTTAGTTTTCTATTATTGAGTTCGAAGTGAAGAAAAACTTCTTGAAGAAATTTTACCTTGAAAAATACTTTTGTAGTACCAACGTCGGGAAATAATAAGCTGAGGATTTTTCTGGAAAAGAGTTGTTTGTCCCTCAGTTATCACCAGCCTATAAGACATCCATTGCAGTGCTGTAAGCTACTGCCCAAATGAATGTATGGACACAATCACCACGCTAACTAACCCACAACGCATTGTCGTTCTCAAACTCTGAGAAATCCACAATCAATTTAAATTAGTAAATTTACGCGAATTCCAAAAAATTCCTTGGTACATACCGGAGTTCGAGCCTGTGGTCATTAGATTAATATTCCACCGGTCAAACCGCTCAATAACGACTTATTTCGTATAATTGATCACCTGGTATTATATATTTTTAATTTAAACAACTATTATAAAAAAAATTAACTAGTATTTCCTGTCTGTCTATGTATTACAATATTATTTGTGAAGTAAGCAACGGAATTCGATACAGTTTTCAATGTCATTTAGACATTTTTTCCCAAAGAATTTTTAGAGATAAATCAACGTATTTTAGTGCAATGAAATCGTAAAGAATTTTCGAATGCTTTATTTGAAACGTTGGCAAAACCTTATAACATACATCATAAACAATGTGCTACGGTATTGCTCATTAAAAAAAAACATAAAAAATACTTCTTTAGCGCTAATAAAAGATATTAAATACATTTGGAAACGTTTTAATTTAAAAATTATAATATATATTTTTTTATTGAAGCACGAAAAAGTGACTGCACTATGCCTGATGGTAAGCATAGTATAATCCAAGAACAGTGGCGACCACCGCGAGACAGATCATCCATCGTCGGTCGCCGCTGTCATGCCGGCCATAATGACGAAAGTCACCCGGTACTGGATATGCACAGGCTGATCCCGAAACGCGACGCGTAAAAGCGAGTCACTATGACGGGCTTTTTCGCCATGTATATGGTGGTTGCCACCCAGTCGGGCTGTATAACCCTACCACCCCGCTATCGCCATTGCCTCGTTCGTTGATCAGCAGGGTGCACTACGTGCAGGTGAGGTTGGCTCGGGTGTCTCAAGTCTTAAGATGTTACTCGACACCCCTTACACCCCTAACAAACTAAATAACCCTAAATAACTTTAAAAGATTTTAAAATAATTTATTATATATCCGTATACATAATCAAGTAATATACAAAAAGAAGTAGAATAAACTATTTATCAAATAATATTTCTTTATCAATTAAAATAATACATACCGACACTTAACCTCAATTTAATAAACCCGCTTAAATGTTAACGACATAAACAATCAATTTTATCACAAATACTCACAAAAATTTATCAATCACCACCATATGTAACTCAAAATCACAAACAAACCCACATGTATATGTGAATATGTATATTTTTATAAAGATTTTATTTAAGTTAATCAAAATAGAACAATTGGTGTCAATTCATTTGCAAGGAATCCTACGTCAAAATATCTCTAATACACATTAATTAATCACCAAAAGTCTATAGTAAAACTAAAAGTACCTACCTACCTCACTCTCGAGTTGCGTAAATCAATTGAATCTATAATAATCGTAATTTAATGTAACTAAGTAACAATTGTTTCGATTGCTTAATCTTGTACGAGATACATTGTACAGTTGCGTGTTAGTAGTTGAAACTGCAATCCAACACGTTTATAAGCCAGACAAAAGATAAAAATTTGACCTCTGAATATATAAAGTTAAATTATAATCAAATAACTACACTTTTTTGGCGGGATCTCGGTACCTATGTCATGTAGTGGATTTTATATGTTACTAGCGGGCCCGAGAGACCCGCCCTGATTATAAACAAAAATCCTTGACAAACTATATATGCGTAAACCTTCCGCATGAATCACTTTATCTACTAGTGAAAACCGCATGAAAATCCGTCGAGTAGTTTTTGAGCTTATCACGAACAAAAAGACAGACAGATGCGGTAGGGGACTTTTTTTTTATTGAAGCACAACAAAGTGACGGCACTATACCTGATGTTAAGCATAGTACAATCCAAAAACATCGACAACCACCGAGAGACAGATTATCCATCGCCGTTCGCCGCTGTCATGCCGGCCATAATGACGAAAGTCACCCGGTACTGGATATGCACAGGCTGATCCCGAAACACGACGCGCAGAAGGGAGTCACTATGACGGGCTTTTTCGTCATATACATGGTGGTTGCGACCCAGTCGGGCTGTAAAACCCTACCACCCCGCTATCGCCATTGCCTCGTTCGTTGATCAGCAGGGTGCACCACGTGCAGGTGAGGTTGGTTGTCGTTGTTGTCGTTAAAAATTTGTTTTAACTTCGTTAGAATTTGTAATCATGTTTTAGTATTCCTTATTAGTTTTGGTTAAATATTTTTATGCTTAAAGGTATATAAAGCTTTCATTATTTGAAAAGGGTCATGTTGTATATGATTGTCAATCAGTATGTAGGTATCTCTAAATAAACCAGTTGCATTACAGAAGTCACACAGTGTAGTTTGATTTACGATTAACGAATACAACACACCCCAAAATAACCTTTGTTTTATACTGTGTAATGATCCACAATCTTATAGCAATATAATTTGTAATATTGGTAGTGTTTTACGTAATATAGTTCTGTTATTATGCACATGTGGATGGCAATTAATACGACGGAGCATGGATTCTGACTTGCTACAAAAACTCCCTGGAAAGTTCTAACAATATGGCCACCATCTTGTTAATTCATTGAAATGTTCGCAAGAAACTTGTAATATCATTCATTACCTTTGTGAAAATGGCAGTAATAGTCTACTAGAATATTGATTGCCGAAAATAAATAAAAACTACACGTATGGACATATTTAGAGCAATTCAAAATAAGGCGGAATAACAGTTTTAGTTTTGTTATTTCGTAATGGCTATATATACCAGTACTAGCCTCTACCCACGACTTCGGTCACGTGGAATAGTTACTTTGGGCCAACGTTAATACGCAGCGGAAGCTTTCAAGTGGCAAAAATACTTTTTTTTTTCTTCGAACTGACTACGCTATTGACCTAGCAAGGTTTTAACAGCTTCACCGAACTACAAAAAAAATACCCCGATTTTGAAACATTCTACATTAGCCGTTCCTATTGGTCTTAGCATGATGATATATAGCCTATAACCTCCCTCGATAAATGAGCTATGTAACAGCGATAGAATTCAAATCGGGTCAGTAGTTCCTGAGATTACCCCTACAACGTCACAAACTTACCAACTTTACCTCTTTATAACATTAGTATAGAGTATAGATTACAATGTCATTTAAAAAAGGAGATTTAGAATAGACTTTATTTACGACTTTCCTTTGGTTTTCCAATAAAATTCCTTATGAAAGGGTTCCAAACATTTTTGTGTGACGAGATATGGTGGCTATAAACACTGAGTCAGGCAGAGTGGGCGCAGTGTTTCGTTTGCCTTTGGGTATTTGGAAAACATTAAGATATACATTCCTCTCATTCTTTTTTCTCATTATTCGTGGTTACGTGTATTGCGTTCAGGCATAGTGACAATCACTGAATACTGTATAAATTATTCAAAAGTGATTGATTAATAATTAAAGGGTTTCCATGTAATACTAAAGTGTTACTTCTATTCTGTGTCATTACGATACACACTGTTTCTTTCTGGCTCTCTATTAATTTCTTTGATACGCAACGTATGAACTTCTGCAAGTTGTTGTTATTTTCAAGAACTTAACCTTATTGAATATCAAAATAAAAATGTTAATTGAATTAATTGATTCTATTCAGAGACTTTATATGCTTAAATCGTACCAATTTAATATTAATTTGTGCCTTTTTTTGCCGTTCCTCTAAATATATCCATGAACGTAGTTACCGAAACCAAACCTGTTTACACACGGAAATAAAGCACGTCATGCTTCAGTATTATTTATATTAATTTTTGTTTGAGATTTATTTAAAAATATACATTAATTAGTTTGAGGAATTATAGTTGTAAAGTTTATTGAGTTATTAAATTAGATATACAATAATTCTTTACTGGATGTTTGTTATAATCGCTGCCAAAATAACAAATATTTCACAATTCGCTACAATCCATTCGACTATACGGAATTTAAGAAGTGTTGCTTATGACTAGGGTTGCCTCATTCTATTTGTGTGGATAAAGGTATATCATTAATAGTTACAAGTTGGGGAAAAAAGTGACTATATCAAAATTAAAAATAAAAACATCTCAATATAGCGTGTCTTTCTTTATTACGATTAACTTTCCTTAAAATTTTTATATATCTGCTAAAAGGAATGTAATAATAGCACAAATATCTTTGTCTATGTCTATATATAAGTCGGCGAAATTTTATTTATTTTTTTATTTACGTCGTAAGTAATACCAGTTCCCTGTACTCAATACAGTTTATACTATTTACAGAAAAACAAAACATAAAAATATATAGATAATAATATTCGTATATTAATAAAAGGAAAAAATTATTCGTACTCTTTATTATGGATGAAAAAATTTTATACTATCCAATTCAATATAATTTTCACCACTAGGTGACACCGCAGTATATAAACTTCTATGACGCTAAATTAATCATAATAAAAATTGATACGCATAGATATTTAAACACGTATAATATTTATTTAAATCCGTGTTACTATAACTTCATTATTATTAATAATAAAAACAACGTAATAAATAAACCATAGTTATTTGTTAGTGTAAAGTATAGTTTCATTTGCCGGAAATACCGTATAAAATTTTATTATAATATACGAATGACAACCCTACGTGTGACCTTTGATATATATAAAAACTATAAAATTAGCACTATGCGGTAGTTCGTCACAAACGTAGATATGAAGGCTTCTTTACTGCGTGTTTGAATACCATTGCCCGTCAAATCAGGTTTATAGCCTATTAGATTACGCGCGCAACTTTTTTTTTCTTTCCGGTATGACCTCTGAATTTCATCCTGAATAAATTAAAGTCTAAAACCTAAACCAATATAACTCAGTTCCACTTAATGTCTAGCTATAACATGATTGATCGATTGAGTGTCAAAATTGAGGTCCGACATATCATGCGATATATTTTAGAAAATAAGAAGCTATGGAGAACAAGTATTTGAGGTTCTAAGTAGGAGATCTGGATAGTAAAGAGACCGCTTTGACGGAGATCTTGCGATAACCCCTTGGTATAGGAAGAGGGGAAAAATAAGGCGCTATAGAAGACGAGGATATCGGAATAAATATGGGAAAGATATAGAAAATGATACGCAAGAGAAGAGATAAATTATTCTAGAGTGTTCTTATTTTGCAGTATTTGATTATATTGAACCACTATTGACACCCATTAGCTGTAGTTTGCCTTCTGATTAGTTAAGCTTGACAAAGAAATTTGTTGACGAGTACATAGTACAAATTGTAATTTGTGCCTTATGATATTGTGATCTATCACAAACGGAACTTTCAATGTACGATTTAAGATACCTACCTGTGTACAATGCGATTAGTCCTATCTCAGAAATACGATTGATGTAAGTGGTCCTATCCCAGAAATAATGGCGAGTGATGTAATTGGTCTTATCCCAAAAATAATCATGAATAATGCGATGGGTGCTATCCTAGAAAATAATCACAAGTATTGTGATTGGTCCTATCCTAGAATGTGGTCCTTGTTCCTTTTGCGCTACACTTTTTATAAAGTTCCATCGTGTTAGGAGGAAGAACGACATTTTTGATGGAAGATATAAGTATTTTGAGTCCATACGGGATCTTTGCTCTCACTGATATTTATCATACTCCAATTCAATGATTAAGGACCTAATTTTTATACGCTATCGCAGTATGGAAACAACAATGGACCACATAGAGTGTAGTCATTTTACTTTAACAATTTACATAATAATAACTCATGGTGATCTAGTAGTTTGACCGATGGAATATCATTCCAATGTTCGCAGTTTCGAAACCTGGTATATACTAATGTTATTTTTTTAATTCGCGTATTGGCAACACTATATGCTAACAACCGTGAAGGAAAACATAGTGAGGATACTTTAACCCGAGAAATGTTCTTGTGGTACTACTGTATGTGGGAAAATACAGAACTGAAGATTTCTCCAAGTTTTAAATCGCCAATACCTCGTGGCCTGACGTGGTGATTATGCCTAAACCTTCCTTCGGGAAAAGACCTATGGCCCCGCAGTGGATCTCTTACAGGCTCATGATGATGATGAAATTACAGTGATAATTTAACATCACAAATAAAAAAAAAACGTTCGTCTTAACACAGTACAATAGCGTAAAACTTACACTTTATTAATGCTACACAGCGAGTTCTTCAATCTGACACAGAAAGAAACTAAAAAAGGCATCCAGAAGTTACATGAATATCATAAACCTGTAAAGCCACTTCGAATATATTAATATTTCATATTGAAACATTAATTAATTTCTAATTAACACGTTACACAACTGAAGTGGTACAACGGACTGAAATTTCGGACACCTTGAAGTTAATCAATATTATCAAAAACTGTTGATAACATTTACTTGTTCTATTAAAATCATATCATTTACATTTTGCAGGTTATAATAACAAATACAAAATAAGTTGTTTATTAAATGTCATATCAAAAATTTGTGAAATGAAAAAATTAACTTATTTATTTTCATCTATCGGGCCCGACGTACGTTATCCCGTCCTGAGAATAAAAAAAAACTATGAGAAATTATATGCCTACACCTTCCTCATGAATTAGTCTATCTACTATTGAAAACCGTATCAAAATCCAATCAGTAGTTTTTGAATTAATTCGCGAACAGACAGACATGGCAGAGGACTTTGTTTTGTACTATGTTATAATTATTATAAAATGTGAATAATTATAAGAATATTTCAGTAAAAAAAAAATACATACGAGTACATGACGAGAAAATACCAAACCTCCTTGCATTATTACTAAAAAAAAGTATACACTATAAAGTTATTATTGGGTAGATCAATATGTGAAGAATAGTGACGTCTGGAAATGACGCTATTCTCTGTGTAGCCACTAAAAACGAATGTAACTACCTAAATCCAATACGAAAATATTTGATGAAAAGATAAACCAGATCAGGTTTCTTGTTAGATCTTCTTGATGACTGGATTGTTCTCCGAACCGGTAGTAGTTTTCACGTTCATAAGCGCCTTCTCAGGGTTCCTAAACTGAATAAATTATTTTTGGTTTTGATACTATTTCTATATATTAATTGTAGTCCGGTGAAGCTGTAAAGGCCAAAAAATTAAGGACAATAGCGTAGTCAGTTTGAGAGAAAAAAACTATTTCTATATATTAATACCTCCTGGAAACTTTTCGGACAGTGTATTTCTAAAAGTGCACAAAAATTTGGTCTTTTCCTGAATATTTTGGTTGCGTTGAACATTTAAATTAGATTAATTAAATAATTAACTTTTATAACATATTATTTTAACAGATATCTTATTATAGAATATATGACTGATTTAAAATCACACTTAAAAAGAGATATTAATAAATATATGTAAATATTCTTTTGTAGCTTATGTGATTTTGATGAACTGTAATTATAAATTCTTTGTTTAGATATTTGCAAGTTACCATGGCATATATTATACCCATGCTAAATCGGGATGGGACTCTAATAAATTTATAATACAGTAAAATATTAACTATCTAAGTGGTAGATTTATTGTATCCATTATAAGCTACATTATTTCAAGAATCAACGTATGTATTTTTTCTTTGTTTCAAATCAAAATTTCTATTCTTCTTTCATATTAAAAAAAAAACTCTACAATTTTTATTCAGAGTAATTAAACAATATGAACTATTTAAGCAAGCGCAAAACTATGAGTACTTCTGAGAACACACAAATTTTCATGAAACATCCTTGTCTAAGCTTTTGGGTTTTGCAAAACTTTTACTAGAAATAATTGAAAAAAAAAAGAACACTATTTTCATCTTGTCTCATCATCTATCTCTCACTCAACCAAAAAACAAAAATGTGGGTTTTTATTAGTCAAAATTCCAAATTTATTGAAATACAATATATATGAGTCGAAAATAATTTTCATTTCTTTTTATATTATAGGGGGCAAACGAACAGACGGGTCACCCGATGGTAGGTGATCACCGCCGTCCATAGACACTTGCAACACCGGGGGAGTCACAAGTGGTTGCCGGCGTTTAAGAAAAGTATACGCTCGCTTCTAAAAATGAATTGAAAAAAACACTCTTCTTACCTTCATTATATAGGGTATAATCAATCTCCTTTTAAAACTAAACACCTGGTATTTCACATCAAATTATAACATAATCACACGAAAAGCACTTACTATCATATATTTTTAACACGCAACAAAAAATACAATAGCAATCGAAAACTTGTGCGTGCGCCGGTAACAAGTCCGAATGTATGAACTGTAAGTACGCAAAAACCGACTAAGGCGTTCGACACACAGCGCGATAATGACCTTAATCAATAAAAGGCAGTCTACAGACGAAAGAAACCGGTTTGAAATATTAGCATGAATTGATGATAGAGTAATTCTATTGTTATTACTTGTACTTCCTTTTCGATGGTTCTTGTGGTAGAGGTATGGCGGTTGGAAAGTTCGTCGACATTATGGGGTATGGTTCAAAATAATGACCTACGCGTTTTTATATTTTGCATTAAATTCAATATTTTAACTCACATGAACACTAGTCATATCCTACGATATTGTGTTCCAAATCTCTTTATGGTCGTTCAATTGTTTACAGGAAGTAAATTAGTAAAGACTATATGATACATTTTTTTCAATAAATGTTTTACGTTTCAACTACGCAACAAATATACCGTTTCGATTATTATCTAGAGTATTTATTCCTGAAAGGTTATATGTATAATACCTGTATATTATATTTATATAACGTAGAAAAAATTCGACGTAAGCTAATGAATTGGTAAGGAGTTTACGGGCGCTTAAGTACATTACTAATGTTGGCTAAACCTTATGACATATGAGTATATCAAGATAATGTACTAAAGAATTCTAGACTTCAAAGAGGCTTGAAGAAAGTGTGATATAGTACCTATGTTCTAAAGATAACCTACAATAACCAGTTTTGTTTTTAGATAACAACAATATATACCAGGTGAAAGGTTAAACACTGGCAGTATTCTAGGATATAATACTTCATAGTCACGTTTAATATTAGGTACCTATGAAATTGCCGTTCTGTATGTATAAATTTAAAGGATTTTTTTTCATGTATTTTTTATTTGTATTAACCGAAGTAATCACCCATGCAATCAATGCATCTCTGCCAACGCAGTGGTAGTTTATTGATGCTCTTCTTAAAGAAATCAGCTGGACGAGAGTCAACAAACTTTTCAAAGGCATTTTGTACTGCTTCTCGGGTAATGAATTTTTTTCCACCAAAGAATTATCCAAATTCTGGAAAAAGTAGTAGTCTGTAGGCGCAAGGTCTGTTGAAGTGGGTGGATGACGGAGAACTTCCAACCCTAGTTCTTGCAAGTTGGAGACCGTCTTCTGTGCAGTATGAGGTCGCGCGTTGTCGTGCAGGAGCAGCGGAGACGAGCGATTGACCAATGTTGGTTAAGATGTGCCAGCTTCTCCATCATTGTGTTCAGTTCTTCACAGTACATATCCGCAGTAATGCTCACCCCGTTTGATAAGAAGCTGTGATGAATCACACCGGAGCTAGACCATCAGACAGTGGCCGTCACTTTTCTAGGGGTAAGTTTTCGTTTAGGGCGTTGTATAGGTGCTGAACTAGGATCCAACCAACTTGCTGCGCGCTTGTGGTTATCAAACAGAATCCATTTTCCATCGCAGGTAACAATGCAGTTCAAAATTCCTTCATTTGTGTGTCTGTTGAGCAGTGCAAGGCACGTCTCGACGCATACTTTGCACTGGCGATCATTGATTTCGTGGGGCACCCATTTGTTAAGCTTTTTTACCTTGTCAATTTGACGCAGATGGACCAATATTGTTTTGACGCTATAGTCGAAAGCTGCTGCTAATTTAGCCGTAGTTTGCGTATAATCAGCTTCCACTATCGCCTTTAATTCGTCATTGTCGACCAAAGTCTTCGGACGACCGTGAGGTTCATTTTTCAGGTCGATATTTCCAGAACCATTCCAAGAATTCTGAAAATTGAGTGCAGACTATCCTCCATAAATATTGCTACTGTCTAAACTTTCAGCCAGTATATTAAATATGTATCTTTTCACAATATCACAGAAGATGGAACTTAAATAGTTATGTTATCTCATTCGTATCTTGCACCCACGTGAAGTCGGTAAATTAAATTTGACGTCTAATATTAATTGGTACCACTGTCTCTTGATAATAAAGATAAACTTCGAATATTTGAATGGTTAAGAATTTTTAATGCACAACGAATTAGACATCCTCTAATTCATGATACTATTATTATTAGGAATGTTCTGAAAAGTCTAGAAAACGAATAAGAAAGACAATTCTTGTTACTTATGGCTACTTTCATTTTCGTATTTTGTGTTGGTAAAATTTGTCTCATCACTAATTATCACGTTACGTTACGTTATCTCTAGTTATCTCTATAATAGATTGATGACTACTGTGTTTTGAATAGATGTAAAACATTCTAATTTGTCCTATTTTCGTATTTAAGTTCACTATCAATCTACGCAAGAGCTAGCGTAAGTATTCACAGCTTCATTTGTGTTATTCCAGTGTTGAATGAAGTAAGAATGCTCTAGAAACTGCTTAATCAGTTTAGGTTTAAATTAAAGATGGAGACTGTTATAATGTATACAGTACACCTTCAGTCCGTCTATTAATAAGTGTGGCAATTTCATTATACGTCCAAATCCTTTGAATTGTGTAAATCGAAAAAGTTCTTGGATTACAAATACACATGAAAACATTCAGAAACGCTAGTTTCTTGGAGTCTGAAATTACCACCAAGAAGTAAGTTGGTTTTTCCAAGAAAAATACTTTACTTCAGCAGTAAAACATTCATTTAAAATTAAGTAAAAATTAAGTACTAAGGCCTTTTTGAATCTATAAGATTAAACTTAGAAAAATATTAAATGATATACTAGTTGTATTAGGGTTTAAGAAACTCTTGGAATTTACTTAACTAGTTCGATATAAACATGTAAAAAAAACGGAAACCACTAAATATACTACTCTTTAAATAATGAGATATCTACAAACGCTTTTAAATTATGCCACAAACAATAATTATCTTCTCGTTTTTCGTTCGCTCGTTTTCGTTAGTAAAGAAAATCATTATATAATGTTTATTATATTCATTTATAATTACTTTATAATATATATGTATGTGGGTCAATTTAAATCGTAACATGTTCTTATAAGAAGATAAGAAATGAAAACATTGAAGTGTTCGTAAGAATACACTCTTGTTATATTACAAAATAGCTAGAATCTCGACATCGCTCACAAGTCACATAGTTGCTATCCATTTGTTATATGATAAATAAAACAAAATATAGGTATAAAACAAATAAGTAGTGTAGAAGAAAGTAGTGGTAGAGCCAAGCTGAAGCTATTATTGTTTTCAGCACGAATGGTTCGGCTCGTCCGGGGTAGCACCACCCTCTCACAGAAAAACGACGTGAAGTAACAATGCTCGCATTGTTGCGTTTCGTTCGGTCAGTGAGAGAGCCGGAGACCCACGTACCCTCCCCTTCCTCTTCCTCCTTTCCTTCCTGTCCCCCCCGCCCTCCTCCCAAACACAGGCTGGCAACGCACTTGTGACTCCCCTGGTTGTTGCAAGTGTCTATGGACGGTGGTGATCACCTAACATCAGGTGACCCATCTGTTCATTTGCCTTCTATGATATAAAAAAAAAAAGATAATTTTCTTTTATAATGTGTTAGAAACTATGAAAGTAAAAGCAAATATATTTTTAGTTTTAGTATTTTTTTATAATTTAGTGTAAATCTTATAATCTACTGACAATAAATCGAATCTGACCTTATGATTACAAAATAAATGCAAAGGTGACTTCCTTTGTTTGGTTGTGTGTTACGGATACACATCTTAACTATCATCATTAAATTTTGAAAACGCGCCGTTTTGAGTACAGAAAATATTTCATAGAGTAATCTTAACCCGGAAAAAGTTATTGTTACTAAGAGTAAGTCGAATTTACATAAACGCGGGCGAAGTAAAGCAAACAAAAGCTAGTAACATAAAGAGTATAAGGAAATTATTAGTATTTACTTATTACGATATAGCTTTGTCTTTAATCTTTCTACACATATTATAAGCACGTAAATCTAATGCGTCTAAACTCTGCAGATTTTTGTAAAAAAAAAATTGCAGGTGTCTAGAAGTATGTAATAAAACACTACAACTATTTTTTAAGATATTTGTCTTTCTGCTGTCTATTTTTTTAACTTTCATTTTGGCAATCAATCTTGCAGATTATTACTGACATTGTCACGTAGTCAATAATATTACAAACGTCGTACGATCATTTCAATAGTAAGCATAGTGTGAATCAATATTCTAACAAAATGGTGGATCCCTTGCTTGGATCCCTAGATGCCACACATCTCAGAATTTCATGCTCCGTGGTATAATTTTCCATTCACTTCATTTATGCACAATAAACTAACTATGTCTACCTAAAACACCATCACATTTACAAAATATGGAGTCAAATAACACAAGAGTAAAATATAAAATCCACTACATGACAGACTAAAATCCCGCCAAAAGCTCTGCTGTCTATTTATTTTAACACGTATCACTGCTAAAGTATTGCGTTCATGATAAAACCTTTTCAAAAAAATCATAAAATATATATTCGAGTAACATTTACTCTTTGTTTCATTGAAATCGGTTCGCTTTTTCAAAAGTTATTGTAATATTAATGACGATGCGACTTAAGTACGAGAAAAAAGCAGATAGTAATTAGACGTAGACGTAAGCCCGATGAAGCTGTTAAGACCTTGCTAGGTCAATAGCGTAGTCAGTTCGTGAAGACGAAGTCGCCGGCACAGCTAGTATACCATATTTTTCATTACAATGACTGAGGCACTGATATAGATGGATAGACTAATCTGTCAGAGCGGAAGAATGCGTGTAATGCAATACACCTAAGTCTATTAAAAACTTTCTCTTAATGGGAGCCATTGCTCATAGTAAACTATATTATAGCGGTAGTCGGTGGTGAAGGGAAGCACTTTGAGAAAGCTTATTCGTCTGATTAATTCATTCATCAAATTTGGAAGTATGTACATCACCAACCAAAATATAGTTAATAGTTTCTGCCCGCGGATTTGTCTACGAGGAGTAGTTACTTTGGGTTAACTTTAACTAACGGCATCGTTTCCGGAGAAAGTGAAAATATTTTTAAATAATACATACGCTACCCTTGACATTGAATCATTCTTCATTAGTCCTCTGTTCCTATCGATTGTAGCGTGATGATATATAGATGTAGGTGGTAGAGCCACGCTGAAGCTATTATTGGTTTCAGCATATATTGGTCGGCTTGCCCGGAGTAGTACTACCCTCTCAGAGAAAACCGACGTAAAGTACAGTACTCGCATTGTTTCATTTCGTTTGATCAGTGAGAGCATTGGAAGACCACCTCCCCTCCTCTACCCTTCCCCATAGTTCCATTCCTTCCAAACGCAGTCTGGCAATGCACTTGCGACTCCCAAGGTATTGCTAGTGCCTATGGACGGTGGTGATCACTTGACATCAGGTGAACCGCTTGTTCGTTTCCCTTCTATGATATAAAAAAATAACCTTTCTCTATATATGAGCTAAACATTGAAATAATTTTTCAAATCAGTCGCGTAGCTTCTGAGATTAGGGCGTTGAATCAAACAAACTCTTCAACTTTGTAATGTTAGTGTAGATTTACAATACAAGACTGTCTTCTATGCACAATGTATATCTATTCGTAGTTTAGCCAATTCTACAGTTCGTACATTGTATACACGTTAATATCCAGCTCGCTTCCATTTTGCATCAAGGCCGGTAGCGCTTTGTTTTCTAATGGATTGCTCTACACAGTTCATCATTGTGCAGATTTTTCACTTCACCCTTTTTGTTATACAGTCGGTTCTATTTTACCGAATGAGAAGATTCGTTGCAGATTTTTAATGCACTTTTGTGACTTGTTTGAAGGATTTTGGTTGTGGGATGTATTTAAAAGGTTTTTAAATCTTTTCATTTTTTTTTATTGAAGCACGACATAGTGACTGCACTACGCCTGATGTTAAGCATAGTACAATCCAAAAACATCGGCAATCACCGAGAAACAGATTATCCATCGCCAGTCGCCGTTGTCATGCCGGCCATAATGACGACAGTTACCAGGTACTGGATATGCACAGGCTGATCCCGAAACGCGATGCGCAGAAGCGAGTCACTATGACGGGCTTTTTCGCCAAATACATGGTGGTTGCGACCCAATAAGGCTGTAAACCCTACCACCCCGCTTTCGCCATTGCCTCGTTCGTTATTCAGCAGGGTGCACCACGTGCAGGTGAGGTTGGCTTGGGTGTCTCAAGTCTTAAGATGTTACGCGACACCCCTTACACCCCAAATTTATATTACTAATTTTACTTTGATTCTTTTGAACGTAAGCGCAAGATTGATTAGTCGACAAAAATGATAGTAATCAATCTTTAGTAGGATACTTTGAGATTCGTTCTTTCCCGTAAAATTTTTATTTATTTTATTTTTTTATTTTTATATCATAGGAAGCAAACAGACAGATGAGTCGCCTGATGTTAAGTGACAACCACCGTCCATAGACACTAGCAATACCAGGGGAGTCGCAAGTGCGTTGCCAGCCTGTGTTTGGGGGAGGGGGAGAGAGGGGAGGAGTGTGGGTTGGAGGGAGGGAGGAGGTAGAATATAGCATTAGTCGAAAAGCGTGTCTATTAATAAAAATAATTGAAAACCTCACTAAAAAATATCTATACTAATATTATAAAGTGGTATAGTTTATTTGTGATGTTGTGGCGTTGTAGGGGTAATCTCAGGAACTACTGGTCCGATTTGAAAAATTCTTTTAATGTTATATAGCTCATTCATCGGGGATGGTTATAGGTCATATGTCATCACGTTAAGACCAATAGGAGCGGAGCACCAATGAAGAATGTTTAAAAATACGTTTTTTTTTCCTCTTGAGAGCTTCCTTTTTTTTTCTCGAACTGACTACGCTATTAACCTAGCAAGGTCTTAACAGCTTCACGGGACTAATCTTGAGAGCTGCCACTGCGTTTTATTATTATATTAAGCAACTATCTACGCGAACGAAGTCGCGGGCAGAGGCTAGTCTACAATAAAGATTGACTGGACATCGGCGTACTCCAATGATCATAATTCAATCTTGTTTAAAAGCGGCCATTATTATTTGGTATCTTACAGAAATTTACTTTTTACTTTCAGAGAACTCATTCATTATATATACGCTGTAAATTCCTTACTCCATACAAACAATCGAGATGAAATACAGAATGTTACGTACAATGGCCTCTCTGTACGCGATAATGATAAAATTTCGCAAATTTATCGGCGGTTGCGAAACATCTCAGCAATGGTTTCGGTGAAGCGTGCAGTTAGTATCTTTCATAACCGCGACACAACAATTAAAATGATGATATGTATAAGAAATCTTCCCGAAAGAGAATAGTTAATTATTGGGAAAGATAGCCAAAATTGAAAAAGAAACGTTCTATAATAATTGTAAAGGATATATTTTCCAGTTACCATGTATGAAGTAAAATTGAGGATGTGCATCACTTGAAGATGGAGTGTGCCAAGAACAGCACTGAAAGAAAGTCGTTGATGAGTAGCATGAGAAGTAGTTGCCAGAACATTGGTTTTCGCCACAGCATCTTGGCTGAATCCTGTTTGGCTAAAGCTAAGATGCTGTATGACTTGGTAATGTTATCTCATCAGAGACTCTCCTGATGGAGCTAGAAGGATCTAAGAACAATGGGATTGATGTCTTTGGTGAAATAAAAGCCACTAAAAATAAAATAAATCAAAAGGAGAATGGTGTATTATGAAATTACAGAAACATTAAAGAAAGAACTGATTTATTGTAAAGTAGTCGTAAAGATATGTTCCTAGCGCTTACATTGCGAATGCTATCTTAGATACATTAAGATAACGTACTACGAAATTACAAAGAGCCCTAGAGAAATATTCGATGGTAACTATATGTCTATCTCCTAAGGATAGCCTACAGCAACAATTGATAGACTTTACGTATGGTTAAGATATATTATTTGAATCTGTTTTGAACAATACATAATTATTTCTTGTTCAATTAAATATGACACTTTAGAGATTTAATGTAGATCAAGCGGCATTACGGCATGAAATCTGGATGACTATATTATTAGATATCACTGGTTTAAAATTAGGTGCAATAACAGAAAAAGATATTCGTGAATTGACGATTAAAGATTCTTTAACTTTGGTTATTTAACTTAATCGTCAACAGAGTGCCAATCTTCTTATGAAATCAGTGCAGGTTAGTAATCTTTATAAATAAAATTCGGGTGTGTGTGAATTCGTAATTTCTCTCCTCCCGAAGGTATTACCTGATTTGGGTGAATGTTTTTTGGAACTATAGGTAGCTATTCTTAAGATGCAGTTTTAAACGATTTATCACAGGTAGCTTGAGCGTACCAGAGGACGACTTATAGCTTTTATTACATTAAATTTGGTCTCCAAAAGATTTAAAATTCATTAACAGCTATAGTAAGAGTATATTCAACTTTTGCAGGAAAACCAAGAGATAGCGTTTAATTATTTTATTTTCAGACGTTGTTGGCATGGACCAGAATGCCTGTTGCTCTTAAATGGTAAACTGTACGTAGCTTTCTATGCCATGTTAATGATGCAATCAAGCTCTTTGTTTATATCCCCAATTATGATATTTCAAACGTCGTAGATAAACAAGTTTTATAAATTAGGAATTAATTTCAAGCGCAAGAAGTCCGGAGTTCAGCTAATCTTTACTTTATTTCACAATATCTAAAATGAGATATGCATTTGAAAACATTGATGTGCTGTAAGTAGTCTGAAACCTATGAGGAGTTGAAGATATCCCTGATAAAGTAGGATATAGACCTTGCTTCCATCTGGTCCTAAGATAGATTACCGGACATCTACATACTATATATCATAAATTAAAAAACGATTCATTAAACTTTCATACCCAAAGTAGAAATGCTATCTTATAACAAAATATGTAGGTAGTATATTGAACATTTATCCATACTGTAGACTTGTAGGCCATTAGAATGTACCTTTTAAAGAAACTTTCTAATGTCCGAAATGCTATAACAGAGCACGGTATTAAGCTACAACAATGCGTCGGTTACCGTTACATGGATTTTTCCATTACAAATCAGCGTGCATGAACGATTATTGCAACATCATTCATTGTATACGAACAAGACGTACAAAATATATTGGAGAAAAAATTCTATGAGTTTACATC
Organism: Antheraea mylitta; assembly: GCA_014332785.1. NCBI lineage: Eukaryota > Metazoa > Arthropoda > Insecta > Lepidoptera > Saturniidae > Antheraea > Antheraea mylitta. Next base: position 16,879,420 of record JACEII010000012.1, on the reverse strand, counting down.
GTGAAATGTGCATTTGAAGCCTATAGTAAGGTTTGTGATGATATTGTAATAAGTTTGAAGCGATGATGACTTAGTTTATAGCGTATTCGTGCACTACCTCCATGTACGTAGATTCGAGTCCCAGCTCCTGAGTCTAATCTTTCGGTGGAGGAGAACATTATGATAGAACCGTAGCAATGTGGTAGGACTTTTTTTAAGTCTGCCTGACGAGTTACCAAAGTTGAAAATCTGTCGTTAAGCAGTTGTTGGTGTTTTCTGGCACTTGGTTTAACGTGTTTACCATCTTAGATCACATCGTCACTTACTATCAGATGAGATTGTGGTCAGACGCTAAAACCTAGAGAGCATAAAAAAGTTGGTTAAATTTTTCTTATGTGCGAAATGCATCGCGACCACAGTACACTATGTACAACAATCGTTATAGAGAATTGTACAAGCTTGTAGTATTCCAGGATCTGCGAACGTATATCCAGGAATAAGTAAATTTGTAGGAATATATACCCGACCAGCTCGCAATTATGTCCTTGGTCTTAGTGATTTTGTCAAGTGCAAAGTTCTTTATCCGCGTTGAGTAATTTTTGTTCGGAGAAAAATTTATGTGTACGCGTCACCAATGACCTTGACATGCTCGTAACGTATTGTGTTTACGTCAGACTGGTGACGCGTAGTATAACGGCCTGTGTATATGTAATATTGATAGTTTGTATGAAGCTTGTGCTCAGATATTTAATCATTTAGTATGTTGTATAAAAATGTATATAATCATTACTCAGAGTGACAATAGATGTGAAAATCAGGCTATTGTTAATAATTTTAATTTGCAAATTATAACATTTAAATAATTCAGATATTCATAAAATTTTAAAAGGCAACAGTTTTATTTTAATATTTTGAGTTTCCACTTCTGTCGACAGTTGTTATGCCTGGCTCTGCCTCGAGTTTTTTTTATTTTGTCCCCATTCTATATCAGCCGGGATACTTGCATGCTGCGAAGCGAAGACGATCACTGCACTGCATATTGTCTATCCATCTGGTACAGCACTTTCAGCATGCTAATATAAATATAAGAAATTCCTAATGATCCTCTGAATTGATACAACTAACTTCACAGCTACGTACCGCTGTATTCTGCCAACTAAATTTGAAAGGTATTCTCTTGTGTAATTCATAGACTCCGTGTGTATCTTGACTATATCAACACTCTACATCAAATGTCGTTATGAGCAAATGATGATGATGATTGGTCTGACCGGTTTCGGCCATGGCGACCACTTTGACCCCTAAACTGCCTTTACCTATCGCCACAGGACTTTTGCGTACTCGGAGTCCAGCAGTAGAAGCGGTCAGATGCGCAGGATATATTAAGGTGCACAAGTGTACGTGCAAACACAGGTGCACATACTCGTCCTTGTTCTTCTGAACCCAGTGGAACGGGGACCGCTACGACCAGAGAAGGACTCGGACAGATGGTGCAGTATCCCGGTCAGAAAATACAAGGGGTCAGTACTATCTCACACTCCCTTAATCGCCTTTTACGATACCCACGGGAAGATATGGGGTGGTGCTATTCTACTCTGCCGGCACCACACAGCAGCTGAGCAAATATTGATTAATGGAAACAGTCTATCTAAATTATGAAAGTTAATGATCTTGAGCGTGTTACATGTGGATGAACAAATAGACAAATAATCGATGTATATGTTGTAATTGATTTATCAAAAGAAATATAATCCTTGCTAAATATTTTGACAGAACACGATTTAGGTATAAATACACTTTATAGAACCTACTAGCTTCTGCTCGCGACTTCGTCCACGTAGGATATTTAGGTACTTAGGCACATTAGGTTAACGCTAAAAAAACATTTTGAAACTTTCTTCATTGATGCTCCCTTGTTATTGGTCTTAGCGTGATGATATATTAAAACACTGTAAATCTGGGGCAAGTGAAATCACCAGACGGCAGTGAAATAGTTTATTAACTAAGAGAAGTACTTAGATTATTAAATATAACAATCCTCAGGGAGTGGGAGAATCTAGGCTATAGATTGAAAAAAGATAGAAAAGGGGTCCACAGAACTTAAACGAAGAGAGTAGAGGTAGCTTAGCTTCTAGTGGTTTCAGCAGCGAATACAAGATTCCTTGAGGGTCCACGAATGCACCAAGGGATGAAGAGTTAGCGATCGCCCGGACTGGTATATCAACAGAGAACCGCAATACTCGCTGCAGTCGGCCGGTGGTCTAACTCGGAAGGCTCAACTGCTCTCTCAGAGAGTATTTACTCCTAATTCTGAATAAAAAGGTGTGTCATTAATATTATATTGTCTGTGAAAAGTGTAGTGTTGTAATGTTATTATTAATCAATTATATGGAGTTATTCGATACAAACACTGTTAGAATTTACGTGACAATATAGCCTATAGCCTTCCTCGGTAAATGAGGTATCTAACCCTGAGAGAATTTTCAAGTTCAAATGTTACCATCCATAAGGTTTTTATACGAGTATATTTTTGTGTGATCTTCATATTTTATATGTACAAAATTTAAAGATTTTGAAAAATAGCGTAACATATAAGAAACGGCTAAAATTGGATTTAGCTGATTTTGAAATATAACATTAACACAATTAGGGATAAATTAATGTCACTTTTATATTGCTATAATAATATTTTAGCTTTATTGATGTGGAACATATATAGGCGAGGGTAAACCTGATTGTTGTTGTGATGAGTATGTGAGACGTGGCGACACGATGACAGGTGCATGCGACTGTGCGCGATTTCTCTTGTCGCACTGAGGTCGCATACCTATTGTGTATACAGTGTTGTTCACTACGTTACAAATGTGTGTTTTACTTGAAAAAAAAAATGATGTTTCACATTTGCCAGACGTCCCATAACGGTTTAATTTTTTTTGGAAGAAACTCTTGACCATATTATTTGTAAGCCCAAACTTAAAGCTATGTCTAGAGCGGGCAAAATATTAACGGGGGCTGTACTAAATTATATAACACGTTCTGAAAGTTTTCTCCTTAAAAACATAAATGAGTAATGTTAGGTAATGAGAATTACTCACCAGATTGATGAGGAAGTTCAGATCACATTTTTATTCTTCGGTATGGCCCTCTGCCTGTGTAGGCGATTTCTTCAATTTCAAGTGTGGCAAATACACGTTTTAAACTTAATTGCCACATTCGGTGTAGAACGTAGAATCATCTAAAATAACAACATGTCACTATAAGTAAATTATCAAAATAATATGCATGGTTGCCAATCGCGACTGTCCAATTAAATTAATCCATATTGAAATTAGTTTTTTTCTTCTTTAAGAAGTAAGGCACGACAACTAAGTTGTGTCGAAGTGCATGTAGTTGCATGTAAAGTGTGTATTATAAAATGAGGTGAAGGTCTCTTTTGTTAGTTTGTCAGTGTACTCGAAAGTTATACCGATTTACATAATCCTTTTTTTATCTACACAATAGGTGTCAAATTTACACAATGACTTCCGGTACATGCTGTTTGTATATTTTACCTTTATTTTGTAAGTAGTAGAACCATGTTGCAGTTATTACTGGTTTCTTGGTTTCTACATGAATGGGTCGACTCGCCCGGGTAGTACCACCCGACCCACAGAAACACCCACGTGAAGTAATAGCGCTTACATTGTTGCGATTTATTCGGTCAATGAGAGTGCAGGAGGTCATTCCACTCCCCTCTCCCACCTTCTCCCCCTCACTCACCCCCCTCCCCACAAACACAGGCTGGCAACGCAATTGGTGTTGCTAGTATCTATGGACGGTGGTGATCACCTAACATCAGGTGACCCGCCTGCTCCTTTGTCTCCTATGATATAAAAAAAACCTGAAGTAATAAATAGTAGTAAGAGTATAAATGTAACATATATTTAACTCCCAGCGTTTTTATGTGATAAAACAAATACCAAACACGTATTAACTTTGTGATAGTAACTTCTAGCTTGGACACATTATAAATAATGAATTCGGATAACAATTACTTTGTATGAATAGGCTCAGTAATAAATTTGAGTATGTAAAAAATAGTTTAAACAAAAAAATGTATTAAAAAAATGTAGTAATACATTATACAATTCAGAGCAAAACATTAAGAAATATCTTTAACGCCTGAAAGTTTTTTATAGCAATAAAGTTCATGAAAAACATTACAAATATTTACATAATAACGTATGTAGCGATTGCTGCATTTTTTGCAGCTATTGCAATGTGTCAGTACAGATTACAATAAAGTATGATTATTTATTTACAGAGTTAGAGTTATTAGTCTATTCATTTAATGAGTTTTATATCCCAGTGTGCTATTTAGAGTATACACTATATTTAATTGACTCTGAAACAAACTTTAATGTCATAATTAAAGTATAATTGTGTTGTAGTGAGTCTGTTTATTTTTTTCTCTATGTGAATAATACAAATTTATTTCCAAACGATATTTTAAATGGAAATTTACACTATTTTTTTATTTACTGAGTAACAAGTGAATATAATAGCAAGGCTATATGCGTAAATCCAATTACGTCAGCGAACGATCATTACCAGTCTGTCCCTCGAAACAGAGCGTGTTCACGCCCACGCCTGCGTAACCACAAATCACGCCACCGTGGTCTGGGGGTTAATTTTGCTCCCGTACACCAGATTAGGCCTCCCACGGCAGCGACTCAAGCCTAGGTTCGATCCCTCGGTAGGGAGCCCTTGAGTGCGTTGCTTGCGCGATACGGTGACACATAAATATACATCATTGCTACAACACTACACGACCACCCCTACACACGTGCACGCCTACACGCTTACACATGAAAGTGGAAGGGTTTACTTTTTTCCCTTACCGAACTGAAGAACTCTCAATTTTCCGATAATAAATATATGGAGGAGTTGTTGAGGCGTGTATGCTTGGTACACATATACGTTTCAACAACTCGTACATATATGAATGTTAGCTCGGTTAGCTAACATAGGTCGCGATTTTGCATGCAACAGCCAAGCCGAGGTGTGCCGTGCACCCTTGAGCTGGTTGCCAAAATAAAATCGGCTCAGTGCCTTGCTGGGTCAATAGCGTAGTCATTTCAAAAAAAAAAATGCTTATAGCTGATGGACGCCATTTCCAGATATACTCATGTCTCACATGATTACGTCTTTAATTGCAACTGCGAATTATCTATAGGATAATAAATACTAAAAGCAAAGGCCTACCTATGATAAATGGACTACGGCTACCGGACTTGTCAACCTCGGCTTTAATAAGCAGGCTTGTTCATATCCTACACACATTTCTATGTTATTTCTAGTATTCCGATCATAAAGCTATCGGTAGTTTAGCTGACATAAGATATTAAGAAAAGTTAAAGGTATGTAATTTCATTAAAAAATGTATCTATATATATGATAGAAGCTTTTTCTTATTTTTTACAACAAAGCAAATAAGTATATTTAGGAATAAACCTTTTTAGATTTGTCGTGATTTCTATATTTGTAATTAATTTTAATGATTTAATATGACCTTTATAATATTGTACCGATGGGCGAGAATCATAGAAAAATAATAATATAATATGTTTAGTAACTAGAATTATACTCAAATGATTTAAACCGACTTAACATCTACTTCCGGTACCGGTACAACACATCCAAGACACGATCGGAACATTAACACTAGCACCACGCTATTAGAGACTTCGGCCTATAATAGGCAAGATGATCGACAGGCACTTCAATGTCAATGTAAGGCGAAGCTCCTCTCGGATAAATAGTCACAGTATCTACATAGTGCTAACTGGTTTCCCTGACTGACCGACTATACTTTGTTTGTAACACTTCCGAAATAAATTCTACTATTATGAAATAGGCTTATTACTGCGTCTTGACCTCTGTCGTGGTGATTGAGTGGTCTGACCGGTGGAATATCAATCTCATGTCCGCAAGTTCGAATCCCGGCATGTAACAACGAATTCTTTGGAATTCTCGTACATTTACTAATTTAAATTGATAACACTGACGCCTGACTATGAAGGAAGACATCGTGAGGAAACCTGAATATGATGAATGTTCTTGTAGTTCTTGTTTGTGAAAAAATATGGAACTGTTTTGTTTAGTGTTTAAAGACGGTACAGCCACGCTGAAGCTATTATTGGTTTTAGCATGAATGGGTCGGCTTGACCAGTGTAGTACATGTGTTAACATCTTACAGAAAACTGACGTGAAGTAACAATGCTTGCACTATTGCCGTTTCGTTCGGTCAGTGAGAGCACTGGAGGCCCATTTCCCATCCTCTCCCCTCCTCTCTTATCTCCCCTTCCCCTTTTATCTCCCCCTTCCCTCTTATCTCCCCCTTCCATCTTCTCTCTCCATCGCCCATTTCTCCCATCCCTCTAAAATACAAGCTGGCAACGCACTTGCGACTCCCCTGGTGTTCCTAGTGTCTATAGACGGCGGTGGTCGCTTAAAATCAGGTGATCCGCCTGTTCGTTTGCTCCCTTATATGACATAAAAAAGACATGTTAATTTCTCAGAGTTTGAAATCGCTTATACGTCGTGGGCTGGTGTGGTGATGCCCATACCTTCTTTCGGGATGAGGCATATGGCACTGCAGTGGGTCACTTACACACTGATAATGATGATCTTGTGGTTATTTTAATGATTCAATAAGATGGTGGAAGTATTTAGAGAGTTTTAGTAAGATTTCAGAATGCATGCTTCATGCTATGATTTCCCATTCACTATACACTTGTTCAAAAAAATCTGGGCCTTAACTAAAAGAAAGTAAAAGGAAACAAAGGCATATTATTTTTCACAAATAACTTTATACTTTATACTTATATTTTTATTTTTAATTTTATTCATTTTTCTCTTCAACCATAAAATATATTATTAAGATAATATATTGATAATAAACAACGCAAATAAAGACACGGGTACAATACTATAGTAATATAGAGGAAGATTGTATGATAAACCTAGAAATGGAACTGGCGATTATTATTGTTAAGAGGGTGATTGTGGTTAGCTGGGCAATATATAAGGTGTTAGAATCCTCGGAAGATGACTTGTGCCTGTACTGTGTGACATTATTCTTAAAACAATGACATTCAATTTAATTGTAAAAGTAATATATAATACACATAGTTGTCTATAATATTCTTTTAATATTATAACTATTCTGGTAGTTATGTTTCTTTCGAGTGATTGTTAGTCAGTTTAAGGAATAACCGTTCACTTGGTAATGAATTTACCGAGATTTGCATTTATTGCGTTGCGATTTCAAAACGGATAACGGAATAAATGCTGTCATTTATTAATATCTCGAAGCGTCAATTTTAGCACAACTGTGGGAGTTCTGTTCCCAAGTTATCTTGAAAGTCGTAGCAATTAGAATCGGAAGCAAAGAAACTTTAGTTTAGTTATTGCAAGAACCAAAACGTAAATACCAAATGTTACTATAATATGTCTTATTTATTTTAAATCTTAAGACAACTTGAACTTCACTAAATGCATAAGCATTGCAGTTCTAAAATGATTGCTTCATCACTATTTCGGAATTAGTGTTGCCAGCTCGACGGAATTCTTAGAGCACATTAAAAATTCCATGTCAATTCATAATAATATTATAACATTACATTACATAATATTATAACATTTAAAACGATGTATTTGAATTAAGCTAATAAAGCCAGAATTTGAAAATAAAGAAGGAAGTGCAGCTGTCAAAACAGGTAAGTATTCGACGATAAATTTTTAACTACTCAAATAAGCATTAGAGAGTGCCTTACCTATGCTACAAACTATGATCTAACTCTGACTAAACTGTCAGAGTAAGATTTCGATCTCAGTAACTTTAAATATAAATACAAAGTATTATTCTGTTCGTATTTGAGTAATATTAGGCACCTATCAGGGTTGTCAACAATGATATTAGAAATATAAATATCATTGGCTGTCAACTATTCTTCTATTTTCCTAGAAACTATCCTACTCTTTGAGATGTCCTGAAGAGACCTGGATAAATTTTTGTAGAGTTCTGGATTTTTTATGCACTCAGGTGACCTGTATTATATAATTCACATGAAACTAATGGATTTGAGCTTACACTCTATCAATGGGCTCCGAAGTTTTTTGGCTGGTTTGGTTGGTTGACAGGCATAACTAAATGTCAATTATGATATGATGTTCATTTATTCCATTGGATATTGTGTTTAATTACTGCCCTTATATTGTTCCTAAATCAGAACGCAGTTTTTAGAAATGGCAAGCCTACCGTAGGAAAATATTTTAAGGTATCGAATGTATGTACATTACAGTTGTTTAAAAAGCTAACAGGTCTGCGAAAGTGATCGACCTTCTAATAACTTAGACGAGTATTTCTGTATTTTAAATGAGGTGAACTCGACATATACTTTGTATTTGTAAAAATCTTTCTATATTTTTCTATAAGTTCACATTGATGTATAAATTAACTTGATAGACCAAAAATGTAAGAAAAAAAATTAAGCCGTCACGGGACGCCTGACATATGTGAAACATTAAAATTGTTTTGTATAAGTTATATGCATATATATAAGTATTTACTTTATTACATAAATATTCATTTTTATTAAATACAAAAATACAACTAGGTGTTAGCGCGTTGTGTTTGGCGACATTTATCAAAGGGCTCTAGGTCATTGGCGCGTGCCGCGCAACACTAGTAGAACAAATGGAGATAGAGTTGCAAATGTTTACTCCATCCGTTACTTTGTCATAAAAGTAAGATGTCCCTCAGACACAAGCTCACTTTGTATAAGACGTGTATCCGTCCCGTGATGACATATAGCTGCCCCGTTTTTGCGCATATGTCCAAAGAAAACTTTCATAAGCTGCAGGTTCTCCAAAATCGTGTTTTACGTAAAGTGACCGGTGCTCCGTGGTACATTCGGAGAGTCGATCTCCATAGAGACCTAGAGATTCCTTCTATCTGGGCGTACGTAAAATCACTTACGATTAGTTATTTTGAAAAAGCTGCGAATCATCCCAATCCCTTAGTGGTATCCGCCGCAAACTATGAAACCGTACCTAACGCTGCGCGTTATAAAAGACGTCCGCGATGCATTTTTACCGACCCTCCTGATTTAATCACGTCAGCGAACGATCAGTACCAGCCTGTCCCTCGAAACAGAGCGTGCTCACGCCCACGCCCGCGTAACCACAGATCACGCCGCCGTGGTCTGGGGGTTAATTTCGCTCCCGCACACCCGATTAGGCCTCCCACGGCAGCGGCTCAAGCCTAGGTTCGATCCCTCGGCAGGGAGCCCTTGAGTGCGTTGCTTGCGCAATACGGTGACACACAAATATACATCACTGCTACAACACTACACGATCACCCCCACACACGTGCACGCCTACACGCTTACACATGAAAGTGGAAGGGTTTACTTATTTCCCTCGTCGAACTGAAAAACTCTCAATTTTCCGATAATAAATATATGGAGGAGTTGCTGAGGCGTGTATGCTTGGTACACATATACGTTTCAACAACTCATACATATATGAATAGTTAGCTAGGTTAGCTAGGATAGGTCGCGATTTTGCATGCAACAGGCAACAGCCAAGCTGAGGTGTGCCGTGCACCCTTGAGCTGGTTGCCAAAATAAAATCGGCTGAGTGCCTTAAGCGCTCGCCTTAGTAGTCCGGTGAAGTTGTTAAGACCTTGTTGGGTCAATAGCGTAGACATCTCGAAAAAAAAAAATTGCAAATGTTTTTGAGTATTTCGTTAATAGATTGCACTATTTTGTTTGTTTTTGCGTCGCCAGGCCAACAATCAAGTTTACCCTCCGCCTATAGATGTTTCTCATTTAAAAAATGATTTTTTAATTTCTGTCCCGGCAACATTGCCTTTTACATCTACCGTCAGTTGCGCTAGCAAGGTCATTAGACGAAACCGAGCATAAAGAGTCTTGTTTTTTTATGCATTTGGTAATTTAGTTATACTGAAATATTTCAAAATCCTGTGAGACAGGGCCTCTGGGATTAATGTAAATAAAAAAACTATTTTATTATGGAATGTACTTTTTTGTAGCCATCATATTTAACTCCAGATATACGAGGACAATGTTGGGAACAAGTATTTTATTTGGACCTTCATTTTGTATTGCATACTTAGCTGCTGAAGATAGGTAAATGAGATTATCCATTGAAAACCGAATTACCCATAATCACGTATTTTGCGAGAGCAAGGCAGTAATGGCTAAGTATCTCTTTAACAATGGCGAATTGAGATTATGTCCCAACTATAATGTAAATAAAAATGCGCGTTGTCTTCTTTACACTTACTCCTAGAAAAGTTTTTGGACGTATATAGACATATCACTCGTTGTTTTTTCTTAGTTTTTTTGTCTGGTACGTAATCTGAATCTATTTTGAAACCGGTATTTACTTATTTCTGTAGTCGGCTTGTTTATTACGTTATACGTAATCATGAAACCTGTGTATGAAAGTAAAAAAAAAATCGAGCTCTTCGAAGACTGTATGGTAAATTTACCTGAACATTTAGATAGAAGACGTAGATGGATAGAAAAACAAAATGGGCTATTTATTCTATTGAAAATCATTTTTGTGCAAACGAGCGATAAATATCGCAACGTACCAGGCGATCATGAGCGTAATAAAGTGTTCACTACACTGAGGTCCGAGTCAAGGCGAAGTGGCGTTGGCCTCGAAACGAAACTGTTATAAAATTCGTTGCTCAATTTGCCGATCGCTTTTTGACGGGTTCGTGTCCTGCTGTGGTAGTTATTTGCTTACATAAATTTAATAAAATAAAAATATACTATTAATTATTATACACTAACATCACAATATTCATCACCCAACTAATATTTTAACGTAGAATAATTTCAAGGGCAATAATTGATTTTGCCTATTTTACTTTATTACTCTTAATTTGATCCTGAACGTTGTCTAAATTAAGTTTGACTTTCAATGAAGTTTCTCAGTATCTTGCTGGTTTATTAACTAGATATATATTATTTTGTCTCTGTCACAATCATGTAAATTAACTAATATAATTTTATATAAAGTTGGGAATTAATTCTTGGTGAAATATTATATTATTTATAAATTATATCGCACTATAAACTGAATACTCTAATAATTATATACATAACTTGAATTCATCGTTATTACCTTAAGATATATTCTATGACGTGTATTTGAAAAATGGATAAGTGTATTTTACGATTGTTATTGCGTAGTGAAAAAACTTAACTAGGTAATGGTTGATTTTTCTTAATATGATATGATGGTACACACTTTACCAATAACGAAACAGGCTTTTTAATTTCTTTTCTGATTGGTGATTTGTTTGTCCAAACTAAATTTTCGGATTATAGACAGTTCGATAATCAGGTAGCGTGTTTAAATTAATACGACGTTTAGTCACAGTACAATGAAGAAATACTTATACATATGTGTACAATATAATAGAGGAACCGAGGGAATTTAGGTAAATCGTGAAAAATTGGACTAAATTTATCTAATATGAATAAATTAAATGAAGAAGTAAAACGAATTAAATAGATTTAAACCATTCTGTAAAAGAGAGAAAAGTAAAAACTTGAAATTAACTTACTCAACTAATTTAGTTACTGGTAATGAGCACGATGTCAATAGTCTAGGCCGTTTAAAAGGACAAGAATACAATGTTACGGACATACGTATAGCGTACAGTAATTATACCCTGCCTCGGGCACTCATGGCAATAATGCCATCTGCATTATTATTTATTTGTGTTCGGTGTTGCTATATAAATATTTTTTTTTGTTTTAGAATTATTTATTCAAACAATTTTGGTTGTAAAGTCGTCTGCAAGGAAAAAACGTTCTTTTATATAAGTTAGATCTTGTTAATATCTGCCATATTTATAGGTTTGTAAAAATTTACATCGTATTGTGTAAGTATAAATATTGATTTGAATTGGGTTGTTTCGAAAAAGTTGATAATATACAAAGGTTTCTACTTCATATTTATAATTCAAAAGAATAGAAAAGTAACACATAAAACGTATTTTCAAGTGGCAACCCAAAGTAATATCGAAGCGTATATTTTTTTTCACTTGACCAAACGGAACTAGTCACGCATTTGGAACGTACCTTCTCGGCGCACTCCGAGCATTATCTAGACAAAGATTAATTTATTTGTGTGGACGCTCTGAACGTGATGTGGCGTGTATTACAGCATTAGTTTTAGATATGTTTTATACAATTATCATATCCACTGTGTACGTAATAAACAATGAAGTGAAGTGAACGTTCGTTTCGACATTGTTGGATTTTGTTAACTTTTTGTTTTTCGTCGGTAGGTACATTTTTTGTTTTCTTTTACTTTTTCCACAGCAATAAATCGCCTCGAATGTTTTGATGTTCTACATACAACGCTGTTTAAATAAAGATGTGAATGCAATATTTTATTGTTTATCTGCTAAAGATTGCATTCCTGCGGCTTCGCATGCCTTTTCTATACATTTAATTGTTGTGGACGCATTACGTTATATTTATTGTAGTCCGGTGAAGCTGTTAAGACCTTGCTAGGTCAATAGCGTAGTCAGTTCGAGAAAAAAAAAAAAAAAAAGTTATATTTATATAAAGATGTAATTTATCGGCAGAATAATTTCATTCACTTTTTCGCAACCTAGGATTGGATTTAAAAGAATTAAGGCTCCACATACATTGCAATTCCAGTATTTTTGGCTATATTTTGTTAGCTATATGTTAGTCAGTCAGACGGTTATTCTTTTCTTTATATTACTATACTAGTAGATATATTTCGACATCCTTTGAGCAATCACCGAATTACAATTATTTTATTTTTTTAATATTTATCAACATTTGATATTACATAATTTATTTTATTAATAGTGTAAGTTCTATCGATGTCATAAAGCGTTGTAGGTTCCGAGTCTAGTATATTTCTTACACAACGTCACAAACTGAGAAACTCGAAAACTTTACCTTTTTAAAATATTAGTATGAGTATTTAGTATACAATGTTTTAACGCGGACATAGTAGCGGGTGATTGTTAGTGTGCTATAAACATTTAAAAGCACGTAAGGTACAAGGTTGAACAGGTTTTTCAACTTTAATCATTAGAACACTGTTGACGCATTTGAATGGTTATTCGTGCGTAACTCAATCTGTAGGATAGATTTTAAATTCCTAATATTTGTCACGTGGTACAATATTTCTGACAATTTATCTAGGCACTTTTTTTTCTATTTCAGTTTTTAAATATCCTCAAGTTATGTTAAAACGGATACACAAATAGGAAGATAAACAAAGAACAGAGAACAGATCTGTGTATTTTCTAAAAATAATTAAGATATCAGTGCAAGCATAAACAAATATAAATGATACAATGTTATCAATACGTAAAAGAAACCCATTTTTCTCAATAGCATAGAAGGCAAATGAACAGGTGAGTCACCTGGTGATAAGTGATCACCACCATGCATAGACACCAGCAACACCAGAGGAGTCGCAAGTGCGTTACCAGCCTGTGTTGATGGGGAAGGGGGAGGGGCAAGGAGGAAGGGAGAGGGGCAGGGGATGTAGGGAAGGGAGACGGGGCGGTGGTTTGGTTATCCGGCGCTGTCATTTACCGAATGAAACGCAACAATGCAAGCAATTTTACTCCATGTCGGTGTTTCTGTGAGAGAGTGGTACTACCCCCGGAAAGCCAACCCATTCATGCTGAAACCAGTTATAGCTTCAGCGTGGCTCTACCACCTATAAAATGATGGTGTTCAACAATGTGGAAACAATTATGGCTTCCTCACTATAATTCTTAACAACACACAATAGCTCATGTCAATGTTATGTTAGAAAATACGTATACGTCAGCCGGTCGGTCATGGAAACAATTAACACTCTGTAGACACTGTTACTATTTATCCGGGCAGAACTTCGCCTCACAATAACTTTCACATAGGAATGCGTGTAGATCGACGGTATCTTGCCTTTTATATGCGGAACTGTGGAAGTCAAATCAATTACTATTACTCACATTTCCCCAATATCATTAGTAACACAAAGATAATATTAAGTAGCAAATTATTGTTATTTGAGTGATACGTCAATCTATATAATCGTGCTTATTTATGTATATAAATTATGTATCTCTAATATGGTGGATCTAGTAATGTTCCGGTGGTGTTGTAGATTTGCCTCTCGGGTGTGTCATAGCGGTACCAGACGTAGTCATTAATAGTTATGAAATCTCAAATGAAATCCCAAAAGGCTGCAACATATCATTTTGTTTAAATACCGCCTACGTAATTTTATGTTTCTTTTATACTTCGTAGGATTTATTGTTTGATCACAATCTCATATGATGCTAAATAATGATGTGGTCTCAGATGGTAAACATGATAAATATAGAGCAGCTGCAGGAACACACCAACAAGTACTTGGTGATAGATTTTCAACTTGGTGTGGTAGCTATCCAAGCTTTCTTCCTGCCGTCGACGAACTACATGGCGGGGATAAGTAGGTGATGGCCTCCAGCTGCCATAGATGTGGCCTGGGGGCGACAGACACGGGCATGTTCGTCATCCTGTCATTTTAACTGCACAGGCCCATGTGGTGGAGGCGCATAGTGCCGATGCGACTCCCACATTTCGTCAGGGAGGAGGTCTAATATCCACTCCCTCTTTGAAGGGTCTACGATCTTTGAATCTTCAAACCACAGTCAGGGACGCGTCGGCAGTCGCCAGTCCCTGCTCCGTCGCCTAAAAGGTATATGGGGTTTTAGCCCGTGCAGATTGGACATAACTCATCCTCAGCTGCCCGACAGGATGGGTATCTGTTAGAGATCTCCTCATGTAAAAAAGGCGGATTTAGAGAAAGCCGTTTCATCTTGCTATGGTTTCAGCAGATGTTTTCCTTTACCGGAAGCTTTGACTCTATTGCAAGGAGTCGAACTTACTTCCACCGAAGCGGTGTCCGAATAGGCTATCAAAGAAGCCATCGTTGCTTAATATATGTGTATTCTAACGACGTTTTAAAATGTCATGTTCATAATTTGGCAAAAACTCTAAGTCAAAAACTTGGAGAACTTTTACACTTCGTTGTCAAATCACTAAAGACCTTTGACAAAGCAACATATTGTTTATATCTTAGTAAAGATGTTGTAAACAAATACATACTTAATGTTACTTTATTAAGGTGTATATTGGTTTGAAAAGGAAATTTGTACTAATACAGCAGCCGTTAGATAATGTACGCAAAAACAAACAGGCAAATCGAGCTAAAATCACGTTCATGTAGTGTGTAATTGTGTCAGTTGTTTTAAACAATAATATTCATGACGTTTTTGATAAATCAAAATGATGTATAATGATAGTTAATATTACAATTAATATAACATTAATAAATTGCAATTGGAAAACGGAAATTACCAGTGAAGTTATTTCCCACTTCTCAAACTTTTGTCTGGACGTAAGGTATCTGTAGTCCTTTTATAAACTCCTGATAATCTGTAGCCAAGGTATGCGGTTTAGTAGTCAAGGCATTTGAAGCACCATCAAAAATAGTTACAATGGCAAGATCTACATACTGATCTATTCAAATCTATTACTCCATTTTATAAAAGAATGACCTCCGCGGCATCTAAGCTCAAAACCTATTAAACAGATTTTCATGCAGTTTTCTCTTCATGCATCCTTGAATAAGTGTATAATTTGTAAAAATTCTTGTAAATTTGTTGAAAGATAACGACAATTGTTGGAAGTGTCGGAAAAAATTAAGCGGCTTGGGGTCTAAGGGGTGTCGAATAACATCATAAGACTTGAGACACTCAAGCCAACCTCACTTGCACGTGGTGCACCCTGCTGAATAACGAACGAGGCAATAGCGAAAGCGGGGTGGTAGGGTTTTACAGCCCGACTGGGCAACCACCATGTATATGGCGAAAAAGCCCGTAATAGTGATTCGCTTCTACGGGTCGCGTTTCGGGATCAGCCTGTGCATATCCAGCTTACTACAGGCCGGCATGATAGTGGCGACCGGCGACGGACAGTGTGTCAATCGGTGGTCGCTATTATTTTTGGATCGTACTGTGCTTACCATCAGGCATAGTGCAGTCACTTTGCCGTGCTACAATAAAAAAAAAACTTTCACCGAAAACGCTGCCTTAATCCCTTTGAAATATAACAAAACAATTAAGAGACGATGCAGGCGAAGTTGCGGGTATCAGCTAGTTTTATACAAGTTAACAAAAGCTCGACAAATATATTTAAGTTACATGATTTTAACGTTGCTGAGGGTAATAGTTAATTTTAAGTTTAGTTAAAGGGTAGTTGCTTATATATCCGTATTCTAATTCACTACAATGTCGTAGTTTCAATTAAAATATTGCAATAGAGCAGAAACAACGGTATCGACGCTTAATGCATCGTTCTCAGTTATTGCGTTTGTTAATAATCGCCTTTCACTAATGCAATCAAAGCTTTATTTCTCTTGTTTTTTTCATTGATCGTTATAATCCAAGTTACAAGCAATCATCGGTGACTTCTTTCGTATTATTTATACCTATCTTTTCGTAGTAAATATTAATTTAGTCTATCGTCAGAAACAGTCTATTTTTTTGGGTGAAAGGTTCAGTTGCACGTCCTTTTTTCTATTCTTGAGAATATGTATGCAAAATTTCAAGATATCGGTTGAGTAGTTAAGGCCTAAGAGCATAACAAACCGACATACACAACTTTGTATTTATAACATTTTTTTGTAACTTTATTTTTTACAATCAATCCTTCCGATTATTACTGCCATTGTCACGTAGTCAATAATATCACAAGCGTCGTGCGATCATTTCAATATTAAGCATCGTGTGAATCAATACTCTAACAAGATACTTGCTAGAACCTTCCAGGGAGTTTTTGTGGCGTCTTAGAATTTCATGCTTCATGGTATTAATTTCCATTCACTTCACTTATGCACTATAAACTAACTATATTACGTAAAACACCACCAAATTTACACAATATAGTCAAATAACACAAGATAATGAATAAAATATAAAATCCACTACATGACAGACTAAAATCCCGACAAAAATTATAACATTAGTTATTATGTAAACAAGCGTAAGACAGACAGACATTTACCTTTTTATGTATAGTATTAGTTGTCATGTAAACTCCAAAAAGAAGAAATAACGACCTATAATAACATTTTAGTTTGAAAAGGATTTTTAATCCATCCTTTCCAATTGCGTCCAAGGCAACATCCCGAAGAGACGTTCGGCCATTGTGGTGCTTTAGAGCTTGTTGCCAAGTGGCGGAGTGCCTTAAGCGCTCGCCTTAGTAGTCCGGTGAAGTTAAAAAAAAATACATAATTAATTTGAATTCATTAGAGACATCGTCATGTCATGTATTAAAAATATAAGGTTATCTAAAATAAGGTTGATTCTATCATTCATCGTTTGATTGATAAAGGCAAATCGAGTTAGTACAAATAATAAAGGAAATATGATCGGTCTTTTAATTCAAATAGGATTGTTTTTCGTTCCACTTGCGGTTGCTTTTTAAAGTGTCCAGTCAATAGTACGAAAACAAGGTAAATTGTCGATCGCCTGGTCAATAGTACTATTTCTGACTCTGATTATAAGAATACTATATTATTCTATAATCAAGATATTTGAATAGCGAAACGGTATACATTTTACATCAATTCGTGTTATGGTTGATCGCTGCACAATGAGTTAAATTCCACGGCGAATAATATTCAAGTCGATATTTCGCTGGTGGACCGTTGTAAATATGAGGCAACCTTTACACTTTTGTTATTGCTAAACCGTAAAAAACTGTGTCACGTAATGTCGCCGAAGTTATTATTGTATGTAATAAGACAATCAAGCAATAACTAATCAATGTTATGCCGGCAGTCTATAAATATTACCAAAGTATGTAAATTTAGCGTTTGATTACAATTTCAGTTAATGGTAAGCAACGATATAATTAGACACGGTAAGACTGTAAAGCGTCATCCATAAATTACATCATACGAATTTCATGAGCATTGTTTTTTTTTCGAACTGACTACTCTATTGATCTGGCAGAGTCTTAACAGCTTCACCGGACTACAAATGCGAGTGCTGAAGGCATTCAGCTGGTTATATTTGGGCAACTAGTTCGGGTGCATGGAACACCTCGGCTTGGGCTCTTGCCTGATACATGCAATTCGCGATATCTATCTTTTTTTTAACGTGGGGAAATTCATTATGGATACGCCATCCTCTCAGGAGAGAGGGTGGGTTATATCCGAGTCACACGCACTAAAACCCCACGGTGTACCGACAGACCGTAATTGTTGGGGCGGCAAGGGATCGGTCTATGCTATTCCCCTTGGATAGCCGCCCCAAAGTCGGCGCGGCCCTATAGAGAAGCAGACTGGGTACACACCAGCTGCCTCACCTCGTCTGCCGGTTCTGTGCAATGAGGAGATGAGCCCCCCGATCCATCTCCTCAGATCCGGCTACGGTGGCGGGAGGAGTTGGGCAAAGCGCAGCCTCCTCCCGCCGGTTCTCCTTTGGCGGAGAGGGCCACTTAGGGGTTCTGCTTCGCAGGCCCTCTCCGCCGCCTACTTCTGCGAGGAAGTCATCTCGCCAATTCAAAAAGGCCAATTCGCGACCTATCTGGGCTAACCTAAGCTAAGGTACATATTCATACCTATATGAGTTATTCGCATATATATGTGTACCAAGCGTATATACCTCGACAGCTCTGATATGTATTTTGTTCCATAAGGGAAAAAGTAAAACCCTTCCACTTTCATGTGTAAGTGTGTATACGTGCACGTGTGTGGAAGAGATATGTGTAATGTTGTCGCAGTGATGTAAGATTGTGTCTCACTGTGTCGCGCGAGCAGCGCACTCAAGGGCTCCACGTCGAGGGAACGGATCTAGGCTTGAGCTGCTGCCGAGGGGGCCTAATCTGGTATGAGCATTGACGCCATCCCTTCCTATTCTTGTAACATTTGTGGGACGTGTGACATTACCAATTTTGTAGTTTTAAATTTAGAACTTATGTATTTAGAAAAGCACATTCACAATTATTTACACATTTAAATTTAAAACCTTTTTTCATGTAGTCCAGTGAAGCTGTTAAGGGCCTTAATAGGCCAATAGTTCAGTTCGAGAAAAAAAACTTTTTTTCCATGAAACCTATAAAACTATAATAAAGAAAAATATTTTATTTTTTGTTCTTAATAGTTACTCAAGAAATGCTTAACCATTTGGTTGTTTTTTTAAGACTGGAATTTCAAAATGGCGAATCATATTTTGATATATCTAGCCATTTCTTAAAATATAATTTTAGATTACTTAATCCGCTGTTGTTAAGTTTATCAAATGTTATATTTAATATAGTATTTTTAAGCTTACACTACGAATAGTCTGTTGATTAGTACATCATGAGGTCTACATTCGTTTGTATCGAGCCAGGGCTTTCGATACAGGAAATTATCGCGATAAAACCACATTTAACTCGGGGGCAGAGATTTTTCTAATGGTCGTGTCGCCAGCTACTGCCATTAAATTAAAAATTTATCGCCAACTTATAGGTATATTTTGGCAGACGCCTTTAAGAGATAGACTCTTTTATACATTCAGTGTGATGCCATGTAAGGGGCAATATCGCATAATATTAGGTGATATTATGGTCACCTATAAACCTATAACGTACAAAAACACCTTTTTTATACATCTTTGTTGAACATTATCTCATTCACTAACCTTATAGATGAGCGTCTATTTATAGGCTCCCATCGATAATCAGTACTGCATATTTTGCTGAATGGGTTCGTCAATTGTTTTGAACAGTTCTTTTATTATTTTATATCAAATGTATTTTATTTCTTTCCAATTTTTTTGTATATTTTAATCTAATTGTATAGTTGTTCCAACAATAAAATAATTCTTAAACACACACTTTAACTAATTTTTTTTCTTGTAGGAATATCGTCTTAGCATAATGTACGAATGCTTCCTTGAGATCGCCTTCGAAGCCGAGCTGAACACTGAGGAAAATGCAGAACTATTGGAGCTGGCTAAAGAGTTATGCAACGAGCATCCATCAACGAGGGCCACAGCGATCAGTGAACTCAGGAAGATGATATACGGTAAGTGTTCACGAATCACCGATATAGAATCAAAACACGTACTAGATAATAAAGTGACAGAATAAGAAACAAAAGAACGTTCATAACTTTAAACACAACATTCTTTTCATTGGTGCTCCGCTCCTATTGGTTTTAGCATGATGATACATAGCCTTTCTCGATAAATAAGCTGTCTAACACTAAAAGTATTTTTCAAATCGGAGCAGTAGTATCTGAGATTAACGCGTTCAATCAAACGCCGAAGCCGCCAGCTTTATACCATTAGTATGGATTTTAAGGTAAATTCCAATACAATCAAACTATAAATGCGTTTTACCACAAAATTGATTTTTGGAATTACTCCTTTCTGTGTATGAATTGTTCATTAAAACATTTAAAAACCTAAAAATTTTTCAATCATTTGTATATTTCTGAATAAGCATTGTAAGTTAATTCTTATTTTATTTAATAGTTTATTTCATATTCCTCTAGTTATAAGGTAAATTATATATTTGTTCATGAAGGTCGTAACATTAAAATTAGGTAAATGTATCTCAAGTTCGAATTTATTATTCAACAGGTTATTCAATAACATGAATCAAATACATCATGTACCACATTACGAAATCTCTTTACACGATTCTTAACATTTAGAAATAGGGTCAGATGTTATTTTAAAAAATAATATTCTGCAAGATACTAACACTTAATTCGCTGGGTATTGGAATTTGACTCACAAAGCTTTAGTCCTAAAGTCTCTTTTCACGTCTACCTTTGTGCTCTCTTAGTTCTATATTATATTTATGTAAACTAGAGAAAAGTCTCTGTATTCTAATGAAGTCCTAAGAAATAATTTTATTAGGACATTCGAGGTACATCATAATAATGTACTGCGTAATTGTACGTCTCAAATAAGATATCTCATAACTTCAATGGGACTCATAACACATTATCTACCCCTCTTTGGTGATTTACCTATAAAATGACATGTTGTTATTTTAGATTATTCTCCGTTGTTACACCGAAATTAAGTTTAAAACGTGTATTTGACACATTTGACATTGGGGGAATTGCCTACATAGGCAGAGGCCATACCGAAGAAAAAAAAGGCTTTAGCCCAATAGCGCAGTCAGTTCGACAAAAAAACTGTCTACATTTCTCTCGTACTTAAATTGCATCGTCATCAAAATTACAATAACTATTGATAGACCGAACCAATTTCAATGAAACAAAGATTAAATATCACTCGAAGGTGTGTTTTATAATTTTTTCAAAAAGGTTTTTATCATAAACGCAGTATATTAGCAGTGTTTCGTGTCCAAACAAACATACAGACAGAAAGGCAGACATTTCTAAAAATTATTGAAATGTATTTTTATATTATAAATTACGGTACTTTTTATGACTTAAGTACGAGAGAGAAATAGATAGGTAAATGGACTAATACGTTCAGATGAATTTATTAATCGCTGTTTTTTTTTCAATCAAAAACAAAAATATAAAATTCAAGCCCTAAGAAGTTGTAGTTTTGACGTTTATAAGCACCTCCTTAGGGCCTAAATTGAATAAAGTATTTTTGATTTTTTAATGGACTTCGTCCGATGAAGTTGTACAGGCCCGCCAGGCCAGTAACGAGGGGGTATAAGGATTTAAAATTACGCCCAACAAAAGAACTTCTTTGTGTGAAGATCCTTACGGAGTTTTGTGTAACTTTGAACGACTATAAATAACAAAACACTAAAAATGGATCGTTTAGATGTTTATGACGTCACAATACTATAACACGATGCGTTATTATCTATCGTCGATCAGTATAAAGTCCAGTACATTATAACTGAGCTACGCCTACGCCTACATGACGTTTGAATGCGTAATTATCAACCACATATGAAATGTTGACAAAGTTGAAAAATATATGTAAATGAATGAAATGTCGACAAAGTTGTAGAATATGTGTAAACGAAATTGTACCTGATATGTTACGGATTTTAGGTTTATTATAAAAAATATTTCGCAGATACAAAATAAGTTAAAATCCCTGGATAGTTTAGAATCACAATTGTCACTGCAATCAGGTTTATTAAGATTTTTCGTGTTGAAAATACAATTGAAACCAGAATTAATCGATTTGGTGCAGACGAAGTTGCACGGGTCAGCTAATTAAAAATAAATTTAATGTCAGTTTATCCAAGGTCATGGTTAAATGGGTTGCCCGGTGGAATATTAAGCGTCGTGAAGAAATTTGAACTTAAGAAGTCTCTTTACGGTCTCACTGTAGGGCAAAAATATAGAATTAAGGAATTCTTTAAATTTCAAATCATCAATACTTCATAAACTATCTTGGAGGTAATGCACGTATTTTGCTTTGAAAAGAGGCTTTTGTTACGGTAGTGGAATTATTATAGACTAATATTTTATTATAGATTTGAAACAATAATGGCTTAGTTGATACCGTGTTCGGTTACATAGGCGATGAGCATAGGTTGAAATCCTTGTAACTGAGTAGAAATTCCGGTAAAGGAAACCATTGTAATGGAATCATAGCATGGTGGCGGGTTCTCTAAGTCCGCCTGGTTCGCTATCACTCTTAAGTTAAAAATCTGTCGCTAAGAACCAGTTCGTGTATTCTAGACATCCACTTGAAATCCAGTCCTTACTATTTTAGACCACATTGCCATATAACGGATGACTACTTGACAACAACAGACGACTATGCTTGTCGATGAATTTCTAACTTCATTTAAACTATGATTTAATTCACTCAAAACATTCGTCTTATACGAAGGAATATCTACATCGATCGACGCAGTTTCCGAATACGCTATCCACTGAGCCCTCACCATATCAAAAACTACTGGGTGTGTACTGGGCCGTTAATGGATATGTGTTACCAGATAATCACCGTTATTGTATAGCAATTACAATTTATATCTGTACACTGCCTTGAGTAAGACAGTAACTTCTTACATGATAATACACCGAGTGGGTAAAGCGATGCGACACATCGTGGGAACCTAGAAAGCTATCTATACATTAGAAAGTCGATCACCAAGAAATGGAGGTGGTCTTTACTAGAACGATAAATGATGTAAGGTATTTCGATACGGTATATAACAATTTATTCAAAATGTCGTAATTATTATCGATAATAATCTATACTTTAATACTAAGTACCTGGGTGACTTTACTTTACGTAGAGTGACCGGTGCCCCGTGATACATCCGGAGAGTCGATCTCCATAGAGACCTAGAGATCCCTTCTATCTGGGCGTACGTAAAATCACTTACGATTAGTTATTTAGAAAAAGCTGCGAATCATCGCAGTCCTTTAGTGGTATCCGCCGCAAACTATGAACCCGTACCTAACGCTGCGCGTTATAAAAGACGTCCGCGACACATTTTTACCGACCATCCTGATTCAATCACGTCAGCGAACGATCAGTACCAGCCTGTCCCTCGAAACAGAACGTATTCACGCCCACGCCCGCGTAACCACAGATCACGCCGCCGTAGTCTGGGGGTTAATTTCGCTCCCGCACACCCGATTAGGCCTTCCACGGCAACGGCTAAAGCCTAGGTTCTATCCCTCGGTAGGGAGCCCTTGAGAGCGTTGCTTGCGCGATACGGTGACACACAAATATATATTACTGCTACAACACTACACGATCACCCCCACACAGGTGGTAGAGCCCCGCTGAAGCTATTTTTGGTTTCAGCATGAATGGGTTGGCTCCTCCGGGGTAATACCACCCCTCTCACAGATAACCGACGTGAAATAACAGTGCTTGCATTGTTGTGTTTCGTTCGGTCAGTGAGAGAGCCGGAGGCCCACGTCCCTTCCTCTTTCCTTCTTTCCCTTTCCTTCCCCTCCCGCTTCTCCCATATACAGGCTGGCAACGCACTTGCGACGTCCCTGATGTCGCTAGTGTCTATGGACGGTGGTGATCACTTAACATCACGTGACCCACCAGTTCGTTTGCCTCCTTTGATGTAAAAAAAAACACACGTGCACGCCTACACGCTTACACATGAAAGTGGAAGAGTTTACTTTTTTTCCCTTATCGAACTGAAACACTCTCAATTTTCCGATAGTAAATATATGGAGGAGTTCTTGAGGCGCGTATGCTTGGTACACAAATACGTTTCAACAACTCATACATATATGAATAGTTAGCTAGGTTAACTAAGATAGATCGCGATTTTGCATGCAATAGGCAACAGCCAAGCCGAGGTGTGCCGTGCACCCTTGAGCTGGTTGCCAAGATAAAATCGGCTGAGTGCCTTAAGCGCTCGCCTTAGTAGTCCGGTGAGGCTGTTAAGACGTTGCTCGGTAAATAGCGTAGTCGTTTCGAAAAAAAAAAACCTGGGTGACCGAGCCTAGCTAGGTTCTTTACAAAACATTTTTAAATTAAAAGAAACTGTTAGGTTTGCTTTATAAAATCAACATTTTTTAACAAAAAAAAAAAAATATGTCTCTTCTGCTGTTTCTCGGATTCGAACTGTGGTTACACGGAATTTCGAAGCAACTGATTTCTATCTGAGCTATTTTTGTTTTGACAGCGCCGGCGAAATTTATATTTATATTCTAGCTATATTTTTTCATAGCCTGAAAGCTCAATTAAAAAAGTTTTCTATGAATAAATCTAGCTAGATCGATTTATCGTCCCCAGAACTACCTACATACTAAGTTTCACGGAAATAGATGACGCCGTTTCCGAGATCCTGAATATATACAAATATAAAAATATACAAGAATTGCTCGTTTAAAGGTATTAGATCGATAGATAGATAAATATTATAAAGCTGAAGAGTTTGTTTGCTTGAATGTGTTAATCTCTAGGATTACTGGTCTAATTTGAAACGATAACTCATTCTTGGAGGAAAGCTATAGCTTACTATATATCATCACGCTAACACTAATTGGAGCGAAGAATGAAAAATATATCGAAACCAGAGCTTCTTCCTTTTGAAAGCTTTTTAAACCAGAGCTTTTTTCCTTTTGAAAGCTTTTTATGTATGCTCTGCGCAAACAGTAACTATTCCACACGGACAAAGTCGCGGGCAGAAGCTAGTATCGATATAATTGGGAAAATCTGCAGCAATTGAGACGTGAGTGGCGCAGCTCTGTTTTTTTTTATGCTATTGGTGTCAAACGAACATGCGGGTCATCTGATGGTAAGTGATCCCCATCGCCCATAGACACCTGCGACACGAGAAGAATCATAGATGCGTTGCCGGCCCTTATTAAATAGTTACTAAATTGCTTATAATTAAAACCCCTTCCGAAGCTATCCTATACATATAACACTGAGGTCAATCGGACGATGCACTCTGCAAAAAATCATCATAAAAATATTAAGTTTTGCGAGTTATATACGTGCTGGCCACCGAAAACATATTTGCTATTGACAAACACATCAAAGAGACTCATGACGATACAATACAAGTCGCAGGTAGACGCTAGTAATTTATATTTTACTAGCTTATTTCAACTATAGTGACTATTCAATATACTTTTAACCAAAGCAATGAAAGGAGAAACCCTTTAATTAATTTTAATGTCTACAAAATTTTCCCGTCCAACGTAAATTTCATTACGGACTTTATTAACTAAGTATTTTTATTACTAAACAGGAAACAGACAAGGAAACTGAAACCGAGTTATCTTATTGTTATATGTTGTTTGTTTTTGCAATTCCAGACCGTGGCGAGTGCCATCCCCCGAGAACCGACGATGCCTACCTACTGAGATATTTACGAGCGAGGAACTTTATCGTCCCGAGGGCGCACAAACTTGTTAGTATTTCATACGGTAGTGTACAGTGTTTTAGTAACAAATGTGAAAAGCGAAATCCATGAGTTCTGTAACAGTGAGCTAAATTGAGCCAATTATAGTTCTTTGATTTGAATCATTGATACTGAAGTTTCTGAGAGGGTTAACTTTCTGAAGCAAAAATATTTTAATAGAGCATTTGCTAACTCATCTGAATAGCTAGGGTGTATAAAATTGCCAGACACTCAGTATTGGCATACTCCAACAACTATACCAGAAAGATAATTCAGAAAAACGAACCAATGTCAATAACAATTAGATTTAAACTAGCGGGTTCAGCGGACGTTGTCCTACCTTGATAATGAAAAAAATATAGACAAATTATATACCTAAACCTTTCTCGTAAATCCCTCTAGGTACTGGTGAAACCCACAACAATCCGTTTAGTAGTTTTTGAGTTTATCGTGAACAGACAAAGAAAGGCGACAGAGAACTTTGTTTTATACCATGATAGGAGCCTATATTACGCTACAAGAGAATAAATTATTTAATTAATGTTAAATAAACTCTTTATGCTAGTAAAAATTGGCAATTATGAATTAACAATGATAGCTTATTTGCTGATGTTTTTGGATACTCTGTTGATAAACGTAGGTTCGAATCCCAGCTTGGAGCTTTGGGTGAAGAAAAACATGGCTATGAAATCACAACATGGTGGTAGGGCTTTTTCTAAGTTACTTTCTAAGGTAGCTAGCAACCTATCTTCAAGCACTTTGTAGGTGTTTTGTAGGTGGTAGAGCCACGTTGAAGTTATTACTGGTTTCAGTATGAATAGGTCGGTTCGTCCGGCATAGTACCACCCTCTCACAGTACCGCCGACGTGAAGTAACAGTGCTTGTTTTTTTTTTTTTTCGAAATGACTACGCTATTGACCCAGCAAGGTCTTAACAGCTTCACCGGACTACTAAGGCGAGCGCTTAAGGCCAGCTGATTTTATTTTGGCAACCAGCTCAAGGTTGCAAGGCACACCTCGGCTTGGCTAACCTAGTTAACTATTCATATATGTATGAGTTGTTGAAACGTATATGTATACCAAGCATACACGCCTCAACAACTCCTCCATATATTTATTATCGGAAAAGTGAGAGTTTTTCAGTTCGATAAGGGAAAAGAAAAGTAAACCCTT
Source organism: Antheraea mylitta (assembly GCA_014332785.1). Lineage (NCBI taxonomy): Eukaryota > Metazoa > Arthropoda > Insecta > Lepidoptera > Saturniidae > Antheraea > Antheraea mylitta. The sequence continues at coordinate 16,852,311 of JACEII010000012.1, read as the reverse complement.
CCACTTTCATGTGCAAGCATGTAGGCGTGCACGTGTGTGGCGGTGAACATGTAGTGTTGTAGCAGTGATGTATATTTGTGTGTCACCGTATCGCGCAAGCAACGCACTCAAGGGCTCCCTACCGAGGGATCGAACCTAGGCTTGAGCCGCTGCCGTGGGAGACCTAGTCGGGTACATTCGTAACAGTGCTTGCATTGTTGCGTTTCGTTCGGTTAGGGAGAGCGCCGGAGGAGCACCTCCCTCTTCCCCTCCCCTTACCGCCCTTCCTTATCACTCTAAACACAGGCTGGCGACGCACCTGGAACTTCCCTAGTGTTGCTTTGGTGTCTTTGGATGGCGGCGGTCACTTAACATCAGATAACCTGGCTGTCCGTTTCCCTTTTATATGATAAAAAAGCACCAGTAGGAATGAACACTTGAGTACCAATCCCCCCTAGGTTTAGCTTGTTTACCATCTCAAACCTATCATCATAAAACCGACAAAGTATAAAATTTGGCCTCTAATAACTATAAACATGGAGTTTTTGGCGGGATCTTAGTCTGTCATGTAGTGGATTTTATATTTTATTCATAATGTTGTGTTATTGGACTCTATATTTTGTAAATTTGGTGGTGTTTTACGTAATATAGTTAGTTTATTATTCATAAGTGAAGTGAATGGAAAATAATAACACGGAGCATGAAATTCTGAGATGCCACAAAAACTCCCTGGAAGGTTCTAGCAAGGGATCCACCATCTTGTTTAGAATATGGTTTCACACGATGCTTAATATTGGAATGATCACACGAAGTTTGTGATATTATTGACTACGTGCCAATGGCAGTAATAATCGGAAAGATTGATTGCCAAAAATAAATTAAAAAAAAAAAACTATAAACATTATTCGTGATACTAATTTACTCGGTTGAGTACCGTTGACTTGTAAAATCGGTTTTAATTGCTTCAATTAACTATGATTGATGTTTGCGAATTAGGGTTTTTATAAGTATGATAATAGCTTGTTATCATAAATCATGGTAATTTAAAATCGATTAAAGTTGCGATTTGGCGAAGAGTCGTGGTGGCCGAGCAGTTTGACTAGTGGAACATCAATCCCATGGCAGCAGGTTCAAACTACGACATATACAAACAACGTTTTCGGAATTCACATATAATTTAAATTGATAACACTAACGGCTTACGCTGAAGGAAACGTCATAAGGAAACCTAAGCCAAAAAATATTCTTGTAATACCACCGTATGTGGAAAAATACAGCACTGTCACTTGGAGTTTAAAATAATCAATACGCTATAGGCTGCAGTTGTGGTTATGTTTATATCTTTCTTCGGGACGACGCCTATGGCTCTGCAGTCGGTCTTTTACAAGCTAATTATGATAGTTGTTAAATCAAAATAATAGATTAAATTGAATCAAATCAAAAATAATTTATTCCGTTTAGGCCCTAATAAGGCACGTATGAACGTCAAAAACTACCGGTTCAGAAAACAACCAAGTCGTTGAGAAGAACCGGCAAAAACACGATCGGACACATTTTTTTCCAATACATAATACAATAGCTTTTAGTAGATGCACAGAGGAGTTAATTCCAGACATCATTATCGTTACATACTGGTGCACTCTATAATATTCTTTTGAAACTAAAACCAGCTTGACGTGGCGCTTAAATTGAAAATCTGGCAAATCGGTAACATGTTTTGGGATTTTATTGTAAAACCGAACACTATTACCTAAAAAATTATTACTCGTTTTACTAAGTCTGAAACATGGGACGACCAGTATATTACAGTTTCTAGTATTTACAGTAAATTAGTAAATTCATAGTTACAATTAAAAAAAATACGGGACACGAACATTCCAGATAAATACATTACGAGAACTAAGTCGCTGACATCAGTTTCTTAGTGATAAAAATTTTAGAATGTAATAAATGTGCATTCTCATATTTCCCCATACTTTATCTATTATTTTCAAGTATGACAGTAATGTAATATTATCTCATAATTAATTTGTCCCACAGTTAGTCCGCACATGTGCATTTCTGGAACAATATCGAGATTTGTACGAAGGAGTTGATCTTTGGGGCCTCATGAAAGTGAAAGATGCTTACGAAGGCACTATTTACGACCGACCAGATACTGGACGACTTTCTATATTCAGATTTGGTATGTTAATAATGTATGGACTTACTGATTTTAAATAGAAACAGTTCAAAATGAGTGTGTAATAATATATACAGTATATATTTAGTGAGTGTTGACAATTTAATTCGCATTTGTTCAATGAATCTATTTAATTATTTCAATAATTCTGTTTACTTTTTTTATATGATTACAGTAATTTAGAATCAAGAATAGTAAATAATACGTCACGATTTGCAAAAATAGTAACTTTGAGATGAGTTTATAAAAATTAATAAAGGATTTGCGCTTTCTAAAATCCTTGGCAAATTACAAATAGTTCTTATTTCAAATACATTCTTGTTTGGTGTACAATGTATTTATTTCAAATATTTTGTTCACTGTTTTGTTTATATCATTAGAGTAATCAAGTATAAATACTGAATCAAATATCGTTCATAATAATAAATCGCAAATCTCAAAAAAAAAAAAATTCAAATGTGTTAAAATGTGTATAAAGAATTATTAAAGAATTTACACTTTGTAAGGGTCCTTTAGCAAATTATAAATAGTACAATACCATCGAGTTAAAGTTAACTTTATTTGATAATTAATTAAATACTTCATTTTAATTTACTTTTTTTTAATTTATTTACACAAGATAAAACAGTCCAGTGCGTTATTTCTCTTTTATTTCTCAGCCGATTTTAATGATGAGCTTTAGTGTTTCATAAAAATGTTGGCAATTTTTTTTTCCAAACCAACAAGGAACCGAAGATTTATTTATAAGTCTCTATTCGTCATAATCCACTCTCCTTACGAATATAATCTACATTATTCATACAATACAAATAATAAAGTCTATATATTAACTTGGAGCACTGGACAACGACGAATTTCATTATTTTAGTTATATTATCAGAACACAAGTTTTAAGTGCATTATGTTAAAGGAACGTGGGACCCAAGTGAGTTCCCTGTGGAAGACCTAGTACGAGCAGGTGTGGCAATGTGTGAAATTGGTTTAAGACAACCGAAGCTTCAGGTCCTCGGAGGGACAGTGATAATTGACCTGGAAGGTATTACTCTAAGACACGTGGCGACTCTGACACCGACTGTCGCTTACCAGATCGTGTGTTTGATGGGGGTAAGTGTAACTTGAAAATTGTTTATAAGTGCTTTTAAGATTTGTTATGTTATAACAACGTCTGTGAAATGAGATATGGGGATGAAAACTTCCTGAGATGATGAAGGAATAGAGATAATAGTGGTATAGAGATCTACTGAACTAATGACGATATAAAAGTGTCAACTACTATATTTGAAGTGGAATGGCAATAAAGTCAGGAATATAAATAAGCATCAATAATGGGAACATTATTGGGAGAAAGCTATATTAGCTTCTGCCTGCGAGTTCATCCGCGTTACTTTGTGTTAACGCTAAAATAACCCCCATTTTTAAACATTCTTCATTAGTATTTCGCATCTATTAGTTTTAGCATTATGATATATATAGTCTATACTTATATACCTTCCTCGATAAATGAAATATCTAACACTGAAATATTTATTCAAATGGGATTAGTAGTTCCTGAATTTAGCGCGTTTATGCAAAGAAACTTTTCAGCTTTATAATATTAGTATAGATAGTTGATTCACAACGTTAGCTATTGACTTTATTGGATTTTATTTGAAGCATTAAGTTTTAAAAACATTATAAAGGCGAAATTTTTATCAGTTTATTGAATTACGTAAATCATTTTGTTATGTATTTTTCTAGCACGTCAATAATAAGTCTCGTACCCTGTAAACTTAATCAGGAGGATTATCTCGTCCTTTCTTTAGTTTCCATATTAGTACAGCTCGAGTAAAACTCGTAATATAGATAGATCTGTGTCTTCAGCAAAGCGAAAAATACATCAAGCATACTTTGCATGAACTTCTGTGTTGCAGTTTCAAATATAACTATGGGATAATTCGTATCATGTTTTGCTTTCAAAAACAACATTTTTTCTAGCATCTAAAATAATATCATTAAAACAAATTGGCATCTCAGGTTAATTTTGTGAAAATTCACGTTCTAGTCAATGACTTAAGTAAATAAATAACAAGAAATACTTTGCGGAAATAATAAAATTCCGTCTTACAAGATGACTTTCAAATAACATGTGAAATATTCATAACTTGATAAAATTTTAATCTTACGGAACGGTTGAGAGCAATCCTTTTAAGTAATACATTTTCCAGGTCGCAACACCCACCCGCCTCAAATCCGCTCATCTCATCAACTACTCCTGGATACTTAATACGTTCTTCTACCTCTTCAAGCGTTTCATCCCTCGACAGACGTGGGATATAATACATTTTCATGGCAACGATCTCAAGTCACTCCAGCAGCATATAGACGTGGAATGCTTACCGACTAGATATGGAGGAACTTGCAGGAATAATGTATCTTTCGGTTATTGGTTGAAGAAAATTAAAAAATACAGAGATGAGAATTTCGATAGGGAGATGAAAGAGATGGGATATATCATTAAAGAATAAAGACAACTATGTTTTGGATCTCAAATATAGTGATGTAATTTAAAGTTTTAGTCGATTAAAATGTAATAATTTCACAAACGAATCGGCCATTATTGTTACATCTTACAATGTAACAAAAAGTGTAAACTTGTGTAATAAATGTAATTAAATAAATACAATGTATCAAATAATTTGTACTTAATTATTTGTGCCAGGATAACAAAAACGTGCGGAACTTGAAAAACTAAGTAATGGTTGACTTGTTTGTAAATTGTTGCAGTGTCTATTATCAGTTGAAGTCTGTAATGATTAACAAATATTATTGTACTAGCTAACCCGTGCAACTTCGTCTACACTAAATCGGTTATTAAAGGTTTCAATTGTATTTTTGAACGCAAAAAAACTTAAAAAACCTAAATCCTGATTGCAACAACATCTACCTACAGCTTCCAATTGTGAATCCAAATTATCCAGGGACCCATTCAAACATATACCCAGTTGGTATGTAAAAAATCTTTTGAAATAGCTCAGAACCCGTTCGGAGCATCACCTACCGGGTCCAATTAAGGTAAATCCTAATCTATATAGCACATAATACACGCCATCTTATAGAATTATTGCCGATTTCAATTACATTTATTGTTTTTAATTATTGAAAGTAGTACCAAGGATTCCCCGAAAACAAAACTTTACCGCTATAATATTAGTATAAATACAACATAGTATGGTATTTGCAAACATCTCAAATGATTATTTTAATTGTAGATTCAGAAACCTGAATCCAACTACTTCCAGACTCAACAATATTCAGAAAACTGATTTTATCAAATATCGAAATAACACACATACATACAGAACTCTATTAAAGATTCATCTTCTACGATGCAATGTCTCTATTATCTAGTACAGTACATACATAAAAGGGGAAAATATTCTTAAAAAATTGGTATATATTTTGTCAGATAGTATACTTTTTATTCAACCGATTGATAATAACGCATAGAAACGTCATGTTGTCGTAGCTCAGTTATAGTGTACTGTACATTATTATATGGAACCGACGAAGACGTCGGTTCGGAACCCAACGGTATTTTTTTTTATTTTGAGAAGCTTAGGGAGATGAAATATAGCTTATTTTTTAAACTAATCTGTTTGCTATATATAGCACAAAGAATATTTACCAAGATCCATCAAGAATTTTATTAACTACAATTTTGTGACTTTCGTCCGTTATTCTGGAAAACCTCTTGCGTTTTATTGGACAAAAATCCTATATATAACTTTATAATATTAGTTATCACTGTTTCAAGTTTCGTCAAAGTTGGGTCAGTACTTTCAGAGTGATACGTGTTCAAAGGGACAGACAGACAGACAGACAAACATTGTAGATAGATTATTTTTGGCTTCCATATCTATTATATATATTCTATTCAAATTATATCACAGAAATATTGAATGTAATAAAGTAATCTGGGGTATAAGAAGTAAACAACAAATTAATATGTATAATATGTTGTATGTTTGTAATAATAAGTTAAGAGACATAGATTTTCCCAGTGAATGTTATGAATGCTCTTATAACTTATGCGATGATATTGAGCATCATACAATACTAGATAATCTATACAAGAATATAGTAAATGTACTCTCAGATGCCGCAATTCTTTCATATAATAAGGCACCTTCTAAAAAACGTAATATTATAGGATGGAATCGGCATGTTAGGCAAGCCCATACTGATGCTAGACATAGTTTTGAACTTTGGCTTTTATTTAGGAAACCAAGCGCAGGAAACATTTTTGAAAGAATGAAATATACACGTCAATATTTTAAGTCACGGCTGAAATGGTATATAAAAAATCAGGAGAAGATACAGATGGATATCATTGCGACTCATTACAGTAATAAAAAATTCACTCAGTTATGGAAAAGTACTCAAAAACTCATTGGTATACCTGGTCTGTCTATGAGTATAAACGGTGTGAATGACTTTAAATGTATCGTAAATAATTTCATGCAACATTTTAAAGTTAAAACACAACATATATCAAATCAAATAATTGAAATCAAGGAAAATGAAGAGCACAAGACAAGTGAAAATAACTTTTCAAAAGTAGCGATATTAAAAATATCATAAAAAACATAGCTCGTGGAAAATCACCTGGTCATGATAGGCTCAGTATTGAGCACCTCCAATATGCAGGGTTTCATTTGGATAGAGTACTTTGTATGTTTCACAATTTATGTATAAGGCATTCTTAACTTCCGCGGGATCTAATGAAAACGATAGTAGTTCCTATTGTTAAAAATAAAACAGGTGATGTTTCTGACATAAATAATTATTATAGACCAATTTCACTAGCTACTATAATTGCTAAGGTATTTGATGGTTTACTGGATACTCAGTTAAATAAATTCATTAAATTACATGATGCTCAATTTGGTTTTCAACCCAGACTATCAACAGAGAATGCCATTCTAGTTCTTAAGCTGACCGTCAGGTACTATACTAGTCGGAAAACACCTGTTTATACCTGTTTTCTAGATTTAACTAAAGTTTTCTATCTAGTTTCCTATAACATATTATGGAGGAAGCTAAGGAATACCGGTTTACCCAACGAATTTATTAACATTTTTCGACATTGGTACGGACATCAAGAAAATTATGTAAGAAGGGCGGGAGATATCTTTGATATATACAGGTTGGATTGTGGGGCGAGACAAGGGGGTACAAGTTCCTCGAAACTTTTTAACTTGTATATAAATGATCTTATCCATGAGTTATGCAGAATTCATGCAGAATGCACCATAGATAATCAGATGATGAATAATAAAAGTTTTGCGGATGACATGGTACTCCTCAGTCCTTCAGTTGGTGGTCTGAGAAAACTGTTACTTGTCTGTGAGACCTATGCTAATAAACATGGCTTAAAGTATAATATCTAAAAAAGTGAATGTATGGTATTCACTGCTGGTAAAAACTTTTCAGAAGACGTAGCCCCTATAAATCTTTATGGTATACCCTTGAATAGAGTATATGAATTTAAATATCTGGGCCACATTACGACGGCGGAAATGAAAGACAATAATGATATAGAAAGAGAAAGTAGAGCGCTCGCACTTAGAGGGAATATGTTGATTCGTAGGTTTGCTCGCAGTAGTAATGAAGTTAAAATCCAACTATTAAAAGGATTTTGTCAATGTTTTTACACGAGCAGTCTATGGATCGACTTCAGTAAAAGGACTATTAATACACTGCGTGTCTAATATAATAATATTTTTAGGATGTTATTGGGATACCACGATTTTGTAGCGCTTCCGGGATGTTTGCAAATGCTAGGGTTGATAATTTCTTTGCTATAATTCGTAAGAGAATAGCATCCATCCTGGGTAGACTTCGCGATAGTCCCAATAATATAAGAACGATGGCAAACATGTACGACAGTCCTTTCATGAAACACTGGATATCTGTTGTTATGTAATATTGTGATGTTCATCTTTTCATCCTATTTCATATTCATTTGTATAAAAGCACATATTAATTTAGTTATTTAATTTTATTTTTTAAATTACTACTAATGTATGTATATAATTTGTTTTTGTGGACCCTTGTTATCTGATTAATAAATAAATTATTATTATTAAATCGATAAGAAAGTCTACCTTGATTATAATCATCAAAAAATATTTAATATACAGATTTGGCCCTGTTACAGTTATATTTATAGAGTAGACTCCTACGCAATAATGATTTCTTTGTAAAACGTGATCTACATTATACTATGTTGTTGCGATATAATTTGTAAGGTAATAGGTAAATATTTGAAAATTGCAAAGGTAACTTTTTTCGTATCAGTTCATTCTCTATTAAAATGCCAACTGTGTATATAATCAAGTTTAAAGTTAAATGGATGGAGTTAACTTAATATTGTATAGTATAACTGCTAATATTGATTAACTAAGTGTTAGATTTAGTCTTCTGAATAAACAGTCTATACGTGTGTTTCTGGACATTGAATTTTAATTAAATTCTCTTTTGCAAAAATATTCGCTAAGATTGCGCACTCTGAGAATGTTAGTAAAGTCGAATAACAAATATTTGTTAACGAGTAACAATGAATGTTATACAGCTCATTTAATTCAAAATTGAAAATTGAAAAATTGAAATAGCTATATTTTGAACTTATAATCATATTTTCCATGTGTTTCACTCTTTCGAGTGTTCAAGTTTGTCCATTGAAATGAGTGTGGTTACAAATAAAAACATTGTTTATGTGTTTGTATCAATTATCTTTCTACCATATTTAAAGGGATATTAGTTACTCGAAATAGTCGCAACTTACAGTAAGTACGATGTAGTTATCGTCCAGGGATATAAATCTATTAAATAACTCTAAAACCGCACTTAAAACAGTATTTTTTTTTTAGAACTTATATGGTGATAAGTGATTTGTTATATATAAGATACAGGGTTGTAAAAAAATATAAAAAAGTTCCTTAAAATACGTTCATTAGAACCTGTATATAAGGTTTAAAATAAAAAAAAACAACTGTATAATTAATTTGATATAAATATAATTAGTAACATATTTTAAAGTTTTTTTTTAATGTTTCTATTTTAGATTTCATGAGTTCTATGACAAACTTATAAATGTATAAAATATATTTATAAATTCCTATAATTTAAGGTTTTGTTGATTAAAATTATAGGTGAAATAGTTGTAATACTAATTGCTAACTGAAAAAATTATTCATTTAAATATGTCTGTGATCTATTTGTGTAGGATCGTTTGATTGTACAATATTTTTGGACGAAATATAGAGTTTCTTTTAAATAAATTTTGTAATAACCAATTATGTGGCTTTTCCATTCCTGGGTTTCCTTTACGCAAGCTCGATAAAGTGAATTATTGCCGTTATGCCGAATTAAAATATCAGTCAAGATAAGCGGACTGGAGAAATATAAATAAAAGTCGAGGTAATTGTAAGAACTGCTCACAGAAATGAAAATTCAAAACTAAGAAAACCCGTGTATCTACTTTTTGAATTTTTGAATCAGTTGTTATCTGAATTATCTAAATTTAATTATTTTTAAATTGAAATTATCAACATTAGTCTGGTTTTGCACGTCTATTGGCACTCCTAGTAATGATTATATTCAGTTTATTAATTCATCCAAAATATAATGAGATGCACAAGCTATCTATTACAATATATCAATTTTACATGTACACACGTCGTTAGTTTAACGTAAGCGCAATATGTCACGAGCATGTCGAAACCATCGGTGACGGTCGGTGATGCTAAATCACAAGATTTTACCCGTCCAAAAATTTAAACACACATACAATATATCCGAGTATATACAATGTCTTGAACAAGCGTGATATGTAACGAACATGTCGTGGTCAAGTTTTCCCCTACCATTTTTTTATATTGCTCAGTGCGACTAAAGAAGTTTTTACTTAAATAAACCTCTTTACTATTTGCAAAATATTGTTTATTTACCCTGCGCTTTGATTACTAAGTGCCCCGGTTTATATAGCAACTTGTGTGTTAAAGTCCAAAATGCAGTGAATCAAACATGTTTCCTCTGTGTTAAGATGCTGATTTCAACAGCATTTAACTACGAACCCTTACATGTAATCAATCATACCGTGCTAACCACGATACTCTTGCCTTTATTAGGGTTGTCAACAAAATATATACTTTATTACTATTTTATTAACTCATTTATTTAAATAACATCTGTAAATAAAGGATATTTTTTTTCTATTTTGTTGTTTTTACACAAAAATATTTGGAATTAGCAATATACCATCACAAATAAAACCTGTAAAAAAATAAGTCTCGAAACTCAGTCCTTCTACTGTAAAAAGTTGTGAGATCCATGTAATACGTAAAGTAACAGTGCTTGCACCGTTGCGTTTCGCTCAGTCTTGTAGTCTGGTGAAGCTGATCCGGTGAAGACCTTGCTAGCGTAGTCAGTTTGAAAAAAATAATCGTTCGGTCAGTGAGAGTGCCTGAGGCCCACCCCCTCTCCCTTCTTTCCTCAAAATCCCCCACCAACACAGGCTGGCAATACACTTGCGACTTCTCTGACGTTGCTGGTGTCTATAGACGGTGATGATCACTTAATATCACGTGACTCACCTGTTCATTTGCCTTCTATGATACACACGTATAAGAAATATTGAAATCAAATATTCAAATGATTGAACATTGATATAAAATGATTAAACGATGTACTCTGTATCAGACAGTACACGTGGTTATTAACAATTAAGGTGCGTAAACACAATTCAGTATTTTACCAACCCAAACGCTTTTGATATCGACTGGACCCGAATAAACCCGATGCAGCGTCACCGATCCGTGACGGTCTGCTTTCGTTCAGTGTTCAAAGTATTAACTACAAAAGGAGATGTTAATTTAATATACGTTAATGAAATCAGGAGATATACTATTTTATTTCGAAACGCAAGCAACCCTAGCCGGAGTATACATGCCAAACTTGATAATGACAGCCATTAATCAAGACTGGGTAAACCCACATAATCCCAGTAGGTGGTTTACCCATTTCATATTCAATAACCAAGCGAAATAAGCATATGGGTAAGGTATAAATACATGTTTGTAAATGTCAATTTTGCTAAACAAATTATACAACCATGAATTGGTAACTACTCTAAAAAATGTATTCTGTCCTATTCCAGGACATATCAACAGTGTCAAATTTCAATAAAATCCTTTTGAAGTCATCAAGCGTAAATAGAAGACAAATATTAAAAAAAAAAACATCAACACGTCAACTTGTAAACAACTTACTACAGGGTCATAGGCCTCTTCCGAAAGGAAGGTAAGCGTATAATAACCACGTCAGCCATATAGTATATTTATACTATATTTTATATATAAATATACTATATTTTTCCCACAAGTAGTGGCGGATTTGTAGTCTTGGCCGCCAAAGGCTCCACGCCATATAGTAAGTACTAGCCACTCCTTCCTCAGCTCTCATCATATTCAGTACATAATGAATTAATTTTATTGCCAACCTTTTTTAAGGATTTTTGTTGTACAATGCTGTGCAGTGCGGCTCACCATAATTTACGCGAGCCTTTAGAATAATAACGTACTTTGAGTTATTTCTTGTTATCATTAGTGAATCTTTTGTCACGATTGGCCGCCCCTAATATATGGCCGCCCTAGGCCTGGGTCTCCTGGGCCTTAGGGCAAATCCGCCACTGCCCACAAGTGGTGATTGTGGAAGAACATTTCCTCTGTTAATGTTTACTCATTATGTTTTCCTTCACCGTCAGTCGATAGTATTATCAATTTTAAATAAGTGGACACGTTCTATGGTCCATTGACCATAATTACGTTCTATGGTCCATTGACCATAATCAAAAACTGTCTAATTGCACTAGTAAAAAAGGACATTATTATGAGGAGTGAAGCGATTTCCAAATAACTGTTGATAATTCTTTCTTTGAATCTCTTTAATTTTTTTACAAAGCATCTAATCAGAATGTAGATTACCAATTTATTATAATAGCTATCTACACTGTCTAAGTATCAAATAGTAATTATAATAAAAAATATTAAATAACAGTAGGAGGATATCGTTTTATTGCAGTATCCTACGAATTATCTAACACTGTTCAATATTTAGGGAACTATTTATAATCATCACAATCAGTAACTAAACTATATTCTTCGACTTACAAATAAAGGAACTTCGCGAATTCCCTATTAAGCTATGCTTTTAGCTAGTTATTCTGAATTATTGACAATAAAAATAATTGGATGACAATTTAATAAGAGATCAAATGAACAAAAGAAAGCTTTTGTATTTTATTTTTTGGCAACAAATCTGCCAGATTATTATTGCCATTGTCCATTAGGTAATAATATTACAGATGCCTTGTGATCATTTCAATGTTCTAACAAGATGGTGGCCATCTTTCTGTCCATGAAGTTTTAGTGCCATCCGAAATATCATCATGTTCCATGTATTTTCCATTCAATTCACTTGTGTACGATAACCAAACTTTATCAATTAACAGTTAACAGCCACTAAATTTAAGACCAAAACTCAAGTGAAAATCCCAATAAAAGTTTGAAGAAACTTAAAGGTATTTATATCCAGACAAGTAGTGTCAATAATGCTCATCACAACGGAATTAATACTTTGAAAGAAACGAACTACAAACTTTCGCCAATTAATCATAATACATACAGTACAGTAGGTGGTAGAGCCACGCTGTAGCTGTTACTGGTTTCAGCATGAATGGCTCGGCTCGTCCGGGGTAGTACACATAGTCTCACAGAAAACCGACATGAAATGACAGTGCTTGCATTGTTGTGATTCGTTCGGTCAGTGAGAGCGCCGGAAGTCCACCTCCCTTCCACTTTCTTCCTTTCCCTATCCTTCCCCTCCCCCCTCCCCCATATACAGGCTGGCAACGCACTTGTGACTTCCCTGATGTCGCTAGTGTCTATGAACGGTGACGATCACTTAACATCACGTGACCCACCTGTTTGTTTGAATCCTTTGATATAAAAAAATATATATTTTCAATTGCTTGACAAGAACTTTCAATAATGCATAATTGCGAAACTTTTTATAGATTAAATAAGATAAGTGTCTAAGTTCACGAACCTTTGTTTACTCACTTAACTGTAGATACCCGTATCAAGTGAATTATTGACTTTTGACCGGCAAATAATTGAACGTTGACCCGAGAGGCTAGTCGGGTTTGCGAGTAAACAAGGTTTA
>JACEII010000012.1:16756475-16828479 GCA_014332785.1 Antheraea mylitta | reverse complement strand
TTACTGGCTGTGACCATGATTCCGCTTGCATGAAGTACATAAATAAGGTCTAAGCAGATGGAGTCACAGGCAGAGCTAATATAAATATAAATGTTTCATTGCTTCGGTAACTGTTCATGTAAACATTTATTAACTGCGTTATGTTTGTGAATATTTGATGTTTTAGGAAAAATATTGAAACAAAACTTACTGATAGTTATTCTATGCTTATTTTTATGAAGTCATCCCCTAAGTTAGCTTGATTGATCAACTTGAAATACATTAAGGAATAATTGGTTCCTCGTTCAATATTTAAATTCGTATTTCAAACCCTTTACGTTTTGTTTTTCGTGATAAAATCAAATACAAAATGTAATCTATCTCTCTGGACAGTTACCGCGTCGCACAGTGGTTAGTTTCTGTAGAGGTCGGACTGAGAGCACTAAAAATATTGAAATCGTAATTAAAAAAAAAAACGCCATTTGATTTCTCTTATGAAAAGCAATAGAAATACATAGATGTGCTTTTATAGTAGACTTATATTTTAAGAGTAAACTTAAGAAAAGAGTTTTTAATGTATAATTTACCTAAAACTCTCGTGATTCTGAAAATTTTACAACAGTAACTTACATGCAATAAGTACCCAAAATAGCAACGTGTGCATTTTTGCACTTTTTGAGTTACAAAAATCATTTAAATAATAATTAGCGTGCCCTCAAAAAAGAAGTGACAAAAAAAACCTGGGCTTATCTATCTCTAAATTTATTACATGTGATTCAGTGATTTAAACATGAAAATTGAACGATATACTTTTATTTAGATTACTCATGCCTGTGTTTGGATATTTTTTATTATAATCTTATTAAGTCGGCTCTGTTAAATCTTAGTATAACTGCCTAGTATGTACTGAAAATCGGAATGATTCGTATAAAATGCACTCAAGAGTCGCTTTAATCGTCTCAGATCTAAGCCTTGACCAACAACAGACATTACAATCTATCTATACATATAATAAGAATGAAATCTAACTTATCTGTACTTTTTAGAGTTCTGTAAAAAAAATTGTTACTGGGATCTTGGAAAAAGTAATAAAATCCTTTCAATGATTTTTAGAAATTTTTGTTTTTTTTTTATTGTAGCACGGCAAAGTGACTGTACTATGCCTGATGGTAAGCACAGTACAGTCCAAAAACAGTGGCGACCACCGAGGAACATACTATCCAGCCAGTCACCGCTATTATGCCGGCCTTCGTGTCGGTTTGTTTAAACACGCATCATTGATAAAATACTGCCTGCGTTCATAATAAAACAATCAAGATAATAAAGAATATTCTCTAGTAACACTTAGACTTAGTTTCATTAAAATCGGATCACTCTATCAAAAGATTTTGTAATTTTAATATCGACGCGACTAAAATACGAGAGAAAAGTAGATAAATAATTCACTTAATATATTCAGATGATTTTGTTTATCACTGGTTTTTTATATAAGATTTCACGGTTAGGATGAAGACGCGGGCAGAGCTAGTATTATATTATACGTAAATAAGTAGGGTTCGCATAAAATAAATATATTTTATCCACAGTACGGCAGAGCTCCGATCCACTGGGCGGCAAGCAGAGGTAATGTGGAGATAATCAACTTACTTATCGAAGCAAAATGCGATATCGAGGCAGCTGATAAGGTAATTCGCTCTAGTACAATTAATGCACAAAGGCTCCTATAACTTTAATATCTATTTTTAACCGATATCGATAAACGAGGAGGTCTATGTTTAGTTCTATGTTTTTTTTTTAACTTAATTTTTTTTTTTCTGTTCAATTAAAACGTATTGTCCACTAAACGTGACTACCCTACATTTGTTTGTAAAACCTAACTCCTTTATAATTAATCGTCTATTAACAAACATAATACCAATTACCACCAACAAAGAACGTCTATTTTTTTGGATAACCTTTATTAGCAACAAATAAATATAATTTACAATATAAAAGGTCTTTAAATTTTAATTATATATCCGTTGATGGTGTCAATATGTTGATAAATCAAATTAACATACTTTGAAAGTAGTAAGTAAGTATTTGTATGTAAAATATTTAAGAACATTTAAGAACAACATTTACGCCATTCATGACATATTGCAGAACAATTTCAGTGAGAGAATAGAATATTATTTTATGTAACAAGATTGAAAGAGACAACTTTCCCAACAAGTTTGTTTCTTCAGTTCGGAATGCGTCCTTTGCTTATGGCAGCGTGGCACGGACATCTCGATGCTGTGAAAACATTCGTCCGGGCGGGAGCTTGTCTTGCAGCTACTAATAAGGTATGATTTCCTAGTACATTGAAACAAAATACTAAAGAAAGTTGTGTAAAAATAATACTAGCAGCAGCAGCTGTTGTACTTCGTTCTGGAACAACATGTTTTTTATCTTTGTTTCATACACAAAGAATTTCTATACTCAACGTCTATAACCATTCTAAATTCTTATAAGAATGACATTATGATATAAAACTTCTTTTTCTTCTTCTTTTTTGTTATTGGCAAATCAGTCCTTTTCAAAAACTATTACTGCCATTTTCAGATATAATACTTCGAATAGAACTAAATTTCGCTATAAAAATTATTTTAAAAAAAAAGTTCATCCGTTGAGAAGACGGCCTAGACAACAATACTCTTCTATCATTTAATTTTTATTTATAGAAAATTGAAATAATTAAAATGATAATTTTCATCACTTTTCAATAAATCTGTTTATAGACAATTATATTATCAAATAGGTATTTCGATATGAAAACAATATACATAAGTAAATATATAATTGCTATCTATCATGTTATTATAACAAAGACTCCAATTAATGTGAACCCAAAAAATTTACTGAATATATACTCTGTAAGCCTTCCCCTTAATTGCTTTTGCGAACCGGCAAATGGGAGTTAATAAAACACGGTTTGGTGCACAAGTTTCGTGCCCTTTCAGCCATATTTCACGTTGAATTTATTATGGGACCAATGGACTAACCACTTTGATGTACAAACGATAAAATGTATGAACCGATTTGCATGAAATTTTTGTAACCACTAAAAAAATATTATCTTATATTTATGGCAATTATGAATTATAGTGTTATGATGTTTTATAAAAATTAATGCTACAAACTGTTGTCAATTAATCTCCTATTGCGTAAGTTGCTATTTTCCATAGTATTGAAATATTATATGTAACAAGGAGACTATAATGAAATGAATCTTCGTTGGTGGCTATAATGTCAGCAACGTGATGTGCTCTCCCTTTCACACCTATTGATTATACTACCTATAATATTTACTTGTTCCGTTTTCTTGTGATACCTCCAGCCGACTGTTGCTGTTATCGACATTAAGAACAAATAATTAGATCCTAAAGTCCTATTGATAATGATGTTTTTAATAAGTCCTTGAGCGATGACGAAAATTCATATTTTATTCAATAGCGTATTTGTTTTTGTGAATAAATTCATTTTACGTACAAGATAATATAAAATGCTCTTTGATAAATGTTACAATCTCCTGTCTAGAGGAATCCAAATTGTGAATATAGTGAATCGAGAATATAATAAAATAATATCTATCCAATTTGAATATAATTGGAACGTAGTTCCTTACGGCAGGCTTGGAGGAGATAGCGATTTTGCTGCGCGACCGAACTGAAAAAAATGTGATAGTAAAACCGTAACGAAAAGTGCGTGGAATAAAACCGTTAAATGAGAAGTGCGCAGGCGCGACAGTCGTATACACAAGCGAGTAGTGTATAATACCTTTCTCTTTCTCCTTTTTTGTAATTATTTCTATTTCTATGTAATTTTATGTTGTCAAACAAAAATAAAGAGACATATTTTGTTATTTTAATTGATAATTTGAATTACGAATACATAAAATTGAGCACGATTTTTTTTTTCAAATTGTGTCGATTCTACATTAGCCGAAGGAACTTCGTTCCGACCTGGTGTCCCACGACACCACATTCTTTTTTTTTCGTATATTTCACAAACCTTTTTGATTATTTTATCATATATTCTATTATTTGCGATAGTAACTTTATTTATTTGTCCTCTTTTTATCTATGCAGGGAACCTCTGAACCGATTATAATGAAATTTTATAGAGAGGTAGCAGCTGGAGAATTACATAATATATAATATTTGTGTTATTTTTTTTTCTCGTAAGAGAAGGTGCATATTACATAATAAGGTGAACATATTTGATATTCTTGCTTATGTAATTAATTACAAAACTTTTGCCTTTGTTTGTCACCAACTGTATGGAATATTATCTATTATTAGAATAATATAATTATTATGAATTAATTTTATAATCTTATTTAGACTATATAAGGGATGATTTTAATGATATCAGAAATTATATAAAACACACACAAAATTGACGAGAAAATATATGTTAGTTTTCTATATCTTCGTTTTCCTACAGATGAGAATTTACTAACAGTAACAATTGTTTTACTGAGAGTGTTTTTTTTTCTTTTCTTTTTTTTATCTTTATTTTTGGCAATCAATCATTTAGATTATTACTGCCATTGTCACGTAGTCAATAATATTACAAGCATCGTGAAATCATTTCAATAATAAGCGTCGTGTCTGTCAATATTCTAACAAGATGGTGGATTCCTTGTTAGAACCTTCCAGGGAGTTTTTGTGGCATCTCAGAATTTCATGCTCCGTGGTATTATTTTCCATTCACTTCACTTATGCACGATAAACTAACTATATTACGCAAAACACCACCAAATTTACAAAATATAGAGTCTAATAACACAAGATTATGAATAAAATATAAAATCCACTACATGACAGACTGAGATCCCGCCAAAAACTCTCCAAACTGAGAGTGTTAAACTATTTTTGATATCAAAATTTCAAAGTAAAAAGTATCTCAACATCCAAAAAGGTAAATGAATAATGGATGCATGCGAATTAAAACGCGGAAACTAAAAAAGGTCACGTCGGCGTCACTCACTAAAGAGTTCGCTATAAAAAGAGTGATTTATGTAAAAACATCGTGACACCGCTCGCCGGAGCTGATACCCTGGTACTTAGCAAGCTGTAAAATGGATCTATTTATAGATTCTACATTTTCTAGTAAAACAAGTAAAAGTAGTCCGGTGAAGCTGTTAAAAACCTTGCTACGTCAATAGCGTAGTCAGTTCGATAAAAGAAAAAGTAAAACAAGTTATATTATTGACATTTCCATAGACAATCAAGTTGGAATTCTATATATATTTTCTGTTTGTAAAAATAATTACAATTGCTCCAATCGTTTTTGAGTTAAATCCAAGCATAGAAAGAATTAGACAAATATATGATTTTTGATGTTATATTATCATCTCAGATTTATAATATCATTGTCTCTGATTGTCTGAGGCGTCATGATCATGCCTCCAACCCCCGTCCACCTGGAGATACGTATACTTGTCATATGTGCGGCCGAGAGATTCCTTCCCGGATCGGCCTCAACTACGAAAGTGCATTCGGAATGCTACTTGAATCATCTATTAGAGATGAAAATGCCTACAGATTCAGAGTCTCAGATTATCTTTCATAATAGCCATCTATCACAAATTTTGAGCAAATACATAGTAATCTATGATTCATTAAAATAATATTAATCTTTTTTGCTTATTACAAAAACGGAATAATAATAGAAATGTGCCTAATTCATACTATTTACACAGAAACACAACGACCTCCTACAATGTGCTTGTGCCCGCGGCGGTGTCGACGTGGCTGAATATGCTATATCCCTCGGTGCTAAAGTCCAGGTCACCGATGCAGCTGGGGACGCTCCTCTCTCATTAGCCGCCAGGTCTGGTTACACTGCAGTGGTTGAATTACTCCTAGAAAAGGGTGCATATATTGATGCTGTTAATAAGGTATGTATAAATTTAATATTTTATATATATACTAGCTGTTACTCGCGGCTCCGCACGCGTTTTTTGAATGTATTAAATAAATGTAAAATTGTTATTAGATGTGTAAATAACAATAATACTCTTTCAAAAATATTTGTAAGTATGACACGCACATCATCTACAGTAACAGGTAATATGTACATTATATATGTGAATACTAATAGTGTATCGAATGGGTTGAGATTTATCATAAGCCACATACATAGCTGGAACTTTAAACTACTATCTATGTATCAGCCTCATTGCTCACTTACACTATATAAGAAAGTAATGAAAATATTAAGCTATACATTATCGAACAATATGTGTTCAATCTTTTATTGTATAGATATAATATCAGGTATCGTCTGCTGAACTCGCTAGCTTCGCTCGCTAAAACAGCTATTAGTTGGTTATTTGCCCGTAAAATTTCCGTTCAAATATTACTTGTAGTCCGTTGAAGCTGTTAAGACCTTGCTAGGTTAATAGCGCAATCATTTCTAAGAAAACAAAACCGTTCATATAGGTCCAGCTGTTCCGGAGATTACCCGGAACAAATAAACAAACAGATATATCGACAGAATAAAAAAAAATGTTGATATTTGTAGCACCGCAGATATATGTATTCATCAAAAAGTATTTATTTGAATATTATATACACACGCTTTACTCTTATAATACGTAATACGCAATATATCACAAACCAAAAATTGGAAACAAAACTAACGTAGAATAAACTTTTTGAGGAGTTTTTGACGGGATTTCAGTCAGTGTTATGTAGGGATTTTATATTTTATTCATAATTTTGTATTATTTTACTCTATATTGTGTTAAATTGGCGGCGTTTTATGTAATATGGTTTGTTTATTATGCATGAGTGAAATAAATGAAAACTAATGCCATGGAGCATGTATTCTGTAAGCTTGAAATTAAGAAGATAAAAATTTACGAAATATTATATAGAAGATTTGGCGCTTATATATAGATAATACATAAGAACTACCTATACTGACAATTTCAGAATTGGCAGTATGGATTAATTCCTTCGCCTGTATTGTGATGGACGAATATTATTACTACTAACCTTTAAGAATATCAGCACAAAATAAACTTTACAAATGTTTCCGACACAAACGTACCACGTATAATTAAAAATTGAAAACAAAACTAACGTAGAACAAACTTTTTGAGTAGGAACACAAAATAAACCATGAAAATATTTCCGATAGAATGTTATCGCGTTACCATGGCAACGCATAAAATACTGACATTAACACGCAGCGGAAGCTTAAAAAATAGCCCGTTTTTTTGACATTCTTCATTAGTGCTTCGCTCCTATTGGTTTTAACGTGATGATATGTAGCCTATAGCCATCCTCGATAAATGAGCTATCTAACACTAAAAGAAACTTTTAAATCGGATCTGTAGTTCTTGAGATCATAGCGTTCAACCAAACAAACAAACAAACAAACAAACAAACAAACAAACAAACAAACAAACAAACAAACAAACTCTTCAGCTTTATATATTAGTATAGATTTTGAACGAGAAGATAATCACCACCTTGCCAACCTTTGTCACTGGTTATCTTGTACTAACAGTAATGAAAACAGAAAAAAAAATAGAAATAAAAATACATCTAAATTATTATCCTACAAAATTTAACATTATATATATTTAGATGTGCATTTGTGTAAATAGGCCAGCCATTATTTGTTAATTTCGTTACTTTCGAGTAATTATAAAGGTTAAATAAATATGCTATACACTAAATTGTGATTTTAAAAAAGTTTTAAAATAATATTAAAAATAGAAAAAAAAAACACCTAGATTAATATCCTACAGTAGAACATTATATTTAAAATAAGTAACAAGTTCTTTCCATAATGTTTGTTTTTTTAGTCTTATTAATAAATATATAAGCTGTTGTATATTGTAAACTAACGGGCCTGGCAGATGTTGTCCTGCCCGGATTATAAAAAAATCTTTGACAAATCATACACCAAAACTTTCCTCGTGAATCACTTTATCCACTGGTGAGAAACGCATAAAAAGCCGTTTAGTAGTTTTTGAGTTTATCGCGAATAAACAGACAGACACACGCGGTAGGGGACTGTTTTATACTATGTAATAATTTAATAGTCGTTCATGTGACATATACTATAATTTGCACGGGTATTGTTTTTCTGATTTTGTTGCTTAAGTAACATGGAAAAGGCGAAGTATAATGGCGGTTTAATAGTTATCTTCTTATTTGAAACCCTTAATAATAAGTTATAATTAAGTACCCTTAAATTAAATACAGTTTTCTATCTGGTGAAACGAAATAGCAATGACGGAGTGTTACGGTAAGTACATGACATTAGCGAAAGGTAGAGGTTTTATTAAAACTAAGAAACAATTAAGTTATATTATAAGAGTTTTGGCGGGATTTTAGTCTGTCATGTAGTGGATTTTATATTTTATTCATAATCTTGTGTTATTTACTCTATATTTTGTAAATTTGCTTGTATTTTACGTAATATAGTTAGTTTATTGTGCATAAATGAAGTGAATGGAAAATAATACCACGGAGCATGAAATTCTGAGATGCCACATAAACTCCCTGGAATATAGTAACAAGGGATCCACCATATTGTTAGAATATTGACTCACACGACGCAATATTGAAGTGATTGCACGCCTCTTCTAATAATATTATTGACTACACGACAATGGCAGTAATAATCTAAAAGATTGATTGCCAAATATAAAGTAAAAAAAAGTAATATTATATTTAATGAATAAGAACAGTAATTATTATTATAGGCATTCAACAAACAGCACAAGGCTTTTTCTATGTAACTAAATTGTTAACTTAATTGTTTGCCGCTTAATTTCTTACTAGGATTACATAAGTAAAATGTATTCTTTCTACATATATATACCCGTTCATATCATCTTATCCTCCATTAGAGAAACAAGCACCTAATGTGTTTAAGTAGATTGGAACTTAGTGGATTATGTACTAGATCGTTAATCCTCCTAATTGTTCTTTGTTTGTAACCGATGCTACTATTTTTTATCTAAAACAGTTAATTCTATTAATTGTATTGCTAACTAGAGTATTCTTCTTTTATGATTGTCAACTCTGTATTGTTGTTGCGTGGTTCATTTTATGTGGAACAGTGCGGGGGTCAAAAATTTTTATAACTTATTAGCAGTAACCAGGGAACACTTGTAGGGGAATGAGAGGTACACTTCCTGTTGATGAGAGTAACATTAACCTACCAGTGAATTCTATCAATGGTATAAACAACTGACTATTCGATGATGAATATTATTGTTACTCTTTCAAACAAAAACTAGTTAAGCGATTTTGATAAAGTTTTACGCTAATATAGCTTATACTATCTATCTATATATATAAAAATCAATTGCTATTCGTTAGTCTCGCTAAAACTCGAGAACGGCTGGGCCGAATTATCTGGTTTTGGTTTTGAAATGTTTGTAATAGCCCAGGGAAGGTTTAAACGAAAAAATATGGAAAAATTGCAAAGAAGATAGTAAAAACAACAATTTCGTTTTCCCATATAAAATGTTCTACATACACACTTTCCTGTCAAACTTTTGACGTTCAAATTAGTCGGGTGTCGGATTATCGTGTATCACCTGTATTGGTGAAAAACCATAAAGATTTAAGCGCTATACAAACGAAAATAGACCTTATGATGCAGAGGTTAGCAAACAGTTTGGCAGTATAAGGTTTAAAAAAATACTGGATTTATTACAAGATTTGAATAATTATAAATGATGTAATGTGAAATTCCAATTATTATGCAAAATGTATTATTACATTATTATTTAATTTTTAAGAACTATTTTTTGTACTAAACCACGAAATGTCCAACTTAACTATTGTATTTATACATTTAGGTTAGAAAAATTATTTTACATTAAATACTGAACTAAATATACATTAAACTACTACAATATGAATATATCAAATTAAATATTGAATAATTTAGACAAATGAATATGATAACAATAGTTTTCAGCCAATTAACTTTACTATTATTCTTTCTCCTTATTTCATATAAAACTTATTTCAAGAAAATATACAATATTTTATCAATCATAAGAAAAAAAAAACGAAATATATTTTAAATTAGATATAATTTTTATAAAAATAATATCAATTACATGATAATATAAAAACCATATATAATCTGAATATAATTAAATATATTATTGTGACCATAGATTTATAGACTCATATGGTACATGTACTAAATGTATTTGCCGATGGCGGGAAATTTAAAAATTTTTAAAAAGCGAGCTGGGACCAATCTCTCCCAATGCTAGTATCCAGGTTAAATATTTATATTTTGATGGTTGTCATTCTTGGTTCGTTTAAAAATGTTTGTCATTGTATTGACTTATTTTGATGGTTGTCATTGTTAGGAAGACAAATAAAAAAAATGCCAAGGAAAAGACGAGCTGAAATAGATCGTCGAAGTCAATGAAATGTGTTACGAGCAACCTCACGTGCAAATCGCACTGATGACCATTGGGAGACTAATAATGATAACATTCGTTTTGGTATGGCAGAATTGCGTTCTAAAGTGAATAATAATTAAGTAGATAAGCTTAGAATGAAACGAGTTCGAGCACACCAAAACAACAAAAGCGAGCAAGATGAAATGAAATCAAGCGTTACCTCAAAAGAAGTGCTCCTGTGAAAATAGAACGAGTAGCATTCCATTAGTTTCCCGGTTTCAAGCATGGAAATTATACGGCACGTGTTTGCGCGTCGGAAAACAGTCATTTTTATATATTTACACATTACTAAAATATGGAAAATATAGTTTATCAGAAAGCTTTAAATTGATTGCCTGTATAACTTAGTTTTTATTGAAATAAAAATTTGTGTTCCAAATTAAAATGGTGTAAGATAGCTGTTAGGACTCTGCTCGACGGGATGCAACGGCGATGTGGCCGGTCATCCAGTGTCTAATTTTTGGTTTGATATAAATTTGTAGTTGAATTGATTTTTCTGTAGTTTAGCACTATAAATGCGTTTTGTTCGAATTAAGAATTGACGACATTTAAAAAATATATTGAAGCAATCTGCTGTTATTGTTTTACATTTAGCATAACGTAATAGATAGTTGCAAGAACTGGGTCATGTACTTAGATTATCCTGCCGATCGATCCACTTTTTGCGAAACGGACTATGTATAGATAGCTACTTAATAATCTTACTATTTTGATTTTTTTTCGAATAACAGTTAGACTCGCGTTATCTTTTTAAAAACATTTGATGTAATTTCTTTATGACATTTTGTGTTGTATAACAACCCAAGAAAACTGCAAAGTCTGATAATACCGATCAAAATTTTCAGCAATTTAACGAAGAGAGAGTTTTTATGTCGTTAAAATAGATGTTACGAAGTACACCGGGTCATCTAGTATACATATATATATTTAATTGTCGGCCAGTCTGTCTATTTGTAACTGGTTTGGATATTTCACTGGCAATTAGCTGAAATTATAGCGGATGGCATTATTTTAGCCTAGCTGTTATCCGTAACTTCGACCGCAGTGCTATCTCCAAAACGTTTGGACCAATTTTCACAGGACTTTCACTAGCAGATGACTGTCTTTATAAGGAGTAACATGGGCTATTTTATTCTCTAGACTAGCTGTTACTTGCGACTTCATTCATGTGGAATATCTGAAATAATTTACCCGTTTTTCACAAGACTGTCAATGGACGTTGTAAGGACTACCTCGGGCTATATTATTTTTGACTAACTTATTCATACGTTAACTACTACTTACAGCTACCACTTAGCATAAATATGTTATTCATTTCATTAAACATGTGTGTGCGACGTGCGCTGTACTAGACTTGTATTATCAGTTCCTTAAACAGTGTAAGTGAGCAATGAGATAGTTATATGGTGTGTTGAAGTTCCAAACATGTTACTGATGGTAAGCCTCTTGTAACGCACTTTTACATATATATTTATATATGTAATGTACAAGTTCCCATAGGTTATTGTAACATGTCACTGTCGGTGGGGAGCTTGTTGTACTTACAATTATTTTTGTAAACGCATTTGTATAGTTGTAGATCTTCTCACAATTTACATTTCCTTAATAAAATTTAAAAATCCGTGCGAGCCACCAGCAACAGCTATTATTATTACAAAATTGTATTTGAACTAGAAACTGTATTAAACTTTGAACACCCGTTAGAAATGAGGGAAATTATTCAGATTCGTGTTATATCGAACGAGAATTTCATATCGAGATAGATTGGAAAAATACTTTTTGAATCGAATAACTTTTTCTTTTAAGGGATGATAGCTCAGAGGGCGTCGCGACGTACCGATGTGATAACTTGGTTAATAAATAATTTGTTTTTTTTTTTTTTTAGTTACCTAGAATTCTGTAATATGGGGGTAATTTTGTTATTCGATAGTTAGTTCTAAGAGCTTATTAATTCTATAAATTTTGTTCGATATTTTTTCATTAAAAATAAATCAGTGTCCTCTACCGATATCAGCGATGGTCTTTTTCTTTATCATGTAGTCTGGTGAAGCTGTTGAGACCTTGCAATGCCTTGAAAAAAAATGTTCATCATAAAAATTATACATAAAAGGGTTAAATTGCTTTGGATATCATGTAAACTCTTAATCAGAACGACGAATAATAAAACCTAGTGTAATTTGTCATGAATATTCGATAAAAATATCCAATTGATTGAAGAAAAGATGGTTCAATGATTAGTGTGCCCAGACATCGCATCGATCGGCATAAGTTATAATCTTTGTGAATGAGCTGCAGCTTTTGGTGAAGAAGAATATCGAAATAAATTCATAACGAGGTCGTAAGATTTTATCTATTCCCGTCTTTCTAATATGATTTGTTGCTAAGCACCTATGGGTGTGTTCTAGCAGCTAAACTAGGACGTTTCTCCTACAAATTTGGTGTGTTTAATATTTTAGACCATACCATTATTTAACATTATGGACTCCACAAAGAAGAATAATAAAACAAAAAAAGAAGAAAGTTTGGCGTTTGATAGCCCCGAGGGTTTGTGTTAGTTCTTGTTAACGGTAGAGTTAAATAAAATGCCGAAGATACGATATAGATTACCCCTTTAATATACGTGTTACACGAGTTATAATGCACACAATAAGAAAAAATACTGGATACGTATAACTAAATACAATCTTATACTAGCGTCCCTACGCGTCTCGGGTGAAGGGCCAATTGACAAGAGACAGTTGTTTGGGTGACGTGTGAGTTTACACATTTTTATTTCAGTGTTGCCGGTCTTATATGATAAGGATTAATAATTAACGTTAAAATTAAGCATTAAATTATACACATAACATTAACAAATGATATTAAGAAAGGGCGGAACGCCAGAAAAGTTATTCTATTTTTGGTAAGCACACAACAACAATATGTTATAAAGTATAAAATAATTTTCTGTGAACGAGTTCTAATCGTACTTAAACTGTTTATTAAGTACAAGCCCCTACTCGCGACTTCGTTCGCGTAGTAATAGTTACTTTAGGCTGCCGCTAACACGTAGCAGATGGTCTCAAGAGGAAAAAAGACCCGATTTTGAAACATTTTTCATTGGTTCTCTGTTCCTATGGGTCTTACCGTGATGATATATAGCCTACAACCTTTCTCGCTAAATGAGCTATATATAACACTGAAATAATTTTTCAATCGGACTAGTAGTTCCTGAGAATAACTCTTACAACGTCCCAAACTCACAGCGTCACAAACTCACAATCTTTATACCTATTTATAATATTAGTATAAAAGTATAGATTTTATAGTTATTTTCAGTACTACTCTACTATCTATGTAATTTCTAAAATTCCTAATAGTTTCCATCGAGATTTCAACGTTCAAGATATTCCAATCGTCTTTTACAACTTGTTTAGCGCTGAATCCAATACAATAAAGATGTATTAAATTTCATCGTTATGAATCTTAAAAAAAAAAAACTTCTCGTACCTGTCTTAAAATTAACTAATACATGAGATCATCGAGTTAAGTCATTTGGACTTAATTAAATTTGAATTATGTCCAAAGAACGTTAAAACCCCTTGAGTAACCCGCAAACAAACCCCAAGTAAACCCCAAAATTAAGTAATTAGGGAAATCTGTGTTTTATGAACTTGCATTGAATATACATCAAGTAGTTATAGAAAATTAACCGTCTATTATCAAAGTGTATTCTAAGTTATCACTCCTAAATTTGTTTTTATTTCACTAAAATGGGATTATAATTGTGATAAGTTTAAGTATAGCGAGTAACATACATTACATACTGGCGTCTTCTAGCGGCTTTGTTCGCGTTCATGTAACTTCAACCTTCCGCTCGGGTCTGTAATTTTTTTTGGACAACAAGTACAGTGTATCCTTTTCTGTATCCCTAGAAATTAGTAGGCAAAATTTCACGATAATACTTAGAGTATTTAAGGCGTGAAAGAGTGAGTAACAAACGGATATTCGTATTTTTAACTTTCTTATACCTGCATATTGGTCTGTGAGAGCAACGTCATACGTTTGACTCGTTTTTTTTAATGTATAACACTGGCGATTTGTGCTTGTCAGCAGTTTCATAATTTATATCCTACTTCGAACGAGTATAGCGTGAAAGTTCGTGCATATATTACATGTATCTACATTTATATCACTATACACGACGCAGATCGGTCTGCAAGACAGACTTTTTTTTTCAAACTAACTACGCTATTGATCTAGCAAGGTCTTAACAATTTCGCAGGACTACGTGCCAGACCGACGCTCAGGAAGGTTAATATGAATATGGATGATCTGGCTTTGATGGAAAATCGAATATGTGAAACGGTGTGTTAATGAAAGGCCTTAATTTTACCCGTTTCCACGTAATGATCACGTTATCAGATTAATCTGACCGCACCAGTGGTCGGTTGATCAATAATGCTAATGAATCGTTCCGGGCAAATGCACAATGAGAGTAGCAAACGCATACTCTCTAGCCGTACCTCTGGAAATTACATGACTGAAATACAAATGTAACGCTTGGTTAAATTTTGTTAAAACAAACGGATGTAGTAGTGAACTTCATTGGTGCTATTACAAAAAAGTTAAATACTTGGTTTAAAAAAGGTTTCGTACGAAATGCACCGCGCTCGCCCGAAGCAAGATCGCGTTATCCTTTTTTCGCAAGTGTAACCTAACCTAACCAAAGCGAGACAAAAGAGCAAGACGGCGAACATTCATCGAGAGATTTTTTAAAAGCTAGCGTTCAAAACGTGTTTAACTTTTTTGTAATAACACCGCATTTGTTTTATTGAATATTCTGAACAGTAGTAACATGTTGAGAGACCACGTCAATTGGCATAACTTCGCAGGCTTCAAATACGGAGCTTTTTTGAAAGAGAAACATAGTGAAGCAACTACAACGCAATGTTAGAGCATTTTCTAATGCCCAATTGGCTATTTTCACCATCGAGTTGAAAATCTAGGTTTCTAGTCCGTGAAACTGTGATTTAACGTCTAAAATTATAAAGTATGGCAAATAAACCAAGTCTGAATAACCAGTCTGGAGATAAGTTTTGATTAGAGTTGGTGAATTTCTGTAACAGTGTCCAACAAAAGGTGGGCCTCCGGGGCTCTCACTGATCGAACGAAAGGTAACAATGTGAAAACTGTTAGTTCATATCGGTTTTCTGTGGGTCGGGTGGTAGTAACGGGGGCGAGCCGACGCATTTATGCTGAAACCAGTTATATTTTCAGCGTGGCTTTACAACCTTTTTTTTTTTTTTTTACATAGGGAAATCCTTTCGGATTCCCACCCTGGTTGGGCAACTAGGGTGGGGTATGTCCGACTTGCACGGACAACCCCATGGTGCCTCCTTACACCTGTTGGCCGGGGAGCAGGAACTGCCTACGGCACTACCTCTGCTCACCCGGCAGGTGTCGGCCCCTCATAAGAGGCCCCTTCTTCGGCCTGAGGGGTCAAGATGGAAGAACCCTCAGGGAGGGGCGGGTGTTAAACCCCCCCACGACGAACTGTGGGAGTCACACGGAATAATGCGACTCCACTGCGGGGCCTGCTATATTGCTGGGCGACGGACGTGCCCGCGTCACGTCGCCCGCAGGCCCTTTACGGCGGCCTCAGATCGTCTCCGACCCGTCGCCGCCGTGTTCGTCGGCCGCGGGATAGGAGCCTGGTGGTCTGCTCTCTCTCCCTCTCCGCCGCCTCCTTAGCGAGCATAACTGCCTCGCAGAATGAGGCAACGAAGTTCCACCCGGTCTCGCTCTCAACCATCTTAACTTACAACCTACAATGTTTAGATGCCTACATATGTCACTACATACTTACATTATATGTGAATTCTTAAAAGGAAGCCGATGGGAATCTATGACATTATAACTAAAAAGCTAATAGAAATCGATTTATATGGACCCTTCGCCAATAGAACAACAGATTTATTATGTTACATTTATACAGTTTTATTTTGTTTTATATAGACACCCATATATTTTTTATATAATTAGTTATAAGATCCGGTCTTACTCAAAGACTCTGTTCAAGATTTGAATTGCTTAGTAAATAAATAAGAATCCCTTAAACATTAAATCCACCACTTCTTCCCACTAAAGTAACACTGAGTCAAATGAAAATGAACAATATACCATGAATTCTAAACGCAGTGTCATATTACCGGACTAAATGAAGATTAATTGGTCAATCGACCATCCTTATTTGCGATCTATTGCAGTATATATTTCGATATAACGTCCTATATGCATAGTCATCAACAAACAATGTTCAAATTACAGCTTGCTCCAATCTCGTCATTCATAACGCTCGAGCTTGATGAAATATGACCGCTATAAGGGACGGGGACGTAGCTTTTAGTAGGCCACTTTATCCGTCTACAAAATGTTCCTTCACATTTTTGTGAAACTAATATGATTGTTATTACCTCACGGTAAAATAAATGAATTATTTTATGTTCTTGATTTGTATTTATGGTTGAACAGTACGTTCATAAGTTAATTCTTTTTTTTAAGTGGTTTCTTATTAGATTACAGGTTTTAGTAATATTATTATTAAAAAAAAATATTATTGTAAGCATTTATTAAACTTGCAATTTTTGTTAGTTTGTGTAGGTCAAATGTTGTAATTATCTCCTTTAAACCTAGGAGTTTGTAATTTTGAATGTTTGTTCAGTCCTGACGATAATGAATAAAATGGGGAATTTCAAAATGGACGCCATAAACATTAAAAAACAAATCCGATTTTTTTATGGCAATTTATACAAAAGCTTGTTTGAAAAATATACACTTATACTAAGGTACCAGAATATTTCAGAAATTGTAATCAAAATTGCAAGAAAGTTAGTAAAAATTCGTAAGTTATCAAAAGAACAATTTTCAACAGGTGGGCAGAACAGCGTTGCATGTAGCTTGCGAAGGTGGACATTCATCGACCGCTGCGCTCCTGGTATCTCACGGCGCATCACGGGAGGCGCGGGACAACTCTGGCCGCACCCCACTACACATAGCGGCTGTTCATAGACACACCGAGCTTGTGAGAGTGTTACTCGAAGCAGAATGTCACGTCGACGCAATCGACAATGTTTGTATAATGATCTCTCTGAATATGCTATCCTGGTCGTTATAGTCTTAATTGTTCTACGCCTGGTAACATTTTTTTTCCTTCTTAAAAAAAAATCATTCATTTTCTGTGAAAATATTAATTTATAGCGGCTGAACGAAGATTGTTTTTTTTATTTTTTAATTATAGTCCGGTGAAGCTGTTAAGGCCTTGCCAGGTCAGGTCAGTAGCGTAGTCAGATCGAAATAGAAAAAATGAATGAGATATGAAAACCACACTAATGTTAATACTTTCAATAAACAAATTCTGAAATAAAAATATTACATTAATTTATATGAAAATTCAAAGGAGACATTTATTTCATTGTTTTTTAGACTTTTTTTTTATAATTATTGCTTAGCTTCCGAAGAAAAGCGTAATGATCAAATTTATAAGTAGCTTAGACTATACTGCTATAAATCCTCTATTAGTCAGTGAATTTTTTATAAGAATCGGGTCGTCCGTTTTAAATATTAGCCCCGAAAAACAACAACCACAATTTCGATTTTTTTTTTTCGAAATGACTACGCTATTGACCCAGCAAAGTCTTAACAGCTTCACCGGACTACTAAGGCGAGCGCTTAAGGCACTCAGCCGATTTTATTTTGGCAACCAGCTCAAGGGTACACGGCACACCTCGGCTTGGCTGTTGCCTGCTGCATGCAAAATCGCGACCTATCTTAGCTAACCTAGCTAACTATTCATATATGTATGAGTTGTTAAACGTATATGTGTACCAAGCATACACGCCTCAACAACTCCTCCATATATTTATTATCGGAAAATTGAGAGTTTTTCAGTTCGATAAGGGAGCCCAATATTTCGAGTTTCTCTCTATTCTGTCTACATTCTAAACGATTTTTTTTTGTTGTTGACAGAACGGAGTCACCGCGTTGCAGATGGCATGTGCTCAAGGTTGTCGTGGAATCGTTGAACATCTGTTGACATTCGGTGCAAATGTACATCTGCAAAATAATGTAAGTGATTTATTTACATACGAGTATATAAAATACAAATCAAGCTGAAGGTGATGTATCTATAATATAAAATTGGTTCTCTACCACTAACCATCAGTGTGTTTGGTATAACTTAAATAGAGTTACTTAAGAAGAGTAATTGAATATCCCGTCTGTCTTAAAACTGGCAACTAATCAGCGACTCGATACTAAGAAGATTGTAACCAAAGAGCGTAGTAGAACTTTTATTTTATACATATTGTAATAGTGTCCCTAGTGGCGAAAATCAGGAACTAACATTATAAATAAAGAACATCTAAAGTATAATTAAATTTAATCGCTATAAAACTTTTACAATCGAATAAAGACGGTAGAAAGATCACTTGAAAATCGATATTCAATCTGTCTCGTATTGATCCGTTGACGATGATATTCAGATGATAATAGATTGGTTCAATAAATAATGAGATCCATCCAAGTAGCATCCGAAGAATGACTTTTTCATTGTAAAGGTTGGATCGTCGGCACTTCACGCCGCGTGCGCATCGGACGCGACAGACATCGTCGAACTACTCCTATCTCACGGCGCCGACCCAACTCTAAGAGATCAGGTATTGTTTATTTGACACCACTTAATACTTGCTATTTATATATACATATTATAATGAAAATGTAAATGTAATGTATCTGCACTTTTTACTTTTTTGTTAAAAAAAATGCAGGTGTCTAGGAATAAGTATTAACATACATTTCAATTAATGTTAGAAATATTTGTTTGTATGAAAACAGATCACTGCTAAAATACTACTTTCAATCATAAAGCATATCCCCGAGTAAAATGCAGTCTTTATTTCATTAAAATCGGTTTGGTCTATCAAATGTTATTTTATTTTAATGACGACGCGACTTAAGTACGAGAGAAAAGTAGACTTAAAACATTCAGATTACTTTATTTATTGCTGTTTTTTTACATAAGATTTCACGCAGATGAAGTCGCAGGCACAGCTAGGTTCTTCAATGATATTAACGGAAAAGAGCTTTTGATTAAGTATATATCTCTCGTAAATAAATCAACATTTCACTTCCCTATTGTAATTTGTTAAAATGTCCATCACAGTTTACTACTATATAAATGTATTTATGTGAATTGACTGTTTTTCATAACTCAAATTACATTTATGCGAGATATTTCGTTCCTTGCCACTAAAGCCTATATGTACTGTAAACATTTAATCGAATTTAAAAATATGCCTTCCGCGCTGTGGACACTGAATAATATATGACTCCTGAGAACTGGTTTGGAATTACTCATA
The DNA here is from genome assembly GCA_014332785.1 of Antheraea mylitta. NCBI lineage: Eukaryota > Metazoa > Arthropoda > Insecta > Lepidoptera > Saturniidae > Antheraea > Antheraea mylitta. The sequence goes on along the minus strand of JACEII010000012.1, from coordinate 16,808,616 downwards.
AATATGTCAGTACTTGTTACCGAACGCGACATTTCAACTATTCCACAATATAATTATGTCCATTGCATAAGTTCTATCGTTTCTTAAAAAGCCTTCTATTAAAACTACAATTTAATTACAAGTTGTTCATGCATTAAACACAAAAAAACGTATACGAATATGTAAAAAAGTATTCAAATACATATGATGACAGAAATAAAAAATACAAAAAGAGAACTATCAGGGGACACCCGGGTTTGAACCGGGGACCTCTCGATCTGCAGTCGAATGCTCTACCACTGAGCTATATCCCCATATCTCACCTATGTGAAAATAGTCATCACATCTCTAATCAACTTAGATATTAATAATCAATGTATGACATTATCGTAACATTGTTTTTAAGCATAATTCCAAGTATAGATTACCCGTCTACTGATATGCACATTGAACTAGATAAAGAATGAGTAGAAATGAAATATAATTATAATATTAAAATTAACCAAGTAATAAGTTGTGAAAAATGTTGTAATATACCTGTTGTAATAATATCTGAAGCTGGTTTTGAATTATATACATTATGTCAATAATATTTTTTAGGCTTTATTCTACTTGTCAACAGAATATTCAACGCTTTTATAATATGTATGTACAGGTATATTCTTTTTGTCACTTCTTTTTTGAGGGCACGCTAATCTTCGAAAATTGTAAGTCTGTAATCTTGTTTACGACCTCTACTACAGAGATTTTTTTTTTCGAAATGACTACGCTATTGACCCAGCGGACTACTAAGGCGAGGGCTTAAGGCACTCAGCCGATTTTATTTTGGCAACCAGCTCTAGGGTGCGCGGCACACCTCGGCTTGGCTGTTGCCTATTGCGTGCAAAATCGCGACCTATTTGAGCTAACCTAGCTAACTATTCATATATGTATGAGTTGTTGAAACATATATGTGTACCAAGCATACACGCCTCAACAACTCCTCCATATATTTATTATCCGAAAATTGAGAGTTTTTCAGTTCGATAAGGGAAAAAAAAGTAAGCCCTTCCACTTTCATGTGTAGGCGTGCACGTGTGTGGGGGTGATCGTGTAGTGTTGTAACAGTGACGTATATTTGTGTGTCATCGTATCGCGCAAGCAACGCACTCAAGGGCTCCCTACCGAGGGATCGAACCTAGGCTTGAGCCGCTGCCGTGGGAGGCCTAATCGGGTATTCTACTACATAGACAAACCACTATGCGACGGGGTAACTCTTCGAGAAAGATAGATTGTATTTGAATAACCTTGACTTGTTAAAAAAAGTTTTGGTAAAGGTTACCAAGATTGATTTTATTTCAGTCTTTCATTTTTTTTATTTTATTTGGCAATTTTTCGATATTTTCGAAATTACTTTTCAGGGCATTGAATGACCCCGCGTCCCCCTACAAATAAGCCCTGGGTATATATTCAAATGATTACAATTATTATTTTTATATCCGATATGCATAGGTACATACATATACAAAGAATAGAAGTGTATGAATAATTTGTGTGGACTAATCTTTTGTGTTGATTAAATAAAGAATTTAAATGTTATTTTTAGCACCCAGCCATAACTAATAAGAATGATTACGGTCTCCGAATGACACTCTTCTGAGAAGTTTGTTATAACAACTCAGTATTCATATTGTACATTCCAATTTTCATAATGCAGACTGCATAATAACCCAGCTATATTAGGCAAAATGTCACTAATATTACAAGATCGGAAATACCGCAAGTTCATAAATAAAACATAAAAGCTGCTTGATGCCATGAAAAACTACTAAGGATTGGTGCCCAATGAATATAAAGAAAGCGTCCAGTTTCCATACATACGGAGGAATCATTTATTCATGTTTTCGTCTTTTTATTGATATTCTTTTATATAGAAACACACCATCAACTAAGTCATTTTTATGGTAGCACGACAAAATGGCTGCACTATGCCTGATGGTAAGCACTGTACCATCCAAAAACAATAGCGACCACCGAGTGACACATTATCCATCGCCGGTCGCCACTATCATGCCGGCCTGCAAAAAGCTGGAAATGCACAGGTTGATCCCGAAACGAGACGCGCAGAAGCGAATCACTATTACGGGCTTTTTAGCCATATACAAGGTGGTTGCGACACAATCAGGCTGTAAAACCGTACCACACCGCTTTTGCCATTGACTCGTTCGTTATTCAGCAGGATGCACCAAGTAGATGCTAGATGGATAGTAATAAGATGGTCGAGAGCGAGGCCGAGTGGCAATCCGTCGCCTGCTATTGCGAGACAGTCATGCTTGCAAAAGAGGCGGCGGAGAGGGAGAGGGAGCGGACCAGTAGGCTCCCCTCCCGCGGTCGACGAACCACACAGCGGCGATGGGTAGGGGATGACCTCCTTCCACCGTAGATGGGGCTTGGGGGCGATGGACACGGGCATGTCGTCGCCCTGGCAGTGCAAACTGCACAGGCCCATGTGATGGAGTCGCATTGTGCCGATGCGACTCCCACAGTTCGTCAGGGAGTGTCTAACACCCACTCCCTCTTTGAGGGGTCTACCTTAGTTGACCCCTCAGACCGCAGTCAGGGCCTGTTAGAGAGCCGACACCTGTCGGGGGAGCAGATGCAGTGTCAGTCGGCAGTTCCTGCTCCCCCGCCAAAAAGGTGTATGGAGGCACCATGGGGTTTTAGTCCGTGCAAATCGAACATAACCCATCCTCAGCTGTCCCACGGGATGGGTATCTGTTAGGGATTTCCCCATGATAAAAAAAGGGTGCACCAAGTGCAGGTGAGGATGTCATCATCCAAGCCAACCTGACCTGTCCATGAGGACATGGTGGTCGTGAACAAACAATGTTTAACGGTATCAGCAGAAATCAGAAATTACTCAAATAATCAATTAAAAATCGTGTTTATTTTATTCTTTTTAATGTTTCTAGCATTTGATATAGTATAGGTTTTGTATGAGAGTATTTGACAAAATTTGATACATGGGGATATAGCTCAGTGGTAGAGCATTCGACTGCAGATCGAGATGTCTCCGGTTCAAACGCGGGTGTCTCCTAATAATTCTTTTTGTAGCCCGGTGAAGCTGTTAAGATCTTTCTAGGTTTCTGTCTCGCTCTTGTATAAACCAACCCACGTTCGCAATAAATCTTTGAATTATTGAATCAGTTATCTTTGTATTGATTCTGTTCTCCTAGTAGTAGCAAATCATACCTTTGAATGGTTGACATACAGTAAAGAAGTAAAAAAAAGGAAAAGTAAAAGTAAGTTCGCGTTGTAATTGCCATATAAAAACGTATTTTCAAACGTAAACATGATTTTTTTTAAACACGCTTTTAACACTTACTAGTGGGCGCCCAGTGGTCGACATACGACCATAGTTATTTGTTTTTTTTAAGGTTTGAACTTTATTAGGGTTTTATTTGTCAAAGGGTATTATACTTCTATAATCAAAGGTTTTCATCATGGCTACTCAGTTATTTGCCATTATCTTTAATTATAACATTTAAAAATATCTATGTGTAAATGAAAATTGAAATTAATTATAAATTTGAAACAAATATCACGTGGTAAAGCTCTCAAATTTTAAGCAAACATAACTTTACGAAAACAAAGAAATTTATCGCAACCCATGACACAATTTTCAATTAATTTTACACAACACCATGGGTGGGTGGTATTTCTGGGTGATATTGAATTAAATGTAGTCTGTTCATTATGAGAAATAGTAATATGCCCAGTATCATCGTTTGGAAAAGTAATGGATCCACAATACAATCAAATGGTGAATCCAAGACAAAGATGTTTTTAATACTACCATTAGCTTTTGAAAATAAATTCTTTTTTGTTGCTACGTGAGGTTGAATTGCAACGTTGTAACCGTGGAGGTCTAAGTGATGGATTGCTTTTATGAACAAAATCCTTATTTTGATTATATAACGTATTATTTGGCTCATTTTTTTATTAAATCATCATTTGAAGTGAATTCACCATAAACAATAATAAACATTACAATAATAGTTATATTTTATAATATCATTGTTGTATGTAGGGTGAAAAATGGTAATTGGAACGTAAGAGTTAAAAAATACATACAGTCGAGCATAGCAACCTCCTTCACAACCTTTTTATTGAAGTTCGTAATTATTGACGGCTGTCAAAATGTCTTTTTTGTTTACATGTTTGTATAGGTTGTGTAAAATTCAAGCAGTAGTGTGAGTAGTGCATATTTTAATTAAGTTAATGTACTTCTAATGCATCTTATATGAAATAAACAGCTTTCTCCACTTCTCCGCTATATAAACTTTAACTATGCCAAATAACAAGTTAACCCGTTCACGGGAAATATGTTAAAAAGGGGTACAAAAATTTTGCTTCACGTATTAATATATAGATTGTTGGTGAAGTTACTTAATACAACTTATATTAAATTATAGTAAATCTGCCCCATTTGGAATGTCTTCCCGCTTGGGAAATTACGAGAAACTTGTCTAATTTGCAAGGCTTATTCCACTGGGATAGGAGAAAGTCATTAAGTTGTTATTAAGCTTACTTATAATGTAGGTTTTAAAACTATCAAGGAATTCTAATGAATTGTGGTATAATATGTGTTTTAATATAAAGTGATATAAAAATGAAATAAGATAAACTCACATAATTATAGAACAACTGATATCCAGTGGTTCATGAAAGGACTATCGTACATGTTTATCATTGTTCTCATTATCTCATTGGGATTAATGCAAAGTCTATCCGTGATGAATACAATTTTCTTAAGGATGATAACATAAAAATCATCGACCCTGGCATATGCAAACATCCCTGAAAGGCTACAGAATCGCGGTAGTCCCAACAATATTCTAAAAATACTATTACATTGGGACACGCAATGCGTTCATTGTCCTGTTATAGAAATTGATCCATAGGCTGCTCGTATAAAACAATGGATTATGCCTTGGATAACTAGATTTTAACTTTTTACTACAACGAGCGGACCTACAAATCAACATATTCTTTCAAAGTGCGAGCGCTCTACAGTCTCCTTCTTAATCACTGCATATTATAAAACAAAGTTCTCTACCACGTCCATAGTTTAACGAAGCTGCTATTGTAAGTGTAAGAGGTTTCATAATTCTAATGCCACGGCTGTCTGTCTATCTGTTCGCAATAAGCTAAAAAAATACTCAATGGATTTTAACCAGTCTATAAAGGGATTTACGAGGAAGGTTTAGCATTTATTTTATACTAGCTTCTGCCCTCGACTTCTTTCGCGTGGAATAGTTACTTTAGGCTAACGCTAACACGCAACGGAAGCTTTTATAAGAAAAAAAAAACTATAGATCCGATTTGCAGGCGCTGCTTAACTTAGGTGATTCAGTTATTATAGCGGGGGACCTCAATAGCGGGAACGTTATCTGGAATAGTCCGTGTACCTCTCGTAACGGCAGGATACTCGACGAACTAGGTAGGTTTCTCGCGTTTGATATTATAGCCTATCTGGAACCCACGCATTATCAAGATCATTGCCTTCCGACCGTCTTAGATTTAGCTCTTTTAAAAAATATTACGCTTCCTGTGCGACTTATACAAGTCGTACACGAACTTGATTTATACCATCGCCCGGTTATTTTGCAGTTAGGTCAGAATTTAGACTTCACCCCGTCGTAGGTAAGGGTGGCTGATTACGCGAAACTCGTTAAATACTTTAAAGATAATACGTCGTCTAGTAGTTTAGACAGGATTCCGGATTGGCGTCTAAAGCTGACGCGGATTCGGCCATCGATACCCTGGTTGATTATCTCCAGACCGCTGTCAGAGAGACCTCGAGAGAGGTACAAGCGGCGAACGATCGTTTATACTCCCTGATGACGTGAGAGCTTTGATCACGGAAAAGAACGCCGCGACTCGGGCCTACGACGCTTACCCGTCTGCAGAGAAACGCGATCGATTACGTTCGTTACGAAAACTAGTCAAGTCTCGTATTTCTGAGATCTGGGGCGACAGGTGGGACAGACTTCTGGAGGATCTCCAGCCGTCTCACCTGTCGTACTGGGCTCTCACGCGTACTATAAAATCAGATTTAGTTACTCCAATGCCTCCTCTCGACAGAGGCCCCGGGTTGCCTCCCGCGTTCGATAATATAGATAAAGCAGATTGTCTTGCCGCGAGTTTGGAAAAACAGAGTTCACCAAACACTGAGAACACTGACCCCTTCCATATTGGCTTAATCGAATCAGCTGCGGATCATATAATCGCGACCCCTCCGGTGAATACCCTAACCTCGATCACTTTTGACGAAGTTTCAGCCGCCATCAAGCGTCTTAAGCCTAGGAAGTCCTCAGGTCCCGATGGAATCAGGAACGAGGTTCTGAAACTCCTTCCTGATCGCATCATAGCTCTATTGATCTGTATCTTCAATGCGGCCATGTCCCAGTGGCCACATCCAGTATCCAGTAACGTAAGATTATAAAGAATAAAAGCCACCACAGACCATTCTAAGATTACGTAACTAACTCACAAACTTTACCTCTTTATAATATTAGTATAGATTGTTTTATAAAATGTAATCATTGCTGTAGTCTATACGATCTGTTCAGTAAAGCTATATATTCATCGGATGTCTGTATTCCTCGTGTTTTACGGTTAATTTCACGAAATAACATCTGGATGTGGTTCGGCGGTCGTAAATGTCGTTACACGTATCAATGCGACATCGTATCTTGTATTTTTATGTCCGCGGTGTTGTATTAAATTCTTATTACAAGTAAGAATACTATGTATAATAAATTTTGTATAAGAGAAATTGTTGACAACAATTTGGATTCATCGACCTCAGTGTTCTTCAAACCTTCACTGTTAAAAATTATTGAAGTAAGATGTCTTATAGCACAGTAGGGGAAAATTTTCGTTATACGTGGCGTTTTAAACGTACGGTATTTTTTTTATTCTGGAAAAGGGGCTGTTGTGATCGCCCCATATTACTCAACGTCCCCGCTTACTGCTATAGCATTTAAGAACTGCAGGATTTTTTTTTGCTGAGAGCATCTGTACCTCATACGGAAGCAACATATGCTTTCCCAGAATCCGGTTTTGTGTAGGCTTCAGTGGATCACATTCACACAAGAGGTCTTTGGGGGTCTCATCCGCACTATCACAAAATCTACACCCTCTTGTGCTCTGGTTACCGATGTTATACAAGTGATTTTTAAGACAGCAATGTCTAGTGAGTGCTTTCACTAAAATCCCTAAATGATTCCTACCGAGTAATTGGGCCTTATTAACATATCGTTGGTTAAATGCTGATGAGTTCTTTGGAATGGTTTTGTACTGGCAAGTTATACCAGAACCTTTTGGCTTATGATTGTAATGGTTTCTAAGGGTCAAAAGAGCTAGGCTTTTAGGTATTCCACAGAATGGTTCAGGACCAATGTGTATCCCCATAGCACCTGCCTTTGCAAGCTCAAAACTTACGGTATAAGTTTATGTCTGAGACCAGTATTATACAAAAAAAATTAGTAAGTGTACAGTTAAGTATTAGTATACTAATCTTAGTAGTATATTATCTTATACAGGTATATAATTTTATAGATATAATCCAAAAAGTTTTCACTTCCTCCCCGTGTACACACTGATTCACGCAACGTTTTCTATTGAAAAAGTACCTACCGGGACTCGTCGATATTTTTGTCGACTCTGAAAATAGCCGAAGTTCAAGCTTGCGTATAATATGGAAAAGAGTTAAAAAAAAAGGTGAAATATTATTATTGGAATCTAAAATTGGCATTTTGTTATCCTTAAGTCTAGTCGTCTCGATGTTATATGTATCTATACTAATATTATAAAGAGGTAAAGTTTGTCAGTTTGTGACGTTGTAATCTCTGGAACTACTGGTCTGATTTGAATGATTCTTTCTGTGTTATATAGCTCATTTATCGAGGATGGTTATAGGATATATATCATCAAGCTAAGCCCAATAGGATTGTAGCACCAGTGAGGAATGTTTAAAAATCGGGCCTTTTTTCCTCTTGAGAGCTTCTGCTGCATGTTAGCGTTAGCCCAAAGTAACTATTCTACGCGAACGAAGTCGTGAGCAGAGGCTAGTAATATATATAATATGTATTTAGTTAAATTTGTGTCTGCGAAACTATACTCGGAACGGTCAAAAAGTTTGGCGGAAACATGGCAATCAAACAAACCTATTTTCAATTAAATTAATCGTGTAAACTTAAGAGCCTATTGCCGTTTAATCACTCACCTCGAATGAATTTATTAATATTAACAAATTAGATAAAGCTATCGAGAATTGTAAATGTTGCGTAGATTGAAGCCATCCATTATTAATTACAAAGACGTTACATTGATACTATCTTTTTATCTATACATTTTATATTGCAAAGAATATCTATCTCTCTAGTTCGAGTATCGCCTTTGTGACGTCATCGTAACAAAGATGGCGTGTATTACTTGAAATGACAAATTCAACAACGCGACGCGATGTTTATTTTCGAGCTATTAAATTAAGGTCGTGATTATTTATATTTGATACATTATTTTTAGACTCAGGTTTGCACATTTTTATTTAATTTATAATGAATTTTAATCATAATTGTAATGGTGGAGTAAACGGACTTTTTTTCAATGTCCTAGGAGACAAACGAGTTGGAGGGTCACCTGATGTTAAGTGATCACCACCGTGATGAAACGGAGGGGGAGGGAGGGAAAGGGGATGGAGGTAAGGGAGAAAGGGGAGGTGGGCCTCTGACGCTATCATTGACCAAACGAAACGCAACAATGCAAGCACTGTTACTTCACGTCGATTTTCTGTGAGAGGATGGTACTGCCCCTGACGAGCCGACCCATTCATGCTGAAACCAGTTATAACTTCAGCATGGCTTTATCAACTATTAAAACACGATTTAGTAGTAAATATTTCAAATTACGTAGTACCTATTCGTTTTTAGAATTAATTGAACGCCAGAATTTTTTGCGGGATTTTATCCTGTCATGTAATGGTTTCTTTCATCATTTTTATTTTTGACAACCGATCTTCCAGATTATTACTTCTATTGTCGTGTATGTAATAATATTACAAGTGTCTTGCGACAATTTCAATTTTCTAACAAGATGGCAGCTCCCTTGTTGACACTTTTCATTGTCTTTTAACACCATCTCAGAATTCATGCTCCGTGGTATTATTTCCCATCCACTCCACTTGTGTGCAATAACCACTATATTATGTAAAACACCGCCATATTACAATATATACCCTCCCCTTCCCCTTCCTCCTTCCCTTCCTTACCCTCACCGACCCTCCTTCCAAATACAGGTTGGCAACGCACTTGCGACTTCCCTGGTGTTGCAAGTATCTATGGACGGTGGTGATCACTTAACATCAAGTGACCCATCTGTTCGTTTGCCTCCTATGATATAAAAAAAAGTCAAATAACACACGATTATGAATAAAATATAAAAACCACTACATGTCAGATTAAGATCCCAGCATAAACTCCATGTAATAGTTTTTATCTTTTATTCATAAGTTTCTATAATTTAATCCTATGTTTTGTAACTTACACAAGCGGATTACAGTTAAAACATGTAACATGTATTCAGAGATTTCACAAGGACTCTCTGGGAAATTCTAAGAAGAAGTCCACCGTTTTGTTACAACAGTGAAGTCTTACATAAGACGCTTTGTAAAACGGAATAATTAATCTCTTGACAATGGCAGTAATAATCTTCTATAATAAGAAATAGCAAAGTAGGGAATAGAAAAAGAATTGGACGCCATTTTGAATTTTGATTAATATTCACATATATATAGATTGATTTGAGCGTTGAACATAAATGTGTTATTAGAATCAAGGCTAAGCATTTTTCTCCTACATCTTGCATAATCTATATCTATATTTACTTATGCTTAACGATAGTTACAAGTAATACTAGTACATAATTAGTATAAAAAGGGATGAGTCGTAAAGACGCACGATAGAAGTGAAACCTTTGAATTACAGAAACATTCCACGACTTTTTGTAACACAAAAAAGTTGGCGATAAGAATTTAAAACCTTCCCAGAGACGTTTCACTACAAAATAGCCTAACGAAAATGTTTATTTGTAAGATTGTAGCTTAGATCCTGAGCGATAATTCTTATTACTGCTTCATGTAAGAATACTAGTGGCAACTCCTGACTTCGTCTGTACTTTTTCTTTATAAATCATGACATCATACATTATCGTCTTATTATTATTTTCAGATCTACTTGACACTTATTGTAGATTTGGGTCCACTTCAACAATATCTACAAAAATTATAGTCCATGTATCAATTCCACATATAAACTGTATATTACTGCACACTTTTATCAAAACTCGATCAGTAATTTTTGGGTAAAAGAGTAACAAATATCCAACTACCCTCAAAAACTTTTTCGTTTATAATACTATTAGGCTATTAATTTATTTAAGTAAATAATTAATGTCTCTGTATTCTGATATTTGACTACCAAATACTAGAATAATAAACACAGGTAATGCTAACTGCCAACATCATTATGCTCTGGTGGCTACCCTGTGCCTTTCTCTACATGAGGCTATTCTACTTTAAATTGATATTAAATGAAGTACACTGATCGTAAATGGAAATTCATATCTATGTGCCCGGATCCCAATTAAATATTGATAGCTACTGTGATATTTACAAGGTTTAAGTGCGAAAGAAAAACATGCGGTCCTATTAATTGTCATTAAACGACACATTCTTTCTCGCGTGAAAAAAAATTCTGAGCAGGAAAGATTGCACGTGTAAAGACAAACGATAACACAATCGTGAATGCACATACACGCTTTCCGATGTTCAATATAGCACAATCTAATCGCGCGTGAAAAGGCTTGTGTTGTAAAGGTTGGTATTGAGGTTAAATTACATAACAAATAAACTAACACGATATTTACAAGGTTTACCTGCTAGAAAAATGCGGTCCTACAAATTGGCTTTAGACGATACGCTCTTTCGCGCGTGAAAACATTTTCGCGAATAAAAGCTTATGCGTAAAGACGAACAATAACAATCTCTCCTGAATTCATGTATGCGCTTTCCGGTGGTCATGTAGCAAGCACGCAGTCAGCCCTTATTCCTTTTTTTAACATATTTAATAAAAAACATGACATTAAATTAATTTTACTTTCAAAGAATTTTTTGTAAAACTTCTTATTCTGTTAAAAGCTAATAATGTAAAAATGTTCGTCTTATTAAAAACCTATTCAAACTTTTCGTGTCAAAGTAATGCTCGAGAGGAAGTTATGTGAATATTTTATAAGAAAGTTCACGGGTAAAGTTCTACATCTCAGACGTTATGTTTACATCTAGTAGTTTCACTTTACATTCGGAATTAATATTTATATGTTAATAGTTTTAATTATTCCGACTATGTTTTGATGTTATGAACGTTACTATAACATAAAACTGTAATTTATTTGAATAATATTACTAATTATTTTACTTGTAGTTTATAATATTGGATGTGATAATGCTATGAAAACATGACTTCCAAAATATTTGCTTAGATCGCCTTAGGGCTCGTTTTGTTTTTAACAAAAAAAATCCTCATTTTTTTTTCATGACCAATGTTTATATAACTTGATCGTTATTATATATGACAGTGGGAACTGTTCTTAGGTTGTAGATCTTTAAATGGTGGCCGTTTGGTTTCTGTTTGGCTGGATGCTTGGTTGCTTACAGACAGGTACAGTGAAGTCAAATTATTTTAATAAATTGTGGAAATATTCTAGTGGTCTCAATCCCCGATGAGTGTAGCCGGTGGGGCTGCAGAATCACCTCCTGAAGGGTTCAGGCGAGCCGCCAGAGGATCGTTCTCCGCTATTCTGGATTTATTGACGGCCACAGCCAATCTGGATCATCACCATGTGAGTAGTGTGTTTTGTTTGGATGTTATTGGGTTTTTTATCCTTATTTATTTGAATATTCCATATTAGCAGATTTCCACGACTTCGTCTGCGTCGTTTATTATCTCAATTTTGTTATATCTCACAAGGATTATGTGGTGTTTTCGACGAAAACTCCCAGGCGACTTGACTTTTTCCGACACGTCCAACAATTAACGAATCGACAAATTATTACCCAAGCATTTCCCATGAATCACTTTATGTATGAATGAAAGCCGCATGAGGATCTGCTGTCATTTTTGAGTTTATCGCGAACAGACAGGCGGACGCGGTGTAGGGCTTTGTTTTATACTATGTAAATTCTACATAATATAGTTATATATAATATAGTTATAAACATGTAATATGCATTTACCAAAGATTTTTTTGTAGTCCGGTAAAGCTGTTCAGGCCTAGTTCAATAGTGTAGTCTAGGAAAAAAACGATATTTTCGAAACGCGCGTAAATTCACTAATTTAAACTAGAAACACTATCGACTGACAATGAAGGAAAACATTGTTAGGAAACCTGAGCCTGAGAAATGTTCTTGTAGTAACACCGCATGTGCGAAAATATAGAACTGGATTTCTTTGAGTATGAAATCGGCAATACGTCGTTGGCTGGCTTGGTGATTATGCTCAAACCTTCCTTCGGGAAGAGGCCTATGACCCTACAGTGGGTCTGTTACTGGCTGATGATAAGTGCACAATAAATACATGATACTTTGCTTACTAATACAGGCATTTATTGTCTTGCTAGGCAATAAGTTTTTTACGTTTAAACAAAATGAGAATTTCTTTATTTCAATAAAGCGTAACGTAAATAAGTTTATATTATTGAGTAATTCGATAAGAGTCCAATTTTTATTGCCCATCGGTATTCAATTTTAAACAAAGCCTCCGAATAAACAAAACGAGCAGAGATTTATGCGCGACCGAGTTCCAACGGAGAAGTTATCGTGATGTTGTAGATTTATTTTTCGTACGTGAATTTCGTTTCAATACACCGTACAATCGATACGCGTGTTCGTAAATATCTACCTACTTGTATTTATAGCGTAGGCTTAGCACGTTCCAGGCGTGTACTCAGTTAAGCGCGATGTGAGGTGTGATAATCATGCTAAAAAAACACAAACGAATATCATACACCCTTTTGAGACAACTGTAATGGTTGTCCACTTTTGAGTGCTTAACTTAAGACCTGCGAATAAAATAATGTAGGATTTTTAAGCCATCCAAATTACCCACTTCTTTAAAATTTAAGTAGTATTTTTCTATATTGTACTAGCGGGCCCGGCGGATGTTGTCGAATTCTAACAAAAACCTTGACACGTGACATACCTAAACCTTCCTCGTGAATCACTCTATCTAACCCTGCTCTGTGGGGTGAAAACCCAATGAAAATCTGTACAGCAATTTTTGAGTTTATCGCGAACAGACAGACAGACAGACGGACCTTTCTAAAAATGTATATTTTGTAAGTGCTAGAGCCACGCTGAATTACTGGTTTCAGCATGAACGTGTCAGCTCATCCCGGGTAGTGCCACTATCTCACCGACGTGAAGTAACGGTGCTGACATTGTTGCGTTTGGTTCGGTCAATGAGAGCACCGGAGGCCCACCTTTCCTCTCTCCTCTTTCCTTCCTCGACCCACCAACACAGTCTGGTAACGCACCTACGACTCCGCTAACACACTTAACATGAGGTGACCCGTTTGTTTGCTTCCTATGATATAAAAAAAAATGGTTGAGTTGTATTTTAATACTTATTTCTAGACGCCTACAACAATTTTTTTACGAAAATCTAACAAGTGCACATATTAAATTAACATTCTTATGTATATATATAGTTCCACTTACCTCTAGACTCCATAGTTGTTACAAGTTGTTTTAGGGTTACCGTGTAACCCTGAATACGGATGGTATATTTTTTTTAATAAATATTTGATCTCTATACCTAAGCTCGCCCCTGCTACTATACCTACATTAGTCAAAGAAAACATTTTGATCGTGTATCGTCGGCTTACTCGAGTCATGCCCCCGAGGTGGTTTTCTACTAATTGGTATAACAAGAAAATACATTTATAGCAGTGAGATATAATTTATGAAACGAAATTATACAATTTTGTATAATGTAAAATTGAGATAGAAGACATCAAAATAGGGAATATTTTAACCATTTATATAATGAAAAGATATCAGATATAGATATTTTTCATGAATTTAGTTGAACCCTTTAAAGTAGTGTTTCCCAACGTAGGGCCCATGCCCACAAGGGGGCAATTTAAAAATCGACACGACTTCAACCCTTTCGCATTGAGATATTGAAATGCAATGCTAGAAATCGGTGACAACTTTTACAAAAAACGCAGATTCTTAAAAAAAAATGCTGTTAATAATTATTAGGTATAATTTCGTTTGACGTCACCAAGATATCAATTTGGTAATTAGAGTTGTAAAGTAAGTTTTTCATTGTATGTTTTAAAACTTACACGGTGTTATTACAAAAAAGTTAAACGCTTGCTTTAAAAAGGTTACGTTTTAGATGTATCGCGCTCGCGGTATGTTTCTCCATCTTGCTTATCTGTTGTCTCGCTTTGGTTACATTAGGTTACACTTGCCAAAAAAGGACAACGCAAACTTGGCTCTGGCGAGCGCGGTGCATTTCGTACGAAACCTTTTTTAAACCAAGTATTTAACTTTTTTGTAATAACACCGAATAAGTTTTGATTGTAATTTCATAGTTATCTCTTCCTAAAACTTGCCATATATATTCCTAAGGGGACAAAAAAATTTTTAAAGATTAAAAATTATGCATGTGGGGTACATTACACTATCAGAAATATTACGGTGGGGCATGGTCTAAAAACTTTCGGAAACACTGCTTTAAAGTCACGAAAGTATTATTAAACATACTTCAAATGCTGTGCGCTAAAGCATACACGTATTCATTCTCACACATCATATATACCTACGCAAATATACACATATAAGTTTTTGTTAGCACAGTATTAAGACTTGTTATGAGTACATATATGATATAAAGTATTATATCTTATGTAATTTTAAGTCATTATTGGTATGTAATTGTTTTTATTTTAAATTTTCATTCCAATTTTTTCATACGTGTTTTAGTTCTTGATTATAGAAACTATACACTTTATATAGAAAAGTTTTGGTTACCTACATAAAAAAAATAAAAGATTATATAAGTACTCAAATTATTGTTGACGAAACTAATATTTTTGCTGTACATTTTTTAAGAATATATAGCTGTGGATTTCTTTGAAATAAATAAGTAAGAAGTCATTGTTACATAAGGTTTAAACGAAAATTGATCTGCTTATAATTTTATGTGTGCCTATTTCTATATTTAGATTCCATAAAAATATATTGTGGCCCGCGTGTAAGAACTTTAATATTATAAAGCTGAAGACGCGCTAATCCCAAGAACTACCAGTCCGATTTCTTTTAGTGTTAGATAGCTTATTTAAGGAGGATGGCTATAGGCTATATATCATCACGTTAAAACCAATAGAAGCGGGGCACTAATGAAGAATGTCTCAAAATCGGGCTATATTCAGAGCACCCACTGCGTGTCAGTGTCAGTATTATATGCGTTGCCATGGTAACATTATAACATTCTATCAGAAATATTATCAGTGTTTATTTTGTGTTCCTGTTCAAAAGTATATTCTACGTTATTTTTTTCCAATATTTGATTATACGTAGTACGTTGCTATCGCAAACGTTTTTTAAGTATATTTTGTGCTGCTATTCTAAAAGGTTAGTAGTAATAATATTCGTCCAATTAAGACAGGCGAAGGAATTGATCCATACTGCTAATTCTAGAGTTGTCAATATAGTTCTTATGTATTCTCTACCCAGTTTTCTTCTATGTCTAAGTTAATGTAAAGGTATAAGCGTCAAATTTTCTATATAATATCTCGTAAATTTTTATCTTCTTAATTTTCAAGATCCCAGAATTCATGCTCCGTGGTATTATTTTGCATTCATTTCACTTATGCACAATGAACAAACCATGTTACACAAAACGCCACCAATTTAACACAATATAGAGTCAAACAACACAAGATTGATGAATAAAATATAAAATCCCCTACATGATGGACTGAAATCCCGCCAAAAACTCCTCAAAAAGTTTATTCTACGTTAGTTTTGTTCCCAATTTTTGGTTTGTGATATATTATGTATTATAAGAATAAAGTGTGTGTATATAATATTAAAATAAATACTTTTTGATGAATACGTATATCTGCGATGCTATAAATATCAACTTTTTTTTAATTCTGTCGATATGTCTGTTTGTTTATTTGTTCCGGGTAATCTCTGAAACGGTTGGACCTATTTGTAAGGTTTTTTTTCTTAGAAATGACTACGCTATTGACCTAGCAAGGTCTTAACAGTTTCAACGGACTACAAGTAATATTTGAATGGGAATTTTACGGGTAAATAACTAACTAATTAACTGTTTTATTTTAAGCTAGCGGGTTCAGCAGATGATACCCGCCCTGATAATAAGACAGACTATACCTAAACCTTTCCCAAGAATCATTTTATATATTAATAAAAACGGCATGAGATGCGTTCTGTAGTTTTTGAATTTATCGCGAACAGATATATAGACAGACGTGGAACAGGACTTTGTTGACACTATGTTGTGATGAACTTTTATCCGTGCTTTCGTATGTGTGGAATTGATCAAAAATATGTTGTTCACTGTAAACATGCGCGTGTGACGTACATTGTACTGGACTCCAAGAATAAATATAATTGAAAGTCATATGTTTATATGTGAATTAAATTATAGCAAGGTATACTAATAACTTGATTATATCAACACCATGGATATATTATATCTATATAATAAAAGATTTAACACATATTGTTCGATAATGTATTTAGCTTAATATTTTCATTACTTTCTTATATAGTGTAAGTGAGCACTGAGGGTGGTATATAGATAGTAGTTTTAAAGTTCCAGCTATGTGGCTTATGATAAATCCCATCCCGTTCGATACACTATTAGTATTCACATATATAAGTACATGTTACCTGTTACAGTAGATGATGTGCGTGTCATACTTACAAATATTTTTGAAAGAGTATTATTGTAATTTACACATCTAATAACAATTTTAAACTTATTTAATATATTCAAAAAACGCGTGAGACACCGCGGGTAACAGCTAGTCTATATTAATATTATAAAGCTGGAAAGTTTGTTTGGTTGACCGAGTTAATCTTAAGAACTACTGGTCCGATTTGAAAAAATCTTTCTGTGTTAAATAGCCCATTTATCTGGGAAGACTGTCGCTATATATCGCTAAGCAGCGGAGCACCAAGGAATGTTTCAGATTTTTTTTTTATATATTAAATTTTTTATATTTGTTATATTGTTTGTATAAACAGTTCGTTTATGAACTAAACCTTTCCATAAGTACTATATATTGAATATTCCAGTAATAAATCATAATACTTGATTGTATAGCTTTTGAAAGAATCGCCACATAAAATAAACAAGGAAAAAATTATCAAATATACAAAATTAATTACATAAAAAGTGTACTAAAACACCGTTAACACTCAACCTTTTATTTCCATTCCTCGTTTATTGAAGGCAAGCGGAGAACATAATATCGTACCTACTGAGCAGTAAATTTCTCTTTATTGGGTAAAAACCTCTTCTCTCGGGAAAGACACGGGTATTATTTATAACCACGGTAATTCACGACATACATACCATTATTGAAACTAGACACCTACATTTGTACAACCTCGTATTATTAAACGTGATTATTTCCTGCGTTAATAGTTCCGTAGTCCGGTGAAGCTAAGACCTTGCTAGGTCAATAGTCAGTTCGAAAAAAAAAAGTTAATGTTTCCTAGTATTCTCTTTAATAACGAATAAAAAGGGTATAAAAAAGTAAATGATGTATCACTACGCCATTTTAGAAGCAATCGCTGTATTTATGAGAGCCTAGTATATTCAATTTCCTCGCATAAGTCAATTTCCCGTACGAATTTCATTCAATTAGGGTGCCCAATTTCCCGGATATCGTATGACGTCAATATTTCCGGCATGAATTCATAAAAGGTTGATCAATATGCAGAATAATTCCAATGGATTCTTATTTACTTAGGTATTATTTTGGTATAAATGGAACAAAATTTGTATTACAACTTTTGCATTTTTTTTTGTTTTTACATTCGCGTGAAATTTCAATCATAAACACAGTTATTAATCAAATCATAGGATTGTATTGTGTATCAACAACTCGACATCGCCAATTTAATTGGTCTCACCCTTTGTGAACGATTTTGTTCGCCGAGACGTAGCATGGCACTATAACATATAGTTGTACATACTATATGTAATTGAAAAACAGGTGTAGTTAAGTTTCTTTTTGAAGGATGCATAGTGAGAGGTGCAATTCTAGACATCAAAATTGTTCACATATTGAACCATCATGTAATAAGCTTTCTCTTTTGTGTTTTCTTATAGGTAAGGTAGGTAAATTTATTATCTACAAATGTGTTATATATGTAGAACATGTCTATATATATGTTATACCGGTGCATAAACTATTACAATATTGTCAAAATCCATCCAGTAGTTTTTGCGTGAATCCCGTACAACGATACGATAAACACAAACAAAAATTTTTGTTAAACTATGGAAATGTAATTTGTCATTGATTCGAACCCTCCTCAGAGTATTTCTTTAAAATATGTAATGTACAGATTTCGTCCCGTCAGGCTTTTGTTATAAGTATCCTTTTAATAAAGTTTAACATATTTTACCCGATTAGGCCTACCACGGCAGTGGCTCAAGCCTAGGTTCGATCCTTCGGTAAGGAGCCCTTGAGTTCGTTGCTTGCGCGATACGGTGACACACAAATATACATCACTGCTACTACACTACACGATCACCCCCACACACGTGCACGCCTACACGCTTACACATGAAAGTGGAAGGGTTTACTTTTTCCCTCATCGAACTGAAAAACTCTTAATTTTCCGATAATAAATATGTGGAGGAGTTGAGGCGTGTATGCTTGGTACACATATACGTTTCAACAACTCATACATATATGAATAGTTAGCTAGGTTAGCTAAGATAGGTCGCGATTTTGCATGCAACAAGCAACAGCCAAGCTGAGGTGTGCCGTGCACCCTTGAGCTGGTTGGCAAAATAAAATCGGCTGAGTGCCTT
This sequence comes from Antheraea mylitta, assembly GCA_014332785.1. Taxonomy (NCBI): domain Eukaryota; kingdom Metazoa; phylum Arthropoda; class Insecta; order Lepidoptera; family Saturniidae; genus Antheraea; species Antheraea mylitta. Next base: position 16,789,441 of record JACEII010000012.1, on the reverse strand, counting down.
AAGCGCTCGCCTTAGTAGTCCGGTGAAGCTGTTAAGACTTTACTGGGTCAATAGCGTAGACATTTCGAAAAAAAAAAAATTTAACATATTTTCTTCGTGAAACTGTATATGACTTGTATACTAACATATGTGCATAAAACGTGTTTATTTTAACATGAACATTTTTATATTATTTCCAGGATCATTCGGATGGTTCGACGACTCCTCGCGGCGACGATAAGTCTGGAGGTCACTCACCTGCAGCCGGAGAAGGTAGTATAGGTGAAATTAAACTATAACATACATTAAAAAGTGATAGTTTTATTTAAACCACCAACTTTTTTAATAACTAACAGTTTATAAAGGAGACGAGCCTAGAGTTGCATATCTTGCAAGAACACTGTGATAGCAGAAATTAATACTTCTTCGTAGAAAGATTTGATTGATTACCTATAAAATTTTTCGTAAAATGTATGTACATTGTACGTACAAGCGATTGGAAAATGTACGTACGTAAAATTTCCCAAGTAGGTTAAGTCCGATGATTATATACAATTTACATACATAGTACATAAATTTGCTGTATGTGAGTGCAGTAACCGAAACACTTCTAAAGGGGTTTGAAGAGAGATTTTCAACTTGAAGGTGGCAATTTACTGCACGTATATTAGAAACTAGCTTCATCATGCCATCATTTAAAATAATAAAACGACGTGTATGTACTATATATTTATTCCACATCATTAGCCTCTTAAGAGACCTACTGCAGTGACATAAGCCACTTCTCGAAGAAAAGTATGGGCATAATCAACAAGCAAGCCCACGACATATTAGCGATTTCGAACGCTGAAAAATCTAGTTCTATGTTTTCCCACAAAGGTACAGTACTACAAGAATATTTCTCAGGTTCAGGTTTCCTCATGTTTTTCTTCACCTTCCATCTATAGTGTTACCAATTTAAATTATTAAATATATGCGAATTACCAAAAATTTGTTGGTACATGCGGACACCGGATTGATGTCCCACCGGTCAAACCACCAGATCACCATTACTTCCATATATTTTTTTGCTAATCAGTTGGTGAGGCCGATAATGAAAGGTGATGGTCGGCAACGACATTGCTGGACCGGTTGGCACAGCGAGGATTCGCCGCAGACACTAGACTCGCTTTGCCACCTACTGGTAACTCGCGTTCATTCGTTTTCTTTGCACCTATATATTCTCAACAGTGCAGATTTCTTTTTAACCTAATCTTTCGTTGACCTCGTTCGAACATTATTAATAACTAATAGCTATTTTAAGTAACCGCATATTTAACGTGTGAAGAACAAAACGTAGAGTAATTATAGCAGAACAGAAATGGAATTTCTTTGAGTGAGATAAGAATATAACACAAAGGTAACGATGTGACGTATTGATGCAAAAAGGACGAAGTATGTTACTTTGCCCGAGAGTAAAAAAGAAAGAAATATATTTTAAACACAGAAAGATGTAGGTACGCGAAAATCAAAATCATTTTATTCCGGCACTGAGAAGTTATTCATGTACGTTAAAATTACCATCGGTTCGGAAAACAAATCAGTCATCCAATAGAACAGTCAAGAAACTTAGTGTCACTTATTTTTCATGATACATCTTATTACAAATATAGATGGTTACATTCATATTTGACGGATGAAGAGAGGGGCATCATTTCCAGACATCACAATCGTTTACATATTTATCCACTCTATAATAAGAAATAAGGGGACGGGCGAGTGTAAACAAACTACAAATAAGAGTGATTTATTAGACAAGGACGATGATTATTATGTATCAAAATATAGCTCATCAAAGAAATTTCACATGTGCCGAATTAAACATGCTATTTTTATGTTATACCCGTTTCGTATCAATATATTATTCCTTACTATATCCTAGTACATCATCTTTTATTAAAAACATAATAATTTCCAGGGTGTGCTCGTTACCGAGAATTGTGCTACAGGGCGGCGCACGCGCACCTACCAGACGACGTAATGCCACAAGCCTGTACATGCACCAACTGCGTTGCAAGAAGAAATTCCAATTCAGAGCAATGAGCAACGACTGGATCGTAACTTGGGCTGGTTCATTCTAAGCTTGCAGTGACAATTTAGTTGTCACTATTAAAAGCGAACTAATAACAAACTAATTATAAATTGTATTTCGTGCCAAATTAAGTCCACTTATTATGAGATAGAAGCTTTTAAAATTTCATATAATTACTACTTTCACGATCCCAACCAAATAAACAGAGAGCACTGTCATTTCTTGTAGAAACGTACAGGCAAGTAAAGCAATGAGCATATACCCGATTAGGCCTCCCACGGCAATGGCTCAAGCCTAGGTTCGATCCCTCGGTAGGGAGCCCTTGAGTGCGTTGCTTGCGCGATACGGTGACACACAAATATACATCACCGCTACAACACTACACGATCACCCCCACACACGTGCACGCCTACACGCTTTCACATGAAAGTGGAAGGGTTTACTTTTTTCCCTTATCGAATTGAAAAACTCTCAATTTTCCGATAATAAATATATGGAGGAGTTGTTGAGGCCTGTATGCTTGGTACACATATACGGTTCAACAACTCATACAAATATGAATAGTTAGCTAGGTTAGCTAAGGTAGCTCGCGATTTTGCATGCAACAGGCAACAGCCAAGCCGAGGTGTGCCGTGCACCCTTGAGCTGGTTGCCAAAATAAAATCGGCTGAGTGCCTTAAGCGCTCGCCTTAGTAGTGCGGTGAAGCTGTTAAGACCTTGCTGGGACAATAGCGTGATAATTTCGAAAAAAAAAAAAAAATTAAAAGCAATGAGCTTCTAGTACTTTCGAAACAGTGACGGCTTTGGCTAGCTTATGCTGACACCGAGTCGATTATTTCGATAGTGGTAAACGAGCTTTCGGTGAAATAAAATATAGTAATAAAACCATAGTATGGTGGTAGGGTTTTTCCAGGCCCACATGTGCCTACAACCCCCAATAACGCATATATATTTCGGACATAACCCACTCTCCCCCGGGAGGGTGGCATATCCAAATGAATTTCCCCAGGTTAATACAAAAAGAAAGACTCCCTAACCCCTATGTCATCAAAAATAAGCAAATAACAGAGCCCCGCCCCCTTTAGTGTTTCCGAAATACTTAAATGCCCCCATACCCTAAAATTAACTTAGTTTAATAATTTTTCAATTAAGTACATCACAAATCTCTTTAAACTCTGGCGAAAAATCATGTCAATTTCTTAGTCAAAAACTGTAGTATACTACATAGTTACCTCTGGCTATTCCTCTGGTGCCTTACCTTATCCTCTTGGTCCATTGATTCTATATATATTCCTAATGTTAACTTAAATCGTGTTTCATTGATATTGTAGTTAAACACTGTGTATTGCTGAATGTTTTCATATATGTTTTATGTGAAAGGCTGTAGTTATGCTAATAAATATTTTAAAACATCTGTCCATCGTTATAGCTATGTTATAAGCTTCAGTAATCTAATAAAGTAAATAAGGTGGTAAGTTTTTACACACAATTTATTTAGGCTAAAGTCTAAGATTCTACACCAAAGATTTCTTTTCCATAAAACTAAAAGTAATACATTCTTAACGTTTAAAAACAAAATTATTAAGCCATTTTTTTTTTAATTAGACGTTCTTATACTTACATGATGTGTGTAGGTGGATTGAAAATCTGCATAGTCCAGTTCTATCGAGTTAATCTGATTATGTATAAGTCGAAAGTGTGCTAATATATAGTGAACCTTCTTAAATTTAATAAGTATCGTCCGCTCTGCGAAGGTGATCTTTGCATTTGTGTAAGTACACATAAATATATGACGCAACTCCGTCACGTTCCTCCTACACTTCACCTCTTGTACTGGTAGCAGCGTCACGTATTTCATTTTTAATATTTTGTTGACATGTTCGATTTATTAGTGACATGGCTGCCAACATAAATAAACGAACAAAACGAAAACCTTTAAATATTTTTTGTGTAATTTCGTGTCAATGATACTACATTATTATTACATTTTATTTGTTGATCTCTAATTTCACATTCACACATACATATGTACATATACCCATAAGCCATACATATAATAACTGGCCTTTATTTTAACATTGTTTGCTAATTTAGTTTTATTTTGATTTTAAAGTACAATACCTCTCTCACCTATGTTATGTACCTACCTAAACACAATAAAATTTATATTTAAAAGTTCTTGTCGACTCTAATTTTGGTAATCACTCACACAAATGTAAAGCTCAGCTTACGCCTCGCGGATTGCACTACATTAATATCAAACAGATTCTCAGTCTAAGTCCTTGTAATGTAGTTTTTTTATATATACCAAACTTATATTAAAATCTATAGTAGATAAACATTACTTTTTAAAATTAGCTAAATAATTCGCGTGATCTATTTTCGATTGTGCTTACTCAAAATAAATTTTATGCATAATTACATTACTTCATAACACAACATGGCCTATAATAGATAATGTAGTTATTAAATTTATAAATTGTATCAAAAAATATTTTAAAAAAGTCATTATAAAAATATTATATTATTTATATGGACTATTATTTATTTTCTACGTTTGTAATTATATATAATATTAATATATTGTTGTAATGTAAAATTTAAACAGTCTTTAATATCAGTGTCAAAATAAAAACTTAAAAATTATTCGTATTTTTATTACAGTAAACAAAATACATATCTAGATGAAAGTATAAAAAATCAAAACAGAAATTCAGACGAAACCATTGATTTAAAACATGGAAATCAGGGAGGTAGCTATCACCGTATCACTGGTACGCGACCCCTCTTATAACAGGGGCCCCGACGTGTGTAAACAAATATTCGTAAAATATTATATGGTTCGTAATGAATTAATAATAAGACTAGTGTTTCTAGGCCCTATCTCGTAAAAAAAACATGATGTACAGAAGTAAGAAAAGCCCCCCGAAATTTTGATACCCCCCATAAAGCTAGACTAGCTACGGCCCTGATGAAAATCCAAATTTTAAGCTTACCAAAGATCACTACAAAACTCACATTCTAGGCCGAAATAGTTATTAATCGTGGGAGCAAAATAATTTTGCAATCGGAAACATGATCTTTTTATATGAATGGAGATAATTTGCCGACACTTGGACGGGATTCGAAGCGGCTCTGTAGCGAGACGTTGTTTCTAACTGATTAACATAGAAATATAACCTTAAATTGTAGAGTTACGACACGAAATACATAAATTTATAAATATCGTTTTATTTTAGGATTCATGAATCAATTTAAACACACCAAATTGAATTAAAAACTATTCAAATGTTCCTAAATAGTTGCTGTTGTTTTTTTGATAAAGTTCGCTAAAACATACTCGTATTAGCAACAGATATGTACGTACATACTAAGTTTTATATGTCTTAATAAGGCTACAGACGTATATTTGTCGATTATTACTAATCTCGATTGGTGGGTACAAAAACTTATTCTCAAACTATTACCGAATTAATTTACTGAGATGCCATAATTCAATATAAAATAATCCTAATATATTTCTATACCAAGGATTATTATAATTTAAGCCAAAATATACTTCAATGGGACAGATGAGCAAACTGTAATTGAGAAATTAGAGCTACCTATACATCTATAAATTACGTTATTACAATGGGTAAATTTACTTCAATCACGTCAAATATTAGATTACAAACGATTAAATCATTCATAAACCAGTCAACGCTACACATATACGTCCGAAAAAACAAACTCTGTACTCTAATAATACCTCAGTAAGATTAAAAATGAAGTGCTCTATCGATAAACGATCTGTATATACAATTATGATAATTGGAGTCAAAGGCCCTTATCACACACGCACGGTTTCCGTATAAAAGTTTCAAGCTGTCGCGACCGTGCCGTGATTATGACGTCATCGTTCATATGACCGCTCGATTAATACTTGTTAAAGCGACCATACCGTGATTATGACGTCATCGTGCACATGACCGCTCGGAAAATACTCGTTAAAGCGACCGTACCGTGAATGTGACATCATCGTGCACAAGACCGCTCGAACAATACTTGTTAAAGCGACCGTGCCGTGATTATGACGTCATATTGCACATGACCGCTCGGAAAATGTTCACGCGCGAAAGGGCACCCTGGACCGTTAAATACTGGATACTCCACTGAACATTTCGATACGATCATGTCTTTGATTAATAAACGGTTCATGGTCCCCGTGCATTTTATTGAGTATCCAGTATTTACGGAGCCGTGCGCGTGTAATTGACGTCACACTGAATAATAGACGGTCACGATGACCTCTAAAAGCTTCATACATTAATACGAGCATTAGTGATGACGTCATGTTACCGTTTATACGGACACCGTGTGTTTGTGCAAAGACCCTAAAAGTCTACTAATTTGTCTAACATATCTCGGTCGCTGAGTGATATGTTTTACCATATAATAATCTATACATAGCAAATGACAATTAGATCGCTCCCTAACAGACCCGCCTACAGTAAAAAAAAAACATCTACAAACTGAATGATTGCTGTCATACAAAAAAGAAATATAGTAATTATTATACAAGTAAAAATATTATACATTGATATTTATCACTGTATCTATATATAATTATTGATATATGTACGAGAAGGTATTTTTTTATTTCAACGTTGGAATGCTTAAGTTACAAATGGTATTTGAAAATCTTTTACAATATTTTCGTAAACTAATTAACATAAATTAGTTTAAACAAAATATTTACCAAGTCATCTTTCCTATCAAAAGAGGTCAAACTTCTAGTAACACATAGATCTGTGATAAACATCAATGTATAGAGTAAACAAGTTACAAGACGAAAGTCTCGTAGGGTTGTCATAATCGGTGCGCGCGTACAACGAACATCGATACTAATCGTTAACGCCGATAGGGATGATACGAGGATGCGGAGGCAGCCCCTGACGAGGCACCATGATAGCTGCGCTTAGATGGACGCTGGTGTCCGTCACCAGAACCCCCCGTGTATTCATAATCGTCACCTGATCGAACAACGACTACATTACTGGCTTATAATTAAAAAAAAAAACAAAGCAACGGTACAAAGCCTGTTAGGATCTCTTTAATTAAATCGGTTACTTTATATAAGAGGGATGATAATAGAAGAAAAAAACTTACCCGCACCACGCACCACATTTTGTTATGAGGACTATGCTAACGCTAAAGTATGCTACAGTTATCTAAACATTTATGACGTCATAAATCTTTAATCGCAGACGAAATACTGCTACAATGTGTGAATTCTAAAAAGAGTGGGGGGAGGTCAAGGCAAAGTTGTCAATTTTAGAATTATATAAATGAGTGGTCATCAAGATTATTGGTTTAATTTTGTTTCGAATATTCGAGAAGCAGATTCTTCGCCAACTAATAATTTTAAGCTTTTAATCTTTTGTATGTAATTTACGTTCAAGTTGAATTTACAAATGAATTTTGGCTTCTTGATAAGCCTAGACTTGAAATTGTGAACATATTTCTGGATTATAGATCTGTGGTGTTATTTTTTCCTTTATCTATGATATAAAAGCTCGAAATTAGGCACAGTCCTGGTTAATAATTTTGACCGCTCTGAAATTAAATTGGGGCTTGCGCTTAGTATCGTCAAAAGTTTGACACCACACAAGATTAAAATTGGCAATTATTTCTCCTAAGTTTTGTCCATTCTACGCTGCTATATTCACAGTGGTCAGAAAGTTTCGAGCGGATTATTGTACTTGTTAATTAAAAGATGAATCAAATAATATCTGCTTTTATGAATGATCCAGAAAATTTACTTGTTTCATGAGTGACGCATTTTTATATGATTATTGTTACCTAAAATACTACAAACACTACTTTTTATTTATAAAAACTGTATAAGAACCTGAGGCTGATGCCGACATATCGGACACATTACAGAACGATGGCTGCGGGGACCCCATAGTTCCGCAAAATATCATGGGAACCTGGGAGATACAAATTACCTCCATTGAACTCTGTTAAGCGATTAAACTCTATAATACTGTGATAGATCCCCATCAAAATTAGTACACTTGTTTTTCTGTTTTTCAAACAGATGTTTAAGCAATCTTTTTCAAAATATACCCTACGGTTGTTTTTATTGTAATTAAGAAAGTCATGGACGGTTTTTTGTATATACAACAAGATGCGAGGTACCTTATATAGTCCGGTGAAGCCGTTAAGACCTTGCTAGGTCAACAGCGTAGTCATTTCGAAAAAAAAAAACCTTATTATAGCATATAGTTTTTTTCAGTAAAAAGCTACATCCCAAATTTCTTTCTTAGTAATGCGTTCAAAGTGTACAGCGTTCCGACTAGTTCTTATGGGTTGGCATAAACATTAAAAAACTAATGGGGGATAAATATATTTTCAGTTCGATTATGAAGAGAACTTTTGCGACTTCTATAGTATTTACGATATGAAGTCATTCGAGTATTACGTGAGCATTAAAAAGGGGAGGTGTTTGTTTTGGTTATTTTTGATGACATAAAGGATGGGGGATCTTCGTATGTAGGTCTAATATTTGAGGCGATCTTTTACCATCGGATAGAATAAAAACCTGAACATATTAAAAATGTTTACGTAAGCATGAGGGCCGAGAGGGTTATAGCGTTGCCTACTTTTGCTGACGAGGGGGGTGGAAATTTCTGCTTACGTAAGACTTGAGCGGCATCTATTCGGATTCTACATTATTGATTGACAAATCGATTATTAACCTGTGGCGTGTTCTGAATGACATCGTTCATCTGTTGTACGTTCATGTACTTTGGGCTGCTCGTGCCACCACCGCTCACGCAATCGCCCTCTGTATTATTATTATTATATATAATAAACAAACTAACAATAGGGAATTTGATATCGGGGTATAAATAAACGCAATAAAATGACAAAATAGGGTTCGAATTTGAGATGTATGACGCTAAGGTTAATTCTATTCATGATCACATCAAAAAACATTAAATATACGATTAGAATTTTAGCTCGTATTTAAAGATGAGTGATCAGCAACAGCAGTTTCTGTCTGGAGGTTCATGATAAGTTTTTTATTTAATATAAGATATTAAAGCCGAATTTAAGCAAGAATAAGAGATTTTTAATCCACAGCGAAATCCTTGAGTTTGAAATATGATCTTTGATATGAAACGTCTATAAGTGCGACTTGACATTAGAATCGCCCCGTGTGCCGTCACGATAAACGGTATGACGCTCTCTAATGCCGTTATACACTTACTACGCCGCCGCTTTAGAAACACTTACCGTGTAAAATCGTATCCTTCTTTACTCCATGTATCTTTTATTATACATTCTAATATTAAATTTCCCTATTCTTTTGTTAACAAGGAGCGTCACTTTTTCATCCGATCAGGTACCATTTTTTAAAATGGTTCATTTAACATAGATAAATGTGTTTTTTATACGCTCGTATTTCTCACCCGACGGTATTCTAAAAATGGAAATGCTAAAATTTTGATAAGATTCGTTCAACAATATAATCATTATAAACACCACTTCAGTTTTGTCATTTTATTGCGTTCCAAAGCATTTTTGCTTGCAACTAACTACATAGGAAAGATTAGATAAAATGTTAGTACAAGTTTACGTTACGTTGAATTAGCACTGAATGGAGATGAAAGGATATAATAATATATAAAGAAATATTACGTGTATATATATAGAATAATATAATTATTGGAAACGGCACATCTATTTTAATTTTCTCAATGTTAGATACTGTTAGCGTAAGACTATTACACGGGGAGTTGAAGTCTAAATCTATATTTAATTCTTAAAAAATCTATACTAAATCAAAACGTGTGTGATTATTATATTCTATGGGGGGAGAGGGGGGGAAACGAACATTAAAAATGCATTTTTATTATTTTGAAATTTTTGATTTCTTTTAATCAATTATCTACGTTTTATAATGTCCCTTAAAGTAGATATATATATATATTTCATCATAAGATATTCTCAAATATTTGCAGTGGTAAATATTAATATTTTAATTAATCAACCAGGTAGTAATTAATTACTTAATCCATTATAATAGAAGAAGCTTAAATATTAGGAAACTACGACAAAACCATTTCATTTTTATTTAATTTTATTATTTTTTATTTTATTTTGCATTACATTACAAAACTACGTACTTATTATATCAATTACATCTAACACTAAATATTTACCCAAAATACCTATGAAATAATGCATAATTTCTACTTCGAACGAACCGACTCATGTAGTTTAATTGTTGTATGGTAGCACATCTGTATACATAACAATGAAAATCGACACGTACAAGCCTTCATCTTACGTTTAGTGCTTCGGTTAAAATTAATAATTAAAACCGTAATTAACTAATTATCATTAGGTAATTGTAAATAATCATTATTATTTAAAAAAAAAAAAAGAAACAACAAGGACACTCGTTTACGTCTATCATAATTTCACTTTTTTAATATATATATATACTATAGATGTATGTATGTATATAACGAAACATAAAAGTAAGTCTTACGTCTACCTACTCGCGATGTGTTTTAAGGGCTAAGTATAGTAATAATAATTAGTATGTATGTAGTTTACACATTACAAGATTATAACAAATCTAGATAATAGTCTTACATTCGTAACATGCTTATAGTCTGTGGCTAGGTCGCGGTCGCCGCTTCCAATTAATTACATTTATATAATGAAAAAAATAATAATAATACAAAAACGTGTGTACAAATAACTGTCCGCCATTAGACGACGACTGCATATAACTTATTATATATATCATATATATACTGTGTAATTATTACATTACTTTATAATATTGTACATCAGTCGATAGTTTTTCACCTAATAATTTTGTAATCTATATTTTTAATTTAATTGAAAAAATTATGTACTTTAAATTTAATGCACTATAAAAAATTATACGATTAAATAATAATCAACATTATTTATTATTATTATTATTATTATTACGTTAAATTAAAACAGAAATAAATAACAACTTGCCCTAGTTTTTTTTTTTAATATTTACCATAATTTAATGTCATATAAATAACTGTAAAGCGAGTGCAATTAATTTTACCATATAAATCGTGTATCGATTAATCATTACATTTATTTTATATTAAATTCTATAGTAGTATAAAATGAGGTTTTATTTAATAATACCTGCATTGATTTTTATTTTATTTTAAAAGTAACTTTCGAAGGAAAGCAAAAATAAAACGACTACATTAAAATTAACCGCGCGTCGGTGAATCGGTCGTGTGGTGGCCATTTAATCGTTAAATGCAAATTATAATTAAATTCATAACATCGATTGTTATAACGACGAGCGGTAAAGTGAACTTAAAAAAAAAAACTATTTAAACTGCGCTTATCTAAGATTTTTTAAATTAAACTCTACCTATGTGTGTGTTGCGTGTATAGATTGTATAATTAGTCAATTACGATAATAAGTATATTATTTAATAATAATGAAAAGTTTGTGCAAAGACGTGAGAGCGCGCAACGGTCGCGACTCGCGTCTTGCCTTTGTAAATGTGCTATATTTAAACGACATGTTAATAATTATATTCCAAAGTATTACACTATTACACAGACATGTTTCCTTTTTTTTAATTATTACTACTGAATAAACATACACATATAAAAACCGCGTACACTATTAATATAATAATATAAAGTAATACAAACAATATAGTCGAAATGTTAACTACACAACAGTACTACATTTAAGCCATGATTAAAATATGATTATTATTATTATATAAACACTTTTTTTAATTAAAGATACAGTTTAATAATAATTAATATTATTATATCTTATGTTGATATTACAGTGTAACTATATATTCAAAATGCAAAGGATGCGCACGTGTTAATAATTATCCACTCACGGTTTGTACACACATTAGAATATCATTCGACTACATATTCCATATAAAGAACGGGAAGTCGTATTTTTGTTTATTACTATTATTTGCACGCATTTATATAATAATGATTATATATTGTATATATATAATATAGGAGTGCGAAAAGGTTTTAATATCCGTGAGTGAAGTGCAGGAAGGAGGGTTGGGATAGGGGTGGGGGAGTATGCAGGAAGGGGGAGTATGTGAAAGGGGGAGTATGTGAAAGGGGGAGTATGGGAAAGGGGGTACGGGGAAAGGGATGTTTTCCCCGTGGGGGGTGGGGGGCGGCAGTAGGGTACCGCAGCGCGGGCGCACCGCACTCTCGTACGAACATCACATTTGACAGACGAGCCTCTAGCGAGTCTTACCGTATTTGTATTTTGCTAACTATTTTTAATTAATAAATTCATCCAATATTTTAATGTTCTCCTACAATATAGTAATAATAATTAAAAACCCATATAAATAGTCTCAATTGATTTTTTTTTTCTCTCACAATAATTTGCACTAAGTATAATGTTTCAGTAAATCTAAAATTCCTAATACATATTATTATACTTTTATTTAAATAAATTATACTCTTTATGTTAATTAGAAGATTGCCACGTTGCATAATTACAAACTAAGTTCTTACACATTGTTCCGTAGATTCCTGAGTAGAGGGTCCGAAGGACCGTTTATAAAACACCTTAGTGCTAATCGTTATCACTGAAATTAACATAATATAAATCATCTCTATATATTTACTTAACTTTTTTAAGGCATCCTTTCCTAATATTAAAAACAGGTTTTGAACAATTTCGTTCGTTATCATCATCGGTGGTTGTTCATTAAATCTACAGTAATATCCAAACTGAAATGATGCGTGAAAGGGGGGTTGAATAGTATGCAAATCGAATAACAGCACATTAAAGACGTACGATAGTAGTGTGGGGGTTGAGGGGAGACGGGGTTTACGTTAGCGCTAACTGGGGGACAACGATGCGGGTTAAATTGATACGAAATAAACTAAGACCTACCCTCTCACAGTAAGACACAAAAGAGGAATGATCGAGATAAATTAACCTAAAGTAGGAACAGAGAGTTAAAAAAACAACACATCATGGGCGCCATTATACGTAATCTATTGGGCAATCGGCACCGATGTAAATTAGTTAACACTATGTAGATAATATTGTTATTAAGTTACGAATATTAATTATCTAGAAACTGCTCGAGTAACAGTCGAATCCGTTAAATCGATATCTATAAACGATGTACCAAAAATGCATGCATGAACATCACAATGTAAAGGCGTTTCATATTTTAACTTTTCCCACTATGTTTTATAATTAATTTGGGAGAGCGCACCCCTCGCCCCGGACCGATTCGCTTACTAAACTTGCTTATAACCTCACAATATTCCTCAATAGATAAATTATACTTTACTTATGGAGCGATCTTAAATAACCCTATTCTAAACGATCAAATTATGCATTCAATGTAACCATATCATCATCACCAACAAATTCGTCTATTAAAAACATTTACTATAAAAATCTTCTCGCGCCGTTTAAATTAAAGGAACGATTCGGCAGCTCAATAAACTCTAAATATTATAAGGAATAACGTGGGACTCGCGTCGCGCGCGCTCGCTCCTCCCTCCGCGATAATATTACTTATAGCTTAACCACTAAAATTTTAATCAGTCGATCGGTCAAACGATTGAGCGATATAGTACACAGTAAAGGACTAACATTAAATTTAATCTAACAATGTTACTTTTAAAATTATAATTCACTTTGTGACGGAGCGGGGCGAGCGGGGTGACTGACGCGGCCTTCAAACATCTATACAGTTTTTTATTTATATTTATTTGGCAATCACATAAATTAAAACGTATTAAAACTATGTGACGAGGGAATAGATTATAATAATTATGCTTTACACACGAGTTAGTATATACAGGTTAGGGTGTCCGCGCGGGGGGTGCGACAACGAACTTATGCGCGGCCCGTCTGCCGAACATCTCTATATCCTAAATGCTTGAGCTTTCATTACTTATAAACACATACGACATAATGTCGCTTGCTCGTTAACAATTTGGCAGGTTAATTTAAATAATTAAAGTATATTAAATCCATTATTTATCAACTTAAAAAAAAAAAACATTGCGATAAACTAAAATGCGTATAAGAACAAAAGTATATATTAAAATTACGAATATTATTTATACAGAATATTATTCCCTTTATTCAATAATAAATAAAATGGGAATCATTAAATATTATTAAATCACGTTTCAGTCACACTATGTTTTGTTAATATTAACATATAATTATTTTATTACATCCCTACCATTTTACCTAAGTCTAGTGGGTGGTAAATAACCAAAATTCTAATATTAAACATACATACCGATATATATACGAAATATTTTATACAAGTTATTTAGCTTAAGTTAAGTTCATTTAGGTCATTTTTTTCCCTAACTTGGCCTTGATTAACAGTGTCTGTCAAATGTGCGTCGATCGCGAGTGCGGCCGGCGCCTTGTCCCTACTGCGTTTGCGCATCTACGCCTACAAGCGATACTATACGATATACCATACGTAAACATCACCACTATACACCAAATTGTGAGATCCCATCAACACAACAAAAATACGTACGACGACATCATTAAAAGAAATCAATTTAGTATCCGAATTCGGGAAATAAATGAAAAAAAAAATGTAATTACATATACATATATATATAAATGAAGTTTCATCAAAAAGCCCACATCCAAAGAGATATATTAAAAGCAAAGATAATACAATAATATTCAAAAAGAAAATAGTAATAAACGATCGTGTACTTGAAGGTACACGCGAATTACAGCGTCCATCAGCTTGCGAATATGTGTCGCGAAAACTTTGGGGAAAGGTGGGGGGGGGGGGGGGGAGGGGATATTTACTAATATCAAAGAGCTCTACGTCCTAATATAACGATTTAATATCATTCGTCTTTATTAGTCAGCGTTCAGAGACGGTGGAATATAGTAATCAGAATATTATACAATAGTAATCCGTCTAAATTTAACGATAGATTTTTTTTGTGTAAACTTCTAAATAGTCTGAATTGTTAATTTATTCTAATTCCGTATTAAATTTTCTAAAAAATTAATGCTTTATTATGCACGTGTGGGTTTGTGTTAGTGCAGCCACAAATTGATTCATGACTGTCAAAAACGTGTCATGCGGTTTTATCTAACAGTCGTTACTTTATGGTCTGTTTCGTTTTCACTACTATACAAAATTGTATCAAATTCTTAACCTTATGGGGGCTATTTTTATTATATTTTATACGAATTATCGATTATTTTTTAACTCTTTTCCTAATATAAAAAACGGAATTTCATCTCATCTTATTTTTTTTTTATTAATATTTTATAACAGATCAACAATTCGCTAACATTGGGTTATAAATAACGTACGAGCACAAATTGTAAACTAATAGTCTCTATTCGGTTTTGTCGCGTGCTAATTACATTTTTTTGCAATCGAGGTGTCAATAATAGTTCGCAACCGATTTCAATAATTTTTGAAGCCGTCTTGACCACGCACTTGGGATTAAATAATTGTTATAGATACGAAGCAAAATCGCTACACTCTGTTTTAAAGATGATGCGAGTTTTTTGTCAACATACAAATGTCAGTTGTAGGTAAACTTTACGGAGGCAAAATAGTCTAATCAAGTGACTGTGAAACGGTACAATATCGAGTGGGGGGGGGGGGGGTTAGGGGAACGGGCGCTCGAAAGAAAGCGACGCGATTTATGAAGAGAAGACGAACATATCGCGGCGCATTACTGCGAAATGCGTCGGTCGCCGTCCGTGTTGGACTAACTCCATACGCGTCGCGTGTATGACGTGTGTGGGGACGTGATGATGGTGGTAATGGTGATGGTGGTGGTGGTGGTGGGTGTGCGTGGGGTGTGGCGGGTCGGCGTGGGCCTAGGCGGCTGGCCACTCCTTATTAAACTCGTTGGCATTGAAGTGTTTGGGCGCGTGATGCGGATGCGCGTGCACACCTGGCGGCTGGCCGGCGGCGGGCTGCGACCCGTGGTACTCGGTGCCGGCGCCGTAACGCGACGCGCCGCCGCCGTACGACGAGCCCTACCGTTCCACCACCGTCAGTACTCTCGTCACTCACCGAGCCCCCGAGGGGGGAGAGGGGGAGACGCATCCCCCAGCAACTTCCTCCCCCGACGCGCTTCCCCTCCCGTACCAAACGTCCCATACATCATTACCCAAAAGTCGGTGAGCCCGCATTCGGTCTCGGTATCATTATAATTATTTATATGTTAACAGAACTTTCGTAAATAACGTAGGCGTATTCACGGATTACATTCAACGAAACAGACGAAAATTTTCATCTCTGAACACTTAAAGTACAGCTCTTAATATTATTTTTGTTATAGATAAAGTTAACTATGAATGAACCTGTAACAATATGAGAAAATCCAAATTTTACTAATTTGTACTTTAAATGCCAATTTACAAATGAGATGACACAAAAGCGATTGAATCATCTCGAACGGCTAATAATACGCAATATATGATATAAAAACTGATCTAAGTAAGCTTAAAAACTAGTGCGGTGCGATGCCTTTTTGATGAGCGCGTTCTTTATCGCTCTATCGGCGCGCGACAACGGAACCGTCCATAGTGAGAAAACCCCATCGTTTCGCGACATTCCCTCATCCGATACCCGCCCTTATCTCTAATTGTCTTTCTGGAGGAGCCACTCTTGTGGGCCCTGATCGACCAACTGGAAAAGAAGAACAAGACAATAAAGTCCCACTCGCCACAGCTCAACTCTGGATCTTAGCAAATTTTTATGTAAGTAGCGTAGCGCGTGTGAAGATGGACCGGGCAGAAAGCGTGTGATCGTCCCAGAGGGCGAGATGAAATATATTTAGGCGAAAGAATGAGAGGAGATAGGGGGAGAGGGAGATGTGAGGGAGGGGGAGGAGCCGAGGGGTTAGGAGGTCGGTGATGAGAGACCTTCAGCGAAACTCGGTAACACTAATCTTCTTGATTTTTCACTATGGATAGCGGTGCGAGTGTGTCAAACAGTGCCGCCCCGCTCGCGAGTTACGCGTTTTTTACTCAGTGCGGAGACCGCACAGCATAGTTCACAAAATCAAAAAGACATCGCACATTAATTAAAATCTTGCCACTGAAAACATGCAAACGAGTGGACTCGCACGTCGCCGCCGCTTCACATACACCGACGATAATAAACAAGCATATCCGGGACACAGCACACAGATGCAGGTTGGGGGAGGGAGGGAGAGTCTGGCAGAACAGCTACAATACTGGACTTCGTAACTCATGCTTCTTAACAGCCGCTATTACTATAATTTCAGGGATATATGTTCGCTGAACGTCACTCTCTCACCAGAAATCATCAGCCATTATCACAAAACAAAATCATGTACAACCAAATTGCTGTTGTCTTTTAGGGCAACGAATATGGCATTCCATTTAGAAGCTTCGAGTGATATCCAAACACACAACCAAACATACTGTCTCCTTGTTACACATATAGGTAAGATGCGGAAAGGATAAACTACAGTGAAAGCATAGGTATCCATAGGACAACAAGGATAATAGGAAAGCAAGCTATTGAATAATTAGCAAACAATATATAATCCACAAGCAACCTGGTTGTAATTACTAACAAAAGTTCAAGTATTTTGATTGAAATTGAACTGTTATTCGACTAATAAATTTTCAAATAAAAAATGTAAAATATTAATTGTTTGCAACTTATTCTTATTATATGGTATCAGAAAATACAAATGAATGCAAACCAAAAGCATTTCTCCCCAACATACAGCCTTGGAAGTTCCACAAGGAACACGCGCTAATAATAAAGATTACGGGTACACCTTTACATAAATTGTATATCTTTATATTTTAATTATAATTAATAACGGATTGAATTTTAATAAAACGTTTCGACTCTGACGTGAACGAAACAAATCGCGCATGCGTCACATTGGACGTGACAGATAATCATTATTATTATAGTTTTTGATAAATATCATATGAATAATCTTGTGTTGAATGCATTTTTTTTTATCAGATATAAATACAACCTAACAGCAAAATTATTAGCGCGTGTTCAATATTTGGCAATTCAGCGATTCATTACGTAGTCTTGACACGGTTTGAGTTTCTGCAATATTTGTTAAATAATTACATTTCAACGTGATAACAAACATATATAATTGAATCCATCTACATCCGCAAGTTTTCATTGCCTTTTCTATTAATTCTAAGTAGTAAGTAATAAGTTTTATAAAATACAATGCAGCATATCTCAAGCATTATTGAATTAATAAATATTTAAACTCTTATAAAATATTTATATTATATTATTTATAAAATTATAAAATATTTGAAAAATTTGGAATTTGAAAAATTCTTTCAGTGTTATATAGCTCATTTATCAAGGATGGTTATATGCTACATATCATCCCGCTAAGACCAATTGGAGCGGAGCACTAATGAAGAATACTTAAAAGTCGGGGTTTTTTCTCGTATTACCGTTAGCCCAAAGTATCTATTCCACACGAACGAAGTCGCGAGCAAAGGCTAGTTAAATATAAACTCAACGAGTACAATAAAGTACAGAGAATGTGAACACAAATTTTATTAAACATATACGACTTGTGACTTGGTTCATATGAAAATGGTCTAGTTTCAAGGCAACTACTGAGTATTTCTAGCGGGATGTCTTATATTTATATAGTGTAATTTTATAACCCTATATAGTAACCTTAATATTGAATCTAATTTATCGACGGAATAATGTAACATTACTGCTAATTACAAATGGGTAATGAAATGAGATAAGAAATTCAAATCGCTTTAGCAGTTTCCAAAATTATCTCTGAGAAACTTGAGATACTTCAATTCCATTTATATATCCACAACCCACAAACTTGAAAGTATGTTTATTTGTTCTTGTAATGAAATTTGGCATAAAGATAATTATATCATGAAATGGAATACATTATAATTCATAGACTTGAATAAAATTAAAATTTAGACCACTATACAATAGAAGTATTGGCCATATTTGTTCATATCTATCCTACTAACTGTGTGTGTTGTCATTAATTTAGTGTTGTTTTAGGTGATTATTTGTCGACTTGGATTTAAATTTAAGTTTTTTTAACTATCATTCAAGTTTTTTTATTATATTTATCAAGTAATGTATCACCACATAATACTAGCGAAATTAGATTGAAATAATAAAAGAGAAGTTATTACCAAAAATAAATAGTATAACATACATGTGAGAATGGATAAATTAATTGCAAATTATTTTTTAAAATAAATATTCTTATATTTGTTAAAAGGATGGCTTAAAAGACTAATATGCAGTATTCGTTTTATTTAAAAAAAAAAGAAACAACGATTTTTATATTTAGAGACGAATATTTGTCATTACCACTAACTAGTAAATTATTCGAAATTAATTTAAAAGTATTTTAATTATCACTTTCTCAAACATACAAATAGACTATTTTATTCAGTTATAATTAAAAACAAGACAAATATTGCAGAAACATATTCCTTTGTAAGCGAATGAAAGCAATGGCAGAAAGCATGAAAACTAAGTCCATCACACGAAATACAAAAATCAATTACTACTGTCATATAAACTAATAACTCGTGAAGCAAAATAAACACGGATGCTTGTTGGCAAAAAACCGTACCCAACACCGATTAAAAAAAATATATATATATACGTATACTGAAGAAAAATTTCTTATTAAAATCTGTACTTTTTGGTTCATGCTAAAATATATCACAAACGAGATGTATTTGTAATCAGAATGAAAAAAAAAACGTCATAATTCATAGTTGAAACTTCTGCATCAAAAGAACAGATTAGAAATACATCTCAAGAAAAAACCGCCACCGATTTATAAACAGACTGCATCTCTATCTATAAATCCGTCAGATTCCTTCTTTCCCTCTAATTCTTATTTACTTTCCGAAGAAAATGTACTTGGAGGAGGAAAGCACATTTTTTTTTTCGCAAGATGCTTTGACTCTACAGTCGTGATTTTTTTATGTGCTTTGCTCGTAACTTTATGAAGAAATAAAATTTACACTTTTATTACTGTCGTCGCTTTTTTATAGGTTAGTTAGCTGGTTATGTATGTATGTAACATAGACCACTTTTATAATGATCAGTACTTAATATAAAAACGACGTCAGTAATAATATTGCGTTCGCGAGGTTCCGTGTTTTTTGTTACGGCAATTTCATGTACTCAATACTTTTTTTGTAGCAATTCGATTGAGAGAATAATGAATTAAAAACCATAAAGTAAATTAAAGAAACGGTTTTCTTTTAATGATATCTTAAATACACGGATCCCCCCTTTAATGACACAGAATGAAATTGAATGTGTATAAGTGTAAAGGGAATGTGTAAAGTGTATACGAGTTGTTACATTTCAAAATCTTTAAATTCTGTGCATGTAAAATATGAAAATCATAGAAAAAAAAAACCGTATGAACGCCAGAATTTAAACTTCGTTCTCTGTGTATGTATATAAACTGGAAATCTTAACAAAAATAAGCAATGAAATGATTGATATGAACGATCAAAATTGGGTTTAGCTCATTTTTTAATGTAACGAAACTCGTATCTAAAGTGAAGCTGTAAACGAAATTTGTACGTGTATGTAAACGTATGGAGAATGTGTACATGTAAAGTGTGAGCGTATAGATTTGTACGTGTAAAGTGTAAGCGTATGTAGATCGTGTACATGTAAAGTGTGAGCGTATAGGAAATGTGTACGTGTAAAGTGTAAGCGTAATAAGAACGTGTACAAGTAGTGTTAGCTTAAAGGGGAATGTGTACATGTAAAGTTTGAGCGTATAGGGAATGTGTACGTGTAAAGTGTAGATGTGATGTGTAGTGTTAGTGCGTAGGTTAGTGGTGACGCACCTGGTCCTGCTGGTAGGCGGGCGGGTACTGCTGGTAAGCGGAGTAGTCCGCGGAGGAGGACTTGGAGAGCGCGGCGGAGGAGAGCGCGGTGGTGAGGGGCGCGGCCGCAGTGCCGGCGCCGGCGCCGCGCCCGTACATCTCCCCGCCCTCCGACAGCGGCACGTACGAACCTGCGCGTGCGCACTCACCGTTACAACACACTACATACTTACTCACCAACAAACTAACCCACATTCATTGTAGTCCGCTGAAGCTGTTAAGACCTTGCTAGGTCAAAAGCGTAGTCAGTTCGAGTAAAAAAAAAATTCATATTTTTAACAAACAATTTTCCGCGACTTTCTTTGTTTATTAATTATAAAATATTATCATACTTCGAAATATTGTGGCTTTCGAATATATTCTTCATTACTCATAAATTTTTGAAACTATTTATTGCAGTACTTTAGGTCTTTATCTCCTATTCACAAAATGTCATCACATTACAAAGCGAAACCTAAAACCTGTCTGTCTCAACACACAAAATAATGTACCTAAACAAATAAAAGTTATAATACTAGCTTTGTATATATTGTTAACATATCATTTTTATTTTCAACTTTACACTTATGTTACTTGTTCACAACATGAACTACTTAGTATATATCTATAATTAAGGTTATACTTATTTAGAGTAATTCTTTCTAAATGTAATGTCTTAGTGCAATTCCTATTATTTTAAAGAAATCAGTATTTTTAGGATTCCATTGATAATTCAAGATGAAATCTCCTATAAATAATAATTTTTAAATTTAAGTTTCCTACATCCTCTCCTATTATCTGGTAATTTTAAACAGCAGTTTTTCCACTTAGATTCGTATCATAACGAGATAACACAACAGCGCCAGTGATATCAATAAAATCCTGACACATTTTTTACAGCACAATGTAAGTAACCTGTACAGTATACACAAACTGTACTTTCTCTAAATTCTTTAAATAATTTTCCTCATAAACGTTAAATTTTAACCTTTCCTAGTACTAACTACTAATGTTGTAACAGGTTTAGATAATAATGGGTGTCTGTATGTATGTTTGTGAATCTAATATATAAAAGAATTATTTAAATAAAATAGAAATATGTCTGTTGCCGAACTTGAAGCTATATAGAATTACATAGAATCCAAATTTTTATTAATAGATAATTTAGTATATAGTTTAATGTAATTGAAAGACTGGTATCTTTCCTAAATTCAAATACATAGAGAAGATACAATCAATCATGTGGTTTTTATACTCCATACAATCTGTTGCCCTCGTACATTGTAGTACTCTCAAAAGCCACAAAATACATTGTGCAGACAACGAGTACCAATTTGTAACTTCCATTCACATTGTCACACTTATTTAATTCAAACACCCATCACAAAAGTGCGATACGAGAAGCTTCACTTACATATAAACATAATAATAGATTATATAAGTTGATGTATGTGTAATTTCATGTGATTATATTGACATAAAGCTACAAGTACACAGCTCTGCGCCACATTGTCTATTACCTAACTGTAATGTGTTACCGATGGACTATGGCATTGAAAACATTGAACTCACCAGAGCCAGTAGAGTTGGAATTCTGCGGCATGTTCCAGTTAGTCCAGCTGCCGCCGGCGGACGCGCCCGCCGGACCAGAGCTGTAGTTGGCTATACAAACAAATTTATATACCGTTTTATACATGGACTCATCTTTTATATGATAATGCTGATCATTTCTTGTATTTTGTCATGATCTCATCGAGTCCCGGAACTTATGTAGCCAAATTTGAAGTAAACATTATCAGAGAATGTTTAAAAAAATGTATCTTTTGGAAAAAATTGGCAACTGGTGTAGTTTCAGTTATAATAAACGAAATAAAAATAAAAAAAACTAAAAAATGAAAAACATGTAGTCGCATAGCTGCATAAAGTAGAATTCAAAATAGGCACAGATGCATACTGTGTGTCTCTCTACGGATTTGTGTGTGTGTAATTGTATGTGAGTGTTTGATAAAGAACATGGCACAATAAAACATTTATTATATTTCTATTCATAATGACATTTTTTTATTTGGCCAGCACCAGTTTTTTTTTATCGAACTGACTACGCTGTTGACCTAGCAAGGTTTTAAACAGCTTCACCGGACTACGAAATGACGATATCCGATGTTTTGATTGGTTGATTGACCGTGGACATGACATCTGTCAAATTGACAGACAGACAGGTATCAACCTGTCAGTTGGAACTGTTAAACATAATTTTAAAATTTTCTAGAGAAATTGATCCAGAATTATTGTCGAGATGCAGTTCATAGTGTTGACGGGATGTGATTGATTATTGTGCCATGTGTGGTGGTGGGGGGTAGAGGGGGGCGGGGAGTGGGGCGTGTCGGTGCACTCACCGTAGCTGCCGTAGCCCTGCGCGGGCGGCTGCGTGTGCTGCGTGTAGTTGTTGGTGGCGGGCCAGGCGGGCGCGTGCGGCGGCGCCTGCGGTGCGGGCGGAGCGCCCCAGCCCTGGTAGTTGCCGGGGCCGGCGCCCGCCCCGCCCGCGCCGTACCCGCCGTACGACGTCTGCCCGGGGGACGTGCCCCAACCCTGGTACCTGTCACAACCAACCACCAAAACCATACTTCCAGAGACCTCTTTCAAAACCATACTATTCCTTCACATTAATATCTTGAACGTCGATGACTATGAATCATACTGTGATCATTTTCTTTTTAACTACTTAGAGAACATATTTCCGATCTGAACTAATTGAATTTCTACAGTGCGACTGCTTAGTCGCTAGCAATATTTTTACAGAATAATTAGTCGATTCTCGTTCTAAACCATTAAAAAATAGGGCTTAATAATTGTCGTAACTATCTAAAACTGATATACACTCAAAATCACGTGATGTACGCCAAAACTAACTAGTGTAATAAATACGAAATCAATTAATCACACCATGCCATGCAGTCCGGTCCGCGTCCCGTGTCCTTTGTTCAACCGTGCGGTGCTCTAACGATAAGCAGTTACGTAACGATTAACCTTAAAAGGCGCTCATTTAATGTTGTTCATTGAACCTAGGCACGTTTTTATTACGTTTAAAAGTATCGTTCCCATACTTTTAAAAATTTTAGAACAAACTTTACCTAAGGTTCTCTTTGTTGTGTACTAGTATGTGTTTCTTATATGTTAAATGTGAACATGAACTACCATAGGATTGAAGGGTGTCGCCCTTTAATCATTCACCAGGTACATTGTTTTGGTGCAGACGAAGTTACTACTAGCATACTAAATTCAATCTGACATAACATATTTATATCAGTTTTTTTAATAGGACTTTGATTAGGTGATACCAAGATATTGTATAACCTAGTAGTTTCATCTCATCTACAACTCAGAACGTCACGCTAGAAAGAATAAGGAACACTTGGGATTAGCATACTAATTTGAAAAAAAAAGCAAAAAGAGAAAAATATTGCTAAACAATAATAGCGTATCTGTTATACTGACCCTTGCATGATGTTAGGGCCGGCCATGGGCATGTTCATCGGAGGGCCGCCCATCTGTCCGTTGTGACCCTGGATCATGTTGATGGGCGCGGCGGCGGGCGGCCCCCACTGGCCCGCTTGCGGCGCGTCGCCCGGCGCGGAGATGGCGCCGCCCCCCATGCCCCCCATCCCGCCGCCGGACCCGAGCTTGCCGGACCCGTCGCGCGGCTCCGCTCGCTTAATCTCCACCTGCTCGACGGTTAAGCGTAAATCTCTCATCAACGTCGTCGGCTATCTCTTACTCGTTGACAGATTTTTTAAAAGTTAATTTTCTCTAGGCGCTTTTGTGGTAATTTTTTGGCAGGAGGAGGAATAGGACTTATGATTTCTAGATTTCGCCTCATGACATGCTAGTAAATATGACCGAACGTATTGCGCTTGCGTCAGACTAACGACGGGTAACATAACAACCTATGTACATATAATATTGATATTTCGTCGATTATGCAGCTCATCATATGTTTGATTACTTAATAAAGTGTGAAAATGTGTACAATTGTTGCTCCGACTGCCAATATATGTGAATATCAGACTGATGTGTGTAATTCATTTTATAAATATACAAATTATGAAATTGAAATAATTCATATTATAATTAATTTAAAAATTCGAAAGAGAACACAGGTATTCCATTGTTCTGAGTTTTCATTTCTGTCGGCTATACCTAGGACTGTCTCTCTTTTTTACATTTGGCAACAAATCTTCAAGAAGATTACTACTACCATCGTCAAGTAGGTATATTCAGATTCAGATTAACACCGTACATTAAATTGCTAGCATTCTCGAATTTACTTCTATCGGCGCGGTACCGAACATGGCATCAACACTAAGCTATGATCTCTTCCAAATTCACGTTTATTTGGAATTACACCAAAAGGAAGGATTGCTATAAGTTATTTGTTCCACAAATATTAATATCAGAAACAGCTAATATCGGTTCATCGCTATAGGGACACATCAAGTAGAATTAATATATCGTTTCCAGAAAATAATTCAGGATTACCACTATGCCACTTAAGGAGTTGTCCATTAATTGAGGCGTTTTTGAGAATTTTTCATACTACTCCCCCAGTGAAATGTCATGAGATATGTCTCGACCTTTCTCCTCCCACCCCTAATCTCACACGAATTTTATTTATTTCGAGTATATATTTATTCAAAAAAACACAATTTACTTTATTATTTTCACCAGTGACTTTTTTTCTATTATTATAATCATTATAATATCACGTTTCGAAATATAAATAGTAAATAACTTTACATCTATTTATGGATTTTAATATACAGAAGCAGCGTGTCAGATATTTTAAGCTAGAAACGTGTTAAACTTTAAATTTAGTATTTACTGATATTTATTGATTTTCTAAGATTTTGACACCATTTTTTTTGTGAAAACATAATTATGTGATACTTGCCGAAACCCTCTCTTTCTCCTACGTGAGATTTATCTTGACCCTCTGGTCTCCCGAAACCCCTAACATAATTAATGGACGACTCCAAAGTTTGTAAGATCAAAGCGTACAGAGAAAATGTAAACGAAAATCAAATTTATCTTCAAGATATGCATGCCCATATTTATGGTTATGAGCCGTAAGCCACAAAGTGTGATTTTAATCATTTATTTTCAGGATATTACGTTCTAATTTATAAAATGAATCTACATTTTTTAAATAGATATGAATATTAATAAATTCGAGTTGTTTATTACCTGTTTACCATTGAGGTTGATGAAATGCTCCTGGGTGACTCTCTCAACGGATATTTCGTCTTCGAACGACAAGAATCCAAAGCCTAAAAAAAATAACCAATAGTAGACACCATTATATAAACTTCATATTTTTTTATATAGACACACAACTTGCACACTGCCCTTTTTCTTTACTTGAAATCTCTTCCACTGCTTTTTAGATTATTAAAAAAATATCTAAACCATGAATTGAATAGACAACACCGTAATGTATGTCTCGAATCGGATAATATAGTATTTATCGCGGTGTATTACAATATTAATGACAGAAATACATAAGTAATCAATGAGCATGTCATGAGAAGCAATGAAGATGTCATTATCTTCAACAACAAGAGCGTCAAATATGACGGAAGAGATGGAAGTAGGATAAGAGGAAGACTAAAGGAAGTATAGAGAGTGTCAACTTTATTTACTACGACATGAGGGTTAGAGGAAAGTAATCATAGAAAAAAAACCAAAAAAAACCGTAGATTTCTGCAAGTTGACTTGAGTTTTACAGGTATTCACGAAAATGGTTTTTTATCCTGTATATTTAATTATTAATGTATCGCTTTTACGTTAATATTTATGTTAGAGTACAATTACTATTTCTCAAAAATTTCAGACCGAATAAACGTAAACCAAAATTTTCCATCCACGTAACCGTCACGTGATTTTCCATTAAATCGTTAACGACACGAGGCGCAAAACGTGAATTCTGTGTTGATTTGAATTCTAGCTTAAGGGATGAACTGTATAAAAACTCATAAGTGTTTGAATTCTATGCAAACGAAAGTACACCTCGTGGTCCATAAACTGTTGACCGCATAAGTACAAAATTGAAAAACACTTAAACAATAACAAATTCTGTAATGTAAATGTAGAATTAAAAAAAAGAAACTGGCTAGATATTTAATACAATGATCCGCCATTTTGAAACCTGGGTCTTAAAATAAACAACCGAGGGATTATTGTACACTAAGCATCTAATATAGCTTATGTAATCGAATTTTTCGAGGATGTAATCTATACTAATATTATAAAAAGGTAAAGTTTGTAACTTTGTAGGGGGTAATCTCAAGAACTACTGTTCCGATTTGAAAAATTCTTTCAGTGTTATATAGCTCCTTTATCAAAGGTTATATAGGCTATATATCAACACGCTAAGTTCAATAGGAGTAGAGCACCAATGAAGAATGTTCCAAAATCAGCGTTTTTTTTCCCCTCTACAAGCTTCAGTTGCGTGTTAGCATTAACCAAAAGTAGCTGTTCCACGCGGACGAAGCCATGGGCAAAGGTTAGTTAATAATATAATTAATGTTCGTTGTAACCATTAAATATATTATTAGTTCAATAACCCTGTAATTTTTAGTTTTGACTTTATGTTTCTTTGTTGTATAAGATTGAATTTAAAACAAAAATATTATCTAGCATAATAATCTTGTTACGCTGCCTAAGTCACCACTTTTTATTGGGGTTTTAAAATAATAGCTATAGCGTTTTAACATTCGATAGTTATTTATCTGGGTGTACTTTGTAAACAATTAATTTGTGTCTTTGTAAAAGTAACAAATGACTTGATCCTAGTTTTAAAATATATCAACTAAACCTATAAATTATGTTATAACATTGAAGGATATAATATATTGACAATCAATAATCGTTACTACGATAATAATAAAATTTAAAAAGAAAGGCGTGGTCACGGAAACTCCCCTTCGGGTTCAACTTCGAATGTAATTTAATATGGAAATTTAAATTGATTGATTGATTGATGTGTATATTTTCATCACGTAATGAAAAAGCGTTATGCTCTCCACGTAATTGTCTCTCTTTCTGTATAATCTCATTTATTTTTCAACCATTTTTGAAATGTAAAATAACGTAATGTAAGAATCAAGTTTCATTTAATATCTTAGGGAAAATAATCATTTATTAAAAATGAGATGAAAAATAGTTCATTGTAGATTACAAAAATAAATATAAAAAGAATAAAACAAATAACAGTGTGTGTCATAAAGACACGATAGAACTGACACATTTGTGTTACAGGAAATAATTATGATTTAAAAAAATAAAACAAAAAGCCAACATCAGGACTGTGTTCACATGCGGTTACCTATCAAAAAACTGTTCGCGTCCGACGTGGCTTCACTTCGGTGATCGGACGAGAAACAGTGTTTTTAACACTTTACCCGACACAGTGTTTACACCCACCACTTTTTGTCACACAAAAAAAATTGTCAACCACTTTACACACTTTAAAAAAATTTAATAAAATTTCCGCGTATTGAATATTGAGGTTATATAACTAGCAATGTATGACACTAATTTGTTCGAATTTCGATACTTGCACTCACAAACACTAAACTCCTATACAATAGAAAGAGACTAAGTCGTATGGAGGAAGCATAACGCTTTTCCCTTATGCGACGATTTCTAATAATAAACTCCTACCAAAAACTACGTCAATGAACTTCGTTCTACAAAGAAAGAAAACTAGGTACGTTATATTATCATGTAGCAAATTTTGTAGACTCATCTTTCATTTGAATAATGAGTATATGCTTATTTGCCATTTTAATGTCCCACAAACATCTGAACGTACCGACAGCAAACTTGCTGAAGGCACTGCCTGGATGTGGATTTCAAGTTTAAATAATATGATATTAAATTAATAGTAAGTTAATTTATGCATATTAAGATGATTATTACTGTAGTCTGTCTACATGGTCCAATAATTATGAGGTTTCTGTATGATAATCAAAGTTTATAGTTAAATTAATGAAGTGTGTTTCAATAATTGCCAGTTCTTGAAGTGAAGATAGAGACGGCAAGAATGAGGTCACTAAAATAAGTATAGTATTTTATTTCACTAACTCTCATTGATATTACTAAATATTATTATTTTTCAACTTCTTGTGATGTTTAATTTTCAGGAATGGTACAATTCTTATAACTAGTACAAAGAAATGATAATGGATTTTATACTTTATATACTATGATTTTGCCCATAATACTCGATGTTGAAAGTGAAAATCTGGTCTAAGATGCTAACACGCTAAATCTAGGAGAGGTCCTTACTCTTAAGTGCATCTATTGAAACACACCTATACATGTTTGGTACGTGTTCAACTCGAGGGTGGTCTGTGATGAGGTGGGAATTAAAAAAGCCCATATGACTATTGGCATAGTTTAAAATCTTCACCGCAAACTCGGCCGCTTTTTATAATTCTAGCACTCGTTATCCACTTCATAATGCATAACATTAAACATTTTTTAGTTGTGAGAATACGAGCGGATAATTCTTAACAGCTCGATAAACTGGGTACGGATATAATTTAACTAGTTGGTTTATTTTTCAGCAGTAAGCAGGCACGTATAATGCAGTCTATAATTATATGACTACGTGGACACCTCACGTTCCGTAGTGAGCTTTACAATGAGTCGCAGTTACCGGGTAAAGGTAAACATCATGATAAAACTATAGCATTATAATAGGTATTTTTAAGCTAGGTAGCTACTTCTTGAAAGTCGAAAATCTGTCGCAAAGCACCTATAGGTGTGTTGTAGCTACTGCATTTGATAGCCAAACCGCTTCAAGGTTTAGCGTGTTAACCGTCTTAGATCACTTGTCACTTTAGACTGTACAAAGCCATAATGGTTTATGCTCCACACAAACGATGCAAATTTTACAATGCACTGATCAATAAAAAGCCTGTTGGTTGCGCATAAGTTAAAAAAAATACCGGTTTTATTACAAAATTTAAAAAAAAAATTGAACACAAATAAATCATGTAATGTAAAATTATAATTTAAAAAATTGGTTACATGTTTAAAAACGTGATCAGTCGGGGGGATTAATATGCGGTGAGATTGTCGACAAAACCTACAACTATACTAAAAGTATATTTGTCAACGTTATGGATCGAAATTTATGACCACTTCTGCTTTGTGGCAGTTGATGTTTGCAAAGCTAATAAAAAAATCAAAATTCGTTATAAAAAAAGAGTAAAACAGGTTAGAAGTTTAATTAAGATTTTTTTTAAATACAAATATGCAGGGAAGAAGTATCCATAAAAAGGCGGGATGATAGGGAAAGAAAACGATACCATTATCGACAGATAAATAGATCACAACAAAACGAATTATTTACAAATATTTTAAACTATTTATATACTATATAAATAGGCAGTGAGGAAACGGTTAAGAGCACCCTTTGATTCTCAACCGATTTTGTTCATTCTTTTTTTTTATTTTTTGCCCTACTGACGAGCTTTTGTTTTACCAATAATATATTAAAAAAGTTTTTATCCTCCATGGTCGAAGATCGACCACTGGACAAGCACTCGTAACATTAAAACTGCAGCGTAAAATTCAACATACCTCTCGACTTCTTCTTCTCCTGGTCGTACATGATGACGACTTCCATGACCTTGCCGTAGCGTCCGAAGAACACTCTCAGATCAGTCTCGGTGACGTTAGACGGCAGTCCGCCGAGGAACACCTTGGGGTAGCCGCCACCGCGCTTTGGCTTCTGCAGCGTGCGCGGGTTGCACGGTTTCGGGTCAATTGTTCTATACAACACGACGTATATTATTAAGCGAGAATGTATCCGACGAATTCATAAACGAAACACCTAAATGGTTTTGTAAGTTGAAAAACAATCATTATGAGTTTTTGGCGGGATATTGGAATGTCATATATTCCTCTTTATATTCTGTTCATAATAGCATTCATAAATTAATCTTGTATTATTTGGCCGTATATTATATAATATCGGTGGAATTGCACGTAGTATAGTTTGGTTATTGTGCATAGGTGAAGCTGATCGGAAATATTACCACGGAGTATGGATTCTGACTTGTCACAAAAACTCCATGGAAATTTCTAACAAGACAGCCACCATTTTGTCAGTTCATTGAAACGATCGCAAAAAAACCTGTACTATCATTACCTATTAGACAATGTCAGTAATCGTCTACTAGAAGATTGGTTGCCAAAAATACATAAGTAGATAATAATAATAGTTACTTCAATATAAGTATATATAGTACCAGCTCAATAGCCTAAGTAGCATTTTATGATGTCCTGTGTTCATTAAGTATACCAATACAATTATTACTTGTAGAAAATGTGACAAATATGTGAAATGTCTATTATGTTTTATTTCACTTTAGTAAAACATTTTTTTATAACATTGCAACAGTTAAATTTGAAACAGTGTGAAGTGAAAAACACATAACTTACTGGTAGAGTAACCTTGAATAATAATTACTAAATCTGCGTACTTACTTTTACAAAGTAATAAACGCAATGATTTCATAATAAAGTAATAAATTGATACGGAGTATAAAGAATCCCCTTTATCGTTTTTTTTGCATGTAATATATTTGTCACATAAGAAAAAAGCAAACATTTTTTTTTTATTTCATTATACTTAGACCATTAATCTATCATCATTGAGGGCTTGGTAAAATTAATTTCTTAAATTTAATTTATAGTCATATTATGGTTATTAAAGAAAACTGTTAACATAGTTATTATTGCAGTCTATTTATGTGATCTAAATCAAAGAGTTTCTACAAGGTATTTATTCACAGTTTATAATTTAATCGATAGTCGGGGCATTTCAATACTTGCCGTGAAGCGTACCTAAAGACAAGAAAGAGTTTGTAGAAAGAATGACATAAAATCTATATACATATAATACGAATGTAAATCGAACGTGTCTACTTTTGGAATTTTGTGAAAACAATTGTGGTGTCTTGGAATAAGTAATAAAATATAATTCAATCATTTTTGAAAATGTCTGTCTGTACGTAGGTTTGAATACGCAACACAACTAAAATATTTTGTTCACGATAGAAACTTGCACAGAGTCCTCATAAAGCATATCCTCCCCAAATAAATCGTTCGTAAAGTTTTACTTTAATAGAATGTATTTCAATAAATTTTAGAAATGTCTGTTTGTATGAAAACTCATCACTGCTACAATACTGCGTTCATGATACAATGTCTTCAGGCAAATCATAAAGCATATCCTGGAGTAATATTTAGTCTTCGTTTTTCTTGAATCAGTTCACTCTATGAAATGTTATTGTAATTTAAATGACGACGCAACATAAGTAAGAGAGAAAATAAATAAGCAAATGGGCTCAGTATATTCAAAAGACATTAGTTTTTTTAAAATATATATTAGGTAGTCACGACGGGCATAGAGCCATAAAATAATACCCTAATAAATTTTAATGAACTGCTTTTAAAAATTCGGGCGAGAAAGGATATTTTTATTGTATTGCGTATTAAATATGCCTTCGAAATGTAGTTTCTTTTCACGAATTACCTAAGCAAATCCGTTAACAGCTTGCCGTTTTCGACACACTGTCGTATACAATGTAGGTAAATAATTTGGCATAAATTCAAACTATTTCTTTTTATGAACATGATCCAAAAATATTTTTAACTAGCTGTTACACGCAACTTCGACTACAAAAAAAAATATTCAATATAAATGTTAATACAAGGCGCGCTTACTTGTAGACAATTCTTCTTGACTTTATTATACTTGGGGGGATCCCTAATTTGATTGAATAAAAATAGGCTAAATTACTCATTTTAACAATATCTATCTGCCAGCTAAAGTTCCGTCAAAATCAGTCAAATAAAAATAGGCTAAATTATTAA
>JACEII010000012.1:16734517-16756465 GCA_014332785.1 Antheraea mylitta | reverse complement strand
TCACTTTTATTCATATGAATAGAGATATAATAACAATACAAACTTGAGAGATCAGATTAAACGATTATAAGGGTTTTTAACTGCAAGATATTGTTTTCTTGTCGCAAATCTTGTAGACTTCGTTATTCATTGGAATAAGAAGTATATGCTAATTTGCCTTAATATTCCACAAACATCTGAACGTACTGAAAGCTGTATAGCAAACAGCACTGCCTGGATGTGGGTATGTTAAGTTTTGTAGCATTTGAGATAATCAATAATAATATACCAGTCTGTAAGACCCATTTTGCTGAATCACAAACTCTAGGGAAGGTATAGTAAAGACCATGTCAGTTCACAGCATATTGGTAATATCAGAGTCCGAAAAATATATAATCCTATATTTTTCCTACGTACTTCGGTACTACAAGAACATTTCTCAGGTTCAAGTTTCCTCAGGATGTGTTCCTTCATCGTCAGCAGATATTGCCACCAATTTGAATTAGTAAATGTACGCAAATTCCTTCAAAATCTTTGGTACACGGTTCGAATCTGCGAATATAAGTTGATTATTCCGCCGGGCAAACTACTCGACCACGTTTTTTAGAATTAAATTAGCAATTCGACATAAAAAAAATTGAATTATTTTCTCCCAAATAGTTAATGTTAATTACTAACGCCAGATAAAACGGAAGACCCAAAAAATAGTTTTATACAAATTACAAAGCTGTTACTTGGCTGACGTTCTTGTAATTGCAAAGTTCTTTTTTTTCGCTTGCAAACTCTTTTGTATTCTTATATAGGCTTAATGCAATTGATCTAATTAAATTAATAAAATGACTGGCAATATTACACTTTAATATATTGGTAAGTAACGGAAGTGAGTAATTGAATTACATTAAAAACCGGAAACAACAATAAATGTATACTGATTGAGAAAAAAAAACCTAAAAGTAATAAATTTTTATTGATAGAAACGTGAGATAACATATATAATTTAACATTAACTTTAACGTTTCAGTAGAATCGTAGTTCCGAGTAACATAAAAGAATCTCAACTCCAAATAATCACTGGCACGTAGGTAACACGAAATATTTCCACATATGACAAAACCGAAGTCACACAGTCACAACCATAAAAATACGTCAATTACATGGGATATGATAATTATTGGAATATTTAAAAAAAAACTACACTTTTCGAATTGTATTTCAAGTAAATAATTTATTTCATAACATTTTGTCATCAGATAATATTTCGTTTTGAGTTGAAATATCTGTATTAATCAACTCCTATGCTTTTTCAAATTCTACGAATATACAACAGAATTTTTGGTCCAAATAAGTTCGAAGAACAAAAAAGTAGCTAAAAATCATGACGGAATAATACTACACAAATAAATATAAGTCGAGATTCACGTGATATGAACTGAATTGACAGATTAAATTTATTTGCATAAAGGTGGGTCGGTTTCATTTATTTTTATATTTATAAACTAGGTCACACAAATTACTGTTCTTTACAAATCGCAATTTACTCTTTCACTGATTAATATAGTCCTCATATAAATAATCTTGAAATGTATGTTGTTTCTCAAAATTAACCTCGCAATTGACTGTTTTTGAATCTCCCAAATGATATCACCACTGTTTTTGAACCTCCCAAACGACTGAACTACTGTTTTTGAAAAGTGCGTTTACAGACAGAAGACAAAAGCCCTCTGACCTCAAATTAATAAAAAAGGGTTAGAGGAGTTAAGTATTTAGACACAATAAAAAAATAAAACTTACATTTAATTTATTTATATCATATTTTTCCCGAAAGAATAAATCTATTTTCATGAATATAAACTAACAGACATTTCTTGTCTTCAAGTTCCAAAATAAAATTTACGAAAGGTATTGTCAAATAAACTATAAAATAAGGTTCTGGAAGTAGATTACATTTTACTCTTTTCACTATCTTTGTGGAAATGGAAACGATAATATTATTATGGTTTTTACACCGTGACTTAATAAATTCAGTACAAAAATAGAATACACACTCAAATGATCTTCAAATTTAATTAGAATAAGCTGACTAAATAAATACATTTACAAAATACTTTTTTTACGTCTAAAACCTCTTTTTCTATAACCAATATAACCAACTATAGTGCGATCAATTTATGTCTAAGTAAAATATCTACAAGAACTGAAAAAAAAAAAAACTAATATCGTTAAGTAATCTAATACTACCCGGGAGACAAGTTATCAGATTGATTGAAATCGTTAGGTAATTTTCTACTGTTATTCAATGGTATATAATAATTTAAAAATAGTTTTTGCATTTTAGATTTTGCTGTGATTTACCTTCAGCTTTTATTCTGCTTTCCAATTTGTGAAAAGCATAAATGATTACTTCTTTCAAGAAACCTTATCGAAATAACTTATACAACATAAAAAGGCTTTATATGTTGTATGAGTACACATACGCCTCGAAGGACCACGTGAAGCTTTAATTTTATTCTTACTATAATTCTCGGTAATAAATAATAAGACATTAGATATTGTGCGAGGTATCTAATGTGTAATATTATAATCTAATGAATCTAATATCGATTATAATCGCGAAGGTGTGTTTGTTTGTTCCGCTTTCGTATGCTAGACGATTGATTATTATGACTTTGTTGGTCCAACTACTTCTCAACAGGCCATGTGAGGCTTAAAGAGCAAAAGCTCTTATTATATTTTTTTATAATAAATGAGATGTTAGTTGTTATATGAAATATTTAAGTATGTAATTGAAAAACTAATGAATACTAAAAAATAACCCTAAATATAATAGATATAATTATGAACATGAGTTCTTTTGTTTGTTGTGCTTTTACATCCTAGCTAATCAACCAATCAACATACAAGTTCTGCTTCAGAGATACAAATAAGACATAAGGTAACTTCAATCTAGAAAAAATGTAATATTTCTAAGTGGTAGACAAAATTTACATTAACACGAGCTAAGCCGTGAGCAAAAGCTAGTACTCACATAAATGTTATGAATGCACTTTACAGAGATTGAATCTAAACAGGCATCGATTTATTTTGAACATAAAGACACATAAAAGTTATTGGAGAAAATATTATATTGAAAAGGCTGACATGACAAGACTTATCATCGAAGTTCCTTATGCTCTCTAATAAAAAACAAAGTCATGTCTTACCTGCCATCAAGTTGATGGGGCCCATTCTGCAGCACAACATTCACTAACGACGGCTCAGCGAAGGTGACGAAGCCGAAGCCTCTGGAACGTCCAGACTCACTATTCTTCATGACCACACAGTCAATAACGTCACCGTAGCGTGAGAAATAGCGCTGCAAGTTCTCTTGAGATGTCTCCCATGACAGACCTCCAACGAACAGTTTTCTGTTTCATAACAATATTTCTGTTATGTATACCTTCATAGGCAGGTAAACTTTAAGACAAATATCTGGATTGTTTGAATAAATTGCATATATGTAAGGCCCGCTAAGGTATTCTTGTAAAATAACTTATCTAATTGTTTTCTGACTATCAAGATACCAGACTCTGCTTGGTTGGAAAGCCATTGTAAATATATGTGAAAAATTTAAAAGTTAATAAATACATTTTGAATTTCAATTTAATTATATGAATAATATATCATGGACAAGTATCTACATACATAAAAAATGGATTACTTCAATATACATCCTGCAGCAGTTTATTTGACCACAAGCAAGTAAAGATAGCATCTTGTTGTCAAGCATCTACAGTGTTATTATACTATAACATTTTACTGTTATGTTATATCCTTCAATTCCTTGCAAAAAAATTAACTTTAATTGAGTTTAAAGTAAGCTTTATAAAATGTAATGTCCTAGATATTATAAATAAAATTTTAAATTGAGCAGAAATGTTTATGCCAAGCTTTAAATTTCCAATAACTTAATAAGAAGTTTAATAAAAAATCGAAATTTATATACTTTTCTTTTTGATTTTAAAATGGTTTCACTTTCATACTATTTATTATTAGTATATTGCCATATACAATTATTTAATTAAAAATTTGATTCTTATGTCTGATGTACATAATACACTGCATTAAGCATAATGCATGTAAACTTTAGGCCAACATGAGGTCAGCAGCCCTGA
Organism: Antheraea mylitta; assembly: GCA_014332785.1. NCBI lineage: Eukaryota > Metazoa > Arthropoda > Insecta > Lepidoptera > Saturniidae > Antheraea > Antheraea mylitta. The sequence continues at coordinate 16,752,335 of JACEII010000012.1, read as the reverse complement.
TGTCTGTGGAATTTTAAGAAACTTGTTTATGTTTTGACTTGACATATTAGATCGAAAATCATTTTTCACCAAGACATTTTTTTTACGTCATAGCAGGCAAACAAACAGGTGGGTCACCTGATGCTAAGTCATCACCGCTGTCCATAGACACAACACCGGGGGAGTCACAAATGCATTGCCAGCTTGTGTTTGAGGGGAGGGGATGAGAAAGGGGCAAGAGGAAGCTATGTAGACTCCGGCACTCTCACTGAATGAACGAAATGCAACAATGCAAGCACTATTACTTCACATCGGTTTTCTGTGAGAGGGTAGCACCCTGGGTGAGCCAACTCATTTATGCTGAAACCAGTAATAGCTTCAGTGTGGTTCTAACACTTACAGTGACTAAAGTATGTTATATAATCCAAATTGATTTATATAGTTGTTAACCAATGATTTCATAAATAAACTTAAAGTAAAGACTATTCTACAATAATCGACATGTAAACAGAACTAGGAACACTGTTGCTATGTGAATAAATATTGTTATAAAGAGTGCTTATTTTGATATATAAAATAGGGATAATTAAATCCAATAGTATTAAGATTGATAAAAAAAAAATAGAACAAGGTATGGTTTAGTAGAACAAATGTACAAAGTTTAAATTCAGATTGAGGCCACAAGTGTTTGTCAGACGACTGCTATCTTGTAGCAAAAGAAATCCTAGTTAGATAACAAACATTAAACTATATGTATAGAAAATATCTTGAATTTTATCCATTTTCGTTATCAATTTATAACTGAACAAACCAAAAATTGAAACAAAATTCCATAGAACATATTTCCTTCAATCATTAATAAATTTATCTTATCTTTATATTGTGGAAATAATCTATGGAAGATACCATAGCAACGCCTTCATTATATTCAGTACAGTAATATGCTGCTTACTAAGCACAATTACAAAGTGAAAGTGGCATTCACTTATTGCCACTCAGTTTTTTAACTTGTAATATAAGTTCAATCTATCAGAGCTTTGGTCTTCTATTAACCTTTTTAAATGTGTATAAATGTTGCACAAGAAAGTAATTTCTTATAGATATATTTGCTTACTATATAATCAAGCTACCTCACAAAGTTACCATTTGTGTAAGTTATGTCCATGTTAGAAATTAGTAGGTTATATACCTTATGCAGCCTACAATAGAATCCAAAATCGATTACCTATTTTTCTTAGACAAGTGTGCACTGGTCTTTACTGATAATTCACATTTCCTACAGATGTCATAACCTCAAATGTAAATTATTATCACGATTAACATAAACTGTCTAATAGCCTGATATCACGAATCTGTGAAGGTCCAATCATATTGACTGTCAACCACGCAAATAATTACAGTTGAAATTAATTGCTATCTTTTGTCTCAATCTCAAATATGAAAACAGAAAAGGACCAACGATCGCAAGCCCTTCTCAGACCGCATGAATGAATTTCTCATGGTGGTTTATGTGAAACAACCGTCGAGCGTAGGTACGTAACGACAAACGAACGCGCGAAAATTACATGCGACCAAAATTATGGACATTACACTAGCATTTGTGCACATTACTCGTCAACGTATGTTACCGTATGCAAATGAATCAGCACCTTTCGCGTCTTGTAGGTAGGTAATCGAGACCGAGCTACGCGGCACTTCGAACATTGATCTAATAACCTCATTTGCCAATCACTCTTAAAAAATCTAAGTTTTAACACAAGACACCATACTCGCGAATTTATAATGCGAAATCAGCGATAAGAGAAAGCAACGATTTGTCACAGAAAGGTTAAATTTTCTACACTATGTATCATAAACCGTCACAGCTTTCCTACTTATGTACAGTTATATAAACAGTTTGTATGTAAATTTCAGTTGGTAAACGTGTATATTATTGTCATATATCATGGGAAAGTTATAGGTGCCATGATCGCACCACGCAACTCGTATATCGAGGCTTGGGGTCGGTGTCCGCTACCCGGCGTGAAGTAAAAGTTTCATTGAAATTTCGAAGCTTTAACAGAATAGTTAAGCATTTAACTTGGGAAACCAAAGGATCACTAATAACCATGCAATATAGAGCTGTTTAAACATCACATTACGTTATTTTGTAAACCTCGCTGGTTATCCGTGAAATGCGACACACCAAGCGAACATGCCAGATTGACCTATTATAGGTGGCACACTACGAAACATGTTCATAACGATTGCCGCAAATATTATAAAACACACTCACCCCTTCTCGTCATCGTCCATGTCTGGATTCATACGCATAACTTACTACTAATTAAAAATAATGGTTGGCACCGGTAAAGAGACCCAAACCACACAAGCACAGACCCACACGAATGATTATGGCGGACCAACCACTTCCGCTATCTTAAAAAAAGTAATTGAAAGGGGAAGTTGTCAGTAATATAGTTTATAATTTAAAAATGGATACCTACACCATATAAAAACATAAAGGGAGAATTTAAAATCAATTTAATTTTTTTCTAACACTATTATTTAAACTATTATAGCAAAACGTCAATTTTTAAAATTAAAAGTAATAAAATTCAATGAATTATTATTGCTTCCATACCGCTAGGTGGCTCTCATACAAATATATAATGTTGCCAATTAAATAGTAGTAAATTAGATTAAAATATATTTTCATATTCACGTTCATGATTCTATAACCTCTCTTTAATAAATGTTTAGTTTTTACTCGTTTGTTATATTTTCTACTTTTAAATTTGGTGACAAAATACTTATAGGTTTACCTGTCGTTCCGTGGATACTTTAGTATTATTTGCATATAAATAGTTTACGTGTATAAAATAATTTGCACGGATATTTGTGATCCGTTTATATTGTATAGTAATTATGATAATTCAATCAATAATTATATTTATTGATAAAATTTCTAAGCAAATTATTTTCAGTAGAAATAATATATTATTTTCAGTTGTCAGAATAACATTAACTTCAGGGATATGTATTATATACATTTTAAAATAATTTTGTAGATAGTTCTATTGTCACACAAACCATGTTGTCTTATAATTTCTAAATAAAAGTCGTCAAGAGACAAAACCAATATTTTTAATTTTATAATATTTATACGCATCGTTGAACTTTTATATTTATCTACAACAATAATTAAAACTGATAATGTGCAACGGGCAGTGTTGCTACTGTTACCGGTACATCTCCTTGTAGTGTAAAATGAAAAGGAAATATAACTTCTACCTGAAATAGAAATATTTATTTGTATATTATAATATGTTATGTATAATATATAAAAAGGTATTTTAACAAGTTAACAATCACTGCCTATAATAATAATGAGACCTGTCTTAATTTATTTTCACCAATGGTATATAGCTTTCTAGTTTCATTGATTTTCACACTAAATATATAAAAAAACAGAAATAATAAAATAATTAGGTCCTGTGGGCACTATACTGTGTGTACTATTATTATACAATTATAAATAATTTTGATCTTAGGTCCTTTTAATCGAAATATTAAAGGTAAAATTTAAAACAAACCTGAATTAAAAGAAGACTATTAACAATTAACAAAACTATTAACAAGGGGTTAAATATGTGTATATGCAATAACATATTATAAACTCACTCTAAAAATATATGATATATGAACCATTGTTTCTGTTAAATGTATGCTTGAAGGAATTACTTGAGGAATTTCCATATCCAAAAGACATAATTCTACTGGCAAACTTGTTAATTGTTTGTGTGATATTTTACAAATTTTCTTTTCTTCTTCTGCATAACCACTTTGAACTTCATATCTTAATTTCTAAAATGAAAAGAACATTTTCGGAATAAAGGCCAGCTTACAACGAGAAATCCTACATGGATACCCGGGGTGGATATCCGAGGTAACTGGCCAGCCGAGGGTTTATTATGTCGGAATCCCATTAACTAAAACCTCATGGTTTTCGTCACACACCTTTTAAGACACGGAATGGTAACTGTCTAAGCAGTGCACCCCGTCGACTTGTCAGGTGTCGGTCTCTTCCAATAGCCTCTCAAGAAATGCCGACTGCTCAGTATAGATTACGAAAGATAATGATGCAAAAGTTACGAAATATAATGATGCAAAGGTTAATAACTTGGTGAAGTTATTGGTAACACCTTTATTTTTTTATTTTTTTGAAATGATATTTATTATGGGAGGGTATTAAAATTCTTTTTTTTTTATATGAAAGGAGGCAAACGAACTGGTGGGTCACGTGATGTTAAGTGATCACCACCGTCCATAGACACTAGCGACATCAGGGACGTTGCAACTGCGTTGCCAGCCTGTATATGGGAGAAAGGGGAGGGGAAGGAAAGGGAAAGAAGGAAAGAGGAAGGGACGTGGGCCTCCGGCTCTCTCACTGATCGAAAGCACTGTTATTTCACGTTTGTAAGATTCTGATCAGCAAACTTTTTGTGTAAGAAAAGTGGTAAGAGTAAAGATTTTGTTTGATAGAGTGTTCTCGCCTGATCACAACGGTTCTTGTCCGATCACATAAAATAGGGCAACAGCGGGCGTGATCATTACGTGGATGAGTTCCCACTCTACTCCCGTAATAACATTGGAATTTTTAGTTAGAATGTTTCACTATACCTAATACAATTAATACATTTGTATTATGTGTCTTTACGGCACAAGTTGTTCTTTATTGCAATATTACCAGAGATACAACTTTTCATGCTCAAAAATGAATATGCACATCGAACGTCTCAAAACCATCCCCATAGAATGAGCGTACAATCGAGAGTTGTGCGCTCACTTCAAATAGTGTCTGGTCACTAGCATATTTGGACTTTTTGTACAATGTTTAGTAAAACATTTTATAGGTGGTAGAGCCACGTTGATGCTATAACTGGTTTCAGCATGAATAAGTTGTCTCGTCCGGGGTAGTATCATCCTCTCACAGAAAACCGACGTGAAATAACAGCGGTTGCATTGTTGCGTTTTGTTCGGTCAGTGAGAGTGCCAGAGACCCACCTCCCTTTCCTCTCACTTGTCTTCTCCCTTCCCCTTTCCTCTTCTCTCCTTTCCGCCCATCTCTCTAAACACAGGCTGGTAACGCACTTGCAACTCCTCTGGTGTTGCCGGTGTCTATGGATGGCGGTGATCACTTAACATCCGGTGAGCCGCCTGTCCGTTTGCCTCCTATATGATATAAAAAAACAACTTTCAATAATTTGCGTAAAGCTGAATTTGCAAAAACATAAGTTTATAGTATAACTATAACTACTTAGGTATGTTGGTGAATTTTTAGGGACGGTTTTGAACGTTACTTTTATTTAAAACTGTGTATCATCTCATCATATACCAATGATCATTATTCATCATGAAATTACACTGTCAATTATTTGTCTTCTATGAAACAAGTATGTTACTACAATCTTTTTTTACTAGTACTTTTTTAGCGACGAATTAATAGAACGTATTCTAATCGTTTATATTGCTTCTTTCATATATTTAAATAGCATATTAAGATAATATTAATTAAAGGTCTGTTTTTATTTATCAACCTGTACGTATTATTATTTGACGATAATCTCTCCTGTTACGTGTGAAATGATGATGTGGCCAGGATAATATAAGACGTGTATTAAACTGTAGCTATTGTAACACACTGATAGGTGCTTTCTGAGAAAAATAAATTAGAGGGTTAAGTTTGCTAGCAGGACATTATAAATACTCTTACTTCATAGTATGTTTCCTCATTATATTTACCTACACAGAAAGTTTGAACTAATTATCGGCTTTGAACCCACATGGATCGTCACGAAATGCGTAAACACATAATTAATAAGGAATCTATAACTAACCTGTAGCAAAAGAATATTAATCCTCTGTATTGCTACTTTCTTTTCATTGTTTATAGTGATTTCAAATGGAACTCTTTGCTTCGGTGCGAATCCGTTGTATGTTTTAACAGTCATTGACAAAGATCCCGAGGTGCGGAATTTTTTATGGAATTCGTGGGTGGATGGTCTCTGAAATGAAAAATTTATAATAGAATTTTTAATGTCTAACGTTACAGCCTGATTTCTTTGACATCGTCTAATGTTAAGACGATATCGTTGTGATCAGAAATACACAAAAGCTAATAGAGTATGGAATTAATGCTTAAGGATCGTAATTGTTTAATGATTGGAAGAAATGCTCTACCATACCACAGTATAAATATGAGAGACACCCCATCCGATACGCTCAGTTGTGCCACAAGGCTGAATACTCGCGCCCACGCTCTTCAATCTGTTCATCAGTGAGCTCTCGGGAGTTGAGGTAGGCTGCTATGCTGATGTTACTGTTATCTACGCTTTTGGCTGGCGGCTGGATTGGCCCAGGAAACCATCGCAAAAGCCGTTAGCACACTCGGTGATTGGTTTCCTCGATGGCGTATAGAAGTAAATCCCGAAAAAAGTGTCGCGATAATTTTCACTCCTAAGAAACGCGCTAATAAGCTAACGCCCATCAGGCTATACGAAACCGAGATACCTTGGGCCGGCGAAGTCAAATATCTCGGCGTTACTTTAGATAAACACCTAAATTTCGATTCACACACAGATAGAGTGCGAAACAAAGCCGCTATGGTCTCGAGTCGCCTCCATCATTTGCTTTGTCATAAGAGTAAAGTGTCCCTCAGACATAAACTCACTTTATATAAAACTTGCATCCGTCCGATTATGACATACAGTTGTCCGGTCTTTGCACACGCGCAAAATCGTATTCATAAGTTGCAGGTTCTCCAGAACCGAGCCCCACGTAAAATCACCGGTGCCCCATGGTATGTCCGGAATAAAGATCTCCACAGGGACCTGGAGATGCCTTCTGTCTGGGCGTATATAAAACCACTCATAAGTTCGAAAAAGCTGTGAATCACCCGAGCCCGTTAGTGCTAGTCGCCGCGAACTATGAACCCGTACCCAACGCTGCGCAGTATAGAAGACGACCGCGACACATTTTTACCGACCCTACTGATTCAATCACGTCAGCGAACGATCAGTACCAGCCTGTCTCTCTAAACAGAGCGTGTTCATGCCCACGCCCGCGTAACCACAGATCACACCGTCGTGGTCTGGGGGTAAATTTGGCTCCCGCACATCAGATTAGGCCTCCATCGGCAGCGGCTCAAGCCTAGGTCCGTTCCCTCGGTGTGGAGCCCTTGAGTATGCTGCTCACGCGATACAGTGACACTAAACCTTACATCACTGCTACAACATCACACACATAACCTATACACACGTGCACGCCTGCACGCTTACACGCTATTTTTATTTTTCAGAGAAATAAACGATAAAGAGTTCTAATCTTATTTTTCCATATCCTATCCTATCCTATATAGTTTTCAGGAATTTTTCCGATATAGTATATATAGGAGTTGTTGAGGCACGCATGTTTGGTACACATGCATGTTTCAATAACTCATATACGTATATATAGATAGCATAGCTTAGGTTATCTCAGATAGGTCGCGATTTTTGCACAAAACAGGCGACAGCCCAAGCCGAGGTATGCCGTGCACTCTTGAGTTAGTCGCCCAAGCATCCCAAATCGGCTGAGTACCTTTGGCACTCACCTCAATAGTTCGGTAAAGCTGTGAAGACCAATCCAGGTCAACAGCGTTTCATTTCGAAAAAAAAAAAATGAGAGAGAGCATTGAAATTACGTACAAACGCTCGAAAATGGCACTCACACAAACATACGCATCGACGAGAGGTTTTGAAAAGTATTGTATGGATAGCATCGTGAAAACCGCTTAGGGGTCTAGTTAATGCGCATGTTTGTGTGAGTGTGCCGGTGCGAGAGTTTATAGGTAGTTTCCGTACTGTCTGAGATATGTTTACTGTGACCATACTATGGTAGCACCCAAATGATAATTTTGAAGTGACGTCCCATTTGCAACGCCATAGTGAGACCTTGCACTAGCTAAATAACTTCTTAAGGTTACCTCTGTGCTATAAAGTTTACCAACGAAAAAAAATCTAGAAACGACTAATAAGATGTAAAAGAGTAAGTTAGTCGGTTTGTTACATTCACTCCACGCTAATAATATGCAAAAGTAACTGTTGGTTTTTTACAATTAAACCTTAGAAACAGTTATTTGGCATTGTATTACATTAAAATCTGAAGAAGTTTTTGTTTTGAATTGATTACGCTATTGACCTAGCAACGTCTTAACAGCTCCACCGGACTACCCTTGAAGAAGAGTGTTAGCGACTAATAGATTTTGAAAAAAAAAACCCAGGCGAAATCACGGGAAAAGGTTAGTTGAAAATAAGCGATGGAACATTTGGAGCGTCACAATGAGCTCTCGCACTAAATGGAAACCGAGTTATAGGGCCACCTCTTTTTGCGTAAAACAGATGTGGTATTCCCAAATGTATCACTTACCAACATTTCCTCTAAATGATTTATGTTAACATTACCAAAAACTGTAAATGGCACTATTTTTTTCAATTTCTTATCTGGCTTGCTCTTTATTTTGATGAAATAAGAAACTTTCGCAATGGAGCTCTCAAATGAAGATGGTAAATCATCTGGAAGAGCGAAATGGAAGGGATGTGTGTAAATACCAGCAGGCATTTTGTTATCTGAAAGTAATATTTTATTTGTTACGTTACACGATTTCAAACTATTAATGTTTATTGAGTAGATGAATTTGAACTTATGATAAACAGAAACAAACATGAGAAAGTACATAACTGTAACTTTTTATACTAACAAACAGTTTACGAACATAAATCTTTAAATATTTAAAATAGTTTAATATTTAGTTATAACATTTAGTATTAACATTTCATTTATTGTTGGAGTATGCTGTGGTCGTCCCTAAATTGACAACACTTATAATGTATTACAGTAGTCCAACTTTTATATATTTACTAGTGTATTGTTATATTAACGACCCTAAGATAAATATATAGATAAACATATTCACTATAGACCGTTTAGTAATGACACATTACTTGCGATTAGAAACATTGGTTACAAAATTCCTAAACGAATTTTTATATTCCTCCTAACTGATAGTTCAGTGTCAGCATTCTGTTTGATTAAGCCTATATATAAATTTCAACATTGATCTTACGTAAAGATTCACTTCGAACTAAACTAACTGAAAGCTTAAAATCTATTAAACAAATTATAAGCCTACAGACGGAATAAATATTTTAAAATATATTAAAAGACAATAATACAAAAATATGAATCTGTATCTTTGGTAACGCTTATTACAATGAATCTATATAATTAATATAAATATGAAAGTAACTATGGCTGACTTCTTTGTAACCGTTAGGTTTACATGATGAATATTAAAACAAAAATACGCAGACATAGTCACGGGATAAAACTAGTGTCATATAAAATAATTCTTACCGGTAATGACGTCATTCAATAAATTACACATTTTTATACTAAGGACTTTTTTCTTTTCTGAATAAATCTTTATATATGGTATTGTCGGCATGGGTCGAGTCCATTGTGCTTTACTGATTCCAGTTACTTCAAAATCTATTTCTGTAAAATTAAAAGTAAAGTCACTGGCTAATTAATAAATTAAAAAATACTCTGTGGAAGATTATAAATTTTATCAGTTAATTAAAGTGTAACTGCATAAACATGTCAAGAATTTGCAGTTGCTCCAAAAGTATTATCTTATAAAATTAATTACTTTCAATTTTATGATCCTGTTCACATTCCAATAATAATGTTCCAGTAACAATAGAACCGGTATAGAAACTTCCAGTGGAATCGCTATTTAGGCTCACTATACAATTAATCCATGACATGTTTGAGCTTTCCTTACAGCACTATACAGATATTATTTCGGCAAAACAATTTCCTACTGAATAATAATATTTCTATCTTTTATCATAAGCGTAATGATAAGCAACGATAGTAATTAACTAACGAGTTCGTAATCTTTCACGAATCGATAAACGAATACGCATTTTACACTTAGTTCGCTATAAAATATATGCATGTAAATTCGATGTACACAATTAAAATAATTATTAAAATTAATCGTGAAAGTCTATATAACTAATTACATATTTTAAAATAAAATATTTTACTTAATTCTTTTGTATAATTTTTTTTCCCATAAAACTTATTTCAGAACGTCGTATATTTTATTGACATTTTTGACAACTGACAGTGACATTACATTTTCATTGAAAAATTGGTTTCGAACTGTTCCGATCGGCGTTTTGTTATGTTCAATCGGTTATAATTGAAAAATCGCGTCTACAAATTGTATATTGTGAAATATTAAAGTCTATGTCGAAAAAGTAATGTATTAAAAATTAGTTGAAGCCGGATTAATGACTTTGACGCAATTCGTTTTAGGTTATGTTATGCCCTCTACGTTTTCAGGGTGAGCAGTAAGTTTGTTTTTCAAATTCTATAGAGATACATACAATTTAATGACTTTAGAGTAATTAAAATATCCATTTTATTTATCAGTGATGTATTATGCCAGGAAATTTCAAAATATACATACAATTATGCGTGCATTGCATCACTGAAAAATATTTTACTTGTAATGCGATCAACCTTGTTTCTACGTATGATATACACCTCTACTGCTAATGCAACATATTCTATAGTTTTTTTAATAGATAAAGGGCCATATAACTTAATTTTATTAATGCACAATCGATAGTTATAGTAAATTCAGCGAAAATTTAAGCTACATAACACCTGTTCTAATGATGCCTAAGTTTAAAAAATCTAGAAACAACAAGACAAACCATGATCTAATAATTAATAATAACATATTGATTTGTTAATAGTGGTTCTCTGAGATATTGATAATGTATTTAGAAAGTATTTTAATATATTTAAATTTATTATATAGTAAAAAATCATAAAACTTCATCACCTATAATAAAAACAATTTATATACATTCTTTTTTATTCTGGAAAAAAGGGCTATGCAGGCCTTAGTCCTGTGTCACTGTAACCATTAGTGATCTATTGTGATTGCCCCATAATACTAAAGCTCCCTGCCCAGTCCTATAGCAGTTATTTATATACATGATAAGATTATATTAAATATATATTAAGATTGATATGTTAAAAAAACTGTATATGTATATACCTTTCTTATAAAATTGTATACCTCATCAGAGGTCTTCCAAAATATAAAAGGATTAAAATTAACACTTGTTAGAGCTTAATCCCGAAATGAAATTAAATGATTTTGATATATGTCCTGCTAGTTACATTATTTTTATATATAAATTTCTTCTGTGCATTTCACATCACTGAACTCCTAAACGGCTGGACCGATTTTGCTGAAATTTTTGTGTGCGTATTCCAGTGGACCCGAGAATCGCTTTGATTCACAATTGGATCCGGTAGGAAGCTCTGCAGTTGTATTTTAGATATTTTGTTTTATTGTCAAGGCAGGACAAGGTCCGCCTGGCCCACTAGTTTATTCTATATTACCTGTCTAATGATGGAGGTTAGGTATCTGCCTTATTCAAAAGTTGTTGCAATTTCCATGTTCCTTACAGCAGGTATATGAATGTCTCATAATGATTGGTTGAGTATTTATAGAGTGAAAGCATAACAAACAAACCCTTTCTTCTTCTTCTTCTTCTTCTTCTTCTTCTTCTTGTGGGGGCAGCAGCTTATGTAGATAACATATTTTTATTAAAAACAGACAGTTCAAGCAATATACAGTATGGGTTTCGCAAATCATTAAAGACTAAGTTTCAGGAATTCAGTATCTTAAGTCGAACCTGTCATTATATACTTGGTAATCTAATGTAAGACTACTAAATCTTTGAAAATCGTATTTCGTAAAAAATAGGTGTGATCTAAATACTAATGAACTGTGACAAATTAGTCACACTAAATCTAAAGGGGATTGATTCTCAAGCTGTTGCCGGAACACATCAACAGGTGCCAGATGACAGATTTTCTACTGTAGTGAGGTATCTAGCCTGGCGGACTTAGAAAATTCCTAACAATATGTTCTTGTTTCATCACAATTTTTTTTTTTCTTGAACTGACTACGCTATTGACCTAGCAAGGTCTTAACAGCTTCACCAGACTACACACAATATTTACCTTCATTGAAAGCTTGAATTTGTTTTTTTTTTATCGAAGCACGACATAGTGACTGCACTATGCCTGATGTTAAGCATAGTACAATCCAAAAACATCGGCAACCACCGAGAGACAGATTATCCATCGTCGGTCGACGCTGTCATGCCGGCCATAATGACGAAAGTCACCCGGTACTGGATATGCACTGGCTGATCGCGAAACGCGACGCGCAAAAGCGAGTCACTATGATGGGCTTTTTCGCTATATGCATGGTGGTTGCGACCCAGTCGGGCTGTAAAACCCTACCACCCCGCTTTCGCCATTGCCTCGTTCGTTATTCAGCAGGGTGCACCACGTGCAGGTGAGGTTGGCTTGGGTGTCTCAAGTCTTAAGATGTTACTCGACACCCCATTGTAATTATTCGGACTTATGTTCATTGACCTTGTGTCTGAACACAGTTTTTTTAGCAAATATTGATGGCTGCTCTGTTGTTTAGATATATAAATAAAACCATTACTTTTCTCAGCAGAAATATTATGTATAGTATGATAATTCACTAAACTTTAAAATAAACTCTTATCACAAAACCCTTGAGCCTAGAGTATTAGTGACTTTGTGGAAGTCCCTTAAGTTCCTTGCTTAGAACATGGTATTGTGAAATATAAAATATGAAATTTTATGTTATATATTAGTTACTTTTTGTTAATAAAGTAATCATTTATGAGTACAATAAATAGATTTTGTAGTTATCTGCATTTTACTATGAAAACAAAATAAATGTTGGCTCATACTAATTTATGTTTGGATTGTACAGTTTAAAAAAGATCAATTGTAAGATTCTAGCCTTATGCCCACTGCTTTGCTCATGTTAACATAGTATTGATATGTTCCACTTTTCACACAGTCTATCCATACCTTATTCTGTCTCCCACTACTTGTATATCCATCTACAATCAACTTTTTTAGTTACACTTTTCATCTTTCCTCATGACATGCCCATACAATGCTAACCTATTACTCTTTAACTTCTCTGTCACTTCTTCTTCTAATCCAGTCTAGTTACACTACAAATTTACCTTAACATTCGCATCTCTGCTACATGTAATTTTCTCTCATCTGCCACTTTTGTAGCCCAACACTCAAATGCATACAGCATGACTGGTCTTATAATAGTTTTATAAACTTTCCCCTTCAGTATCAAAGGCATTCAGACATTTGTAGGTCACAACTACCCCAGACACATTTTGCCATTTAATTGACTCTGCATTTATTTTCTGTACCCCTGACCATATGTATGCAAAATGTTGTGATGAGCTATTTAGTGATTAAGGAATTAAAGTGCAAAATAAATGAACAAACTCACATTCGCATCAGTGTGGATTATCACATAATCTCTTTTAAAGAAAATGTTGAGGTAAGTCAGTCTAAATACCTGAAGAGTAATAGAATTACTAAATATACATCACTTCTTTACGTGTGAGGGGTATTGTGCAGGGGCTCATTTATCTTGTAGTACTATATAGCAAAATTGTTGATAGGATTCTATGTAATAAAATTGTGTCTGAAACTGATGTTTAATTTTATAGCTGAACCCGCACCATGGATCCTAACATCTATGCCCTGGTGTTGGACACTCTTAACCGAGCTACAAGCCAAGACGCTGAAATATTAAAACCTGCGGAGAAGAAGCTTCAAGAATGGGAGATAGAACCTGGGTTTTATTCTGTTTTATTGGTGAGTTTAAATGTAGGCCTTGATTACTTGTTTAATTTGTGAATTGTTGGGAATCGAAGTACTCCAATGTATTAATTTATTGTTTTTTTTTTTCTATCTGATTACGTTATTGACCTAGCAAGGTCTTAACAGCTTCACCGGACTACACATTTATATTTATTGGTATTGATCACTATCATAATAAATTAATTTATCGCTAAATTATATGGTATATTTGTGTCATAAACATTTTGTGTAGTTGATGTGATGGTTTTTTTTTTTTCGAAATGACAACGCTGTTGATCTGGAATGGTCTTCACAGCTTCACCAAACTATATGATGTGATATTACTTCACTACTTCCTGATGGATTGATCTAAGAAAAATATGTCATTATATATACATCTTCAATATCTGTCTATACATATACTAAGAATATAAACTCGTGTCTGTACTTTTTCGATTTTGGTGAAAAAAATTGTTGTAGGCATAAGTACATATAGAATATATTTCAATCATTTTTAGAAATAGTCTGTATGTCTGTCTGTATGTTTGTATGAACACGCATCAATGCTAAACTACTGTGTTCACAATAAAACCTCTTAACTTAGTCTTTGTTTCATTAAAATCACTCTACTCTATCAAAAGTTATTGTATTTTGAGTGTTAGTTTCAGTTATACGTGAAAAGAGTAGTAAGGCTGTAGGAAGGTGGATGCAGGACCTGGCGGACGCGCGCTTCGGGAGGCACACCGTCGACGTCGTCCGCCCGGTCCTGCGGGAGTGGATTGGGAGGAGATGGGGCTCCCTGTCGTTCAGGCTGGTGCAGGTGCTAACCGGACATGGTTGTTTCGGGTGGTACCTGCACCGGATCGCTCGCAGGGAGCTGACCGCCGCCTGCCATGAGTGCGGCGCTGAGGAAGATACCGCACAGCACACTCTCTCTGAGTGTGCTGCGTGGGAGGTGGAGCGCCGCACTCTGGTGGCGGTGGTAGGAGAGGATTTATCGCTGCCGAGCGTGGTCTCGTCCATGCTCGGTAGCGAACAGGCGTGGCGAGCAGTGGCCTCCTTTTGCGAGGAAGTCATCTCGCAAAAGGAGGCAGCGGAGAGGGCCCGTGAGGCGGACCCCCTCAGTAACCGTCTTCACCACAGGAGGACTGGCAGGAGGAGGCGGCGCTTTGCCCAACTCCTCCTGCCACTGTAGCCGGATCTGAGGGGATGCAGTCGGGGGGCTCATCCCCTCATTGCACAGATCCGGCGGACGAGGAGGGGCAGCTGGCGTGTGCCCAGCTGCCTCTCTATAGGTAGGAGCCCGGCGGCAACCTTCCGCCGGGTGGACCGTTGGGGCGGCTATTCAAGGGGAATAGCATAGAACGATCCCTTGCCGCCCCAACATCACGGTCTGTCGGCACACCGTGGGGTTTTAGTCCGTGCGAGTCGGACATATCCCACTCTCTCCCCCGGGAGGGTGGGTATCCATAAGGGATTTCCCCACGTTAAAAAAAAAAAAAAAAAAGTAATCTCTACTAATATTATAAAGCTGGAGGGCTTGTTGGTTTTTTTTGGTTGAACACCTTAATCTCACGAACTATTGATCCGATTTGAAATTTTTTTCAGTGTTAGATAGCTCATTTATCATTACGCTAAGACCAATAGGAGTGGAGCACCAATGAATGTATCAAGATCGGATTCTTTTCCTTTTGAGAGTGTCCATTTCACATTTGCGACCCTAAGTAACTATTTCATGTGTAGGAAGTCTTGGGCAGAAGCTAGTTTGATGTAAAAAAATCAAAATTTTTATTAATTAATAAACTAATATTTATATAATCCTCTTTTTAGTGTCATACGATAATTATATAATTAACTTCTAGTATATTGTGCAAGTTGATATATCTATTTTTAATATTATTATACAATTCTCAATAAGAAAGTCTACAACTATCTATATCATAAGGCCTGTAATTTTAGTACTCATCTTGGAATTTATCATTATAAACTTATAGACCTTTTTTTGGAACAAAGTTTCTTAACACAGAATGAGTTAGTTGACTTGTAGAAATCGTCACGAAAGCAAAAAGCGTTATACACCATCCATGGCAGTTTATCTTTCGCTCTCTAACATGTCCAGTACATACAAGGGTCTATGTGTGCGTGTGAGTGTCGCAAATCGAGCAGAAAAACATACTGCGTTGTTGGTATAACCTCAATACTAAACGTGTAAAAATTTTATAAATAGTATTTGTTAATTGTTTTAAATTATATTTTGTCATAATTACACATTTTGCAATTACGATTCGAGAAATGCAGACTGCGGGAAATGTGTGTAATACAAACTTGAAAAGTAAGCTAATAAGTTTGGATAGTTTGCTACATAAATATTTGCTACAAATTTTATTTTATATATGATTCGAGTGTTTATTATTTATTACTACAAATAGTGGTCCAATACTCAAAATTCGACCATAGTTTATTAATTTTTGAAGTCTCAATGTTAAGGAAAAAAACAAAACATGTTATTGATAACACTAAATCATGTCGATAGCAACTACCAAAAAAAAAAAAAAAAACAGAAAATCGGTTGAGAATTCCCTCTTGGGAAGTTTTTAACTGGTTTGTCTCTGTATTTTATCTGTAACCATAATCTCAGCTTCAGTAAAAGTATAGATAAAGAAAAAAAAAATAGATTATAGAAAGAGAGATAGAGAGAGTCGTAAGCATGGGGCATAACGCATTTTTCCTTACGTGACGAAAATATAAAAATGTAAACAATTTAACTATTCATATCAGAATACATTCAAAGTTGAACAAAAAGCGTAAGAAAATTCGTATGTGATGGAAACCCTTAATAACATAGGCTTTTCTTTTTTAGAATGTCCTTTCGAACCACTCAATAGACGTCAACGTACGCTGGTTAGCTGTCATGTGTTTTAAAAATGGAGTGGACAGGTACTGGCGAAGAAATGCACCGAATGCTGTGACCGATGAAGAGAAGCAGAAGTTACGTCAAGGACTTCTTAATACAAATATATTCAGTGAACCTGTCGCTCAGATCGCAACTCAACAGGCTGTGTTAATATCTAAAATTGCCAGGTATGTGAACTTTAAGTGTAACTTTTTTGCTGTTTAAATTATTAAAGCTGGTTCTGATTAACATTTAATGTTATCGAAACTATATTGGTGTTAAGTAATATTAAATATATATTCTGATTGTTTAGGGTTTCAGGTTAGTGTGGTTTCATATTGTTGCTTTTATGATTGTTGTCATTTGTATACAAAAATTTACAATTTTGTTTTTTTTTTTTTGTGTCACCAATAAAATTTCTTTGCTATTTTATTTAAAAAATAGTATGGTATTGAACCTTTGCTATGTTTCATCATTGCATTACTTTTTATCTTAGGGAGTTATACATAATCGATAAATCAAAGACTTGGATGTGAATTTGTTTAGTAATAAATTGCTCACAAAATATTTCCTGAAACAGAATCTGTAAAACGATAGTCAAGTTTTATTGGAAAATGAGTATTATTAAAAATTCGAATCCCTTTGACACAAATAAAAAAGTAGACCTTTAGTTGACAAAAGAGACAGACTGATCATTCTGATATATCTATGAATATACTTAAGTCCTATGGTTAATATTTTTAATTAGGTTCGACTGCCCTATAAGTTGGCCAGACTTAGTACCTGAGCTGCTCGGTGCATTGAAAGCCCCTCAGCCTCTTGTCCAACATAGAGCGTTGCTGATATTCCATCATGTTGTTAAAGCACTTGCTTCAAAGAGGCTTATTAACGATCGACGGACATTTCAAGTAAGTTATGAATGAAGTTAAACTAATTTTATTTTATTGTCAGCAAACAATCTTCTAGTAGACTGTTACTGTCATTGTCCAGTAGGTAACAAGTTTCTCGTGATCATTCCAATGAACTAATAAGATGATGCTCCTTTTTTAGAACTTTCCAGCGAATTTTTGTGGCAAGTCAAAATTCATGCTACAGGTACTATTTCCCATC
>JACEII010000012.1:16695447-16719517 GCA_014332785.1 Antheraea mylitta | reverse complement strand
AGCTTTACCGGACTACTAATTGATGATAACATTATAGTTGTCTACAAGTATAGTTGTTTAATGGTTGTGGTTGTCTGTGTGTGCGTGTAGCGGATTGGTCGCGCCGGCAGCCGGGCCGGGCTCGGGGCCGGGGTCGCGGGCCGCGTCCCCGCTGGAGGGGGGTCCGGGGGGTCGGGGGGTCGCGGAGGCGGGGGACACGCCGCACGAGCTCCGCCAACGTCGGCTCGCGCACTCCCATCCCGCCTACTCCATCGACTTGCGCGCCGTCACACACCACCAGGTGGGTACCTCGACCCACATACATACATACTACATTGCTTCCTTTTAAAATCAAAATACCCTTTATTCAATTTAGACCCTGAAAAGGCGCTTATGAACGTCAAAACTACCACCGATTCAGAATACAACCCAGTCATCGAGAAGAAACAGCAGGAAACTCGATCTGGTTTATCTTTACCTAATACATTTTTTTATATAATTACAACATAGTAAACATGTAAGGTTACATTCGTTTTTGGTTGATGCACAGAGAGAGGGCTCACTTCCAGACGTCACCATCGTTTTTTTTTTTTTTCGAAATGTCTATGCTATTGATCCAGCAAGGTCTTAACAGCTTCACCGGACTACTAAGGCGAGCGCTTAAGGCACTCAGCCGATTTTATTTTGGCAAACAGCTCAAGGGTGCACGGCACACCTCGGCTTGGCTGTTGCCTGTTGCATGCAAAATCGCGACCTATCTTAGCTAACCTAGCTAACTATTCATACATGTATGAGTTGTTGAAACGTATATGTGTACCAAGCATACACGCCTCAACAACTCCTCCATATATTTATTATCGGAAAATTGAGAGTTTTTCAGTTCGATGAGGGAAAAAGTAAACCCTTCCACTTTCATGTGTAAGAGTGCAGGCGTGCACGTGTGTGGGGGTGATCGTGTAGTGTTGTAGCAGTGATGCAGTGATGTATATTTGTGTGTCACCGTATCGCGCAAGCAACGCACTCAAGGGCTCCCTACCGAGGGATCGAACCTAGGCTTGAGCCGCTGCCGTGGGAGGCCTAATCGGGTGTCACCATCGTCCACATATTGATCGACCCTGTAATAGCGTTTATGGATTAAGACTCGCTTGACATAACACTTGAACTTATTATCCGTCAAGTCGGTAATGTGTTTTGGGACTTTGTTATAAAATCTAACACCATTAGCTACAAAAACTATTACTGGTCTTAGTCAGCCTAAAACATGGAGTTTGTTATTATTTCTAGTATTTACATTATAATACTGATACTTATACTCTATGGAGCGAAGTAAAACTTCTTTACGCGCGTTTGACTTGGGTAGTAAGCTGGTGTCGCGAGAACGTTACGAAAACGCGTGATCCAGCAATGCGGACGGAACGTTGAGAGGGAGATATAAGTTAATGGAGTTAGCCCGTATTTACTGAAACCCATGATAAATTTAAAAGTTTCTAGACAATAAATATTTATAAGTACATTAGGGCGTTTCAAAAAAAATATTTTTCCTCGGAACCACGCTCAAAGTTTCGTTTTAATGCCAAAATAGACCTCTGAAAATATGAGCCCTTAATATTAATATTTAGGTTGTCCGCATCGCACTTTTCGATTTCCCATAAGAATAACACAGGAAAAAAGTTTTTTTTTCTTTTGATTTTTATAACTAATGAACGATATATGGTATTGCAATACCCATTCATCATTTTTGTAGATAATTTAACGCTTTACAAAAAAGCTCTGAAGTCAATTTTTGATAAATCAACTCAGTCAAAAGTTATTCAAGATCAAAGTTTAACTTACCCTCAATTCAGCTGTTTTATTGACTGATTTGGCAGAATACTATGTTTTTAGAAAAATTGAAACCAAAACATTTTACAAAATAGAAATTAGACTCCTGAAAACTGTTAATCTTTATTTCCTGCTTTATAATAAATGTGGACAGGGTACATAAAACGAATTATCATTGACTGTTAACCCGATATTTGAAAATTCTTGTTGTTGAAAATTACCATGAATCGTTCAATTGAGATCATTTTTTTTAACATTAGTTAACTAATGATTTATATAAGAAATGTTTAGAACATTTTACTACCTCAAAAGTGAAAAATGACGTAGCTGAACGAGGGGTCGCTTTGATTGAGGAATACAACAACTACCTCACTAAAGATGAAGAACAACTGCAATACTTATTGCAAGTAGTTCGCGAACATCGGCTGAGATATCCTAATCATAATAAGACAACTCTACAGCAAGATCAATTTAATGCAAATGTATAAAAATTATTTTTAGATAAAAAAATTCAAATTTAATAAAAGTAATATATTTCTAAATTGTTATAAGCAATGAAAACCTAAAAACACTGATAACTTTTCAAAACATACATAAAATTTCAGCTATTTTCAAGCACAAATTATATAAAAATATTTTTTCAATAAAATTACAGCAATATTCGAGAACGAAACATAATAGTTGTATTTTTTTTAACTCTGAGAACTTAAAATAAACTTTTCGTTTGTTTTGAAATCCGTAAACTTATAAATTTGAGAGTATTATAAAAAAAACAGCTGAATTGAGGGTAAGTTAAACTTTAGTCTTGAATAACTTTTGACCGAGTTGATTTAGCAAAAATTGATTTCAAACCTTTTTTGTAGAACGTTAAATTCTCTACAAAAATAATGAATGGGTATTGCAATACGAAATATCGTTCAATAGTTATATAAATCAAAAGAAAAAATAACTTTTTCCTGTGTTATTCTTATGGGAAATCGAAAAGTGCGATGCGGACAACCTAAATATTCATATTAAGGGCTCATATGTTCAGAGGCCTATTTTGGCATTCAAACGAAACTTTTGAGCGTGGTTCCGAGGTAAAATATGTTTTTTTTAAACGCCCTAGTATATAGGTATAGATGGTTCTAAAGAAGTTTTACTTCAGTCGTGTAGTCTAAAGCTCACTTGTATTATTTTTTTGACGGGAACTTAGTCTATCATATAGTAAACTTTATATTTTATTTAAAAAAATAAAGAAGAAAGAAAGAAAGATATATCTCAACATATAACATAATATAAAGAATCTTATATCAGCGTCAATATTCATAATCTTCTTTTATTTTTTTCTGTATTATGTACCATAAGGACCAGGCGGCCCGGGGCTAGGACGGCCAGATATTAGGGGCGGCTAATCGTGGCAAAAAATTCATTGACACTGGGGTGGCTGCTACTACATGACCAGAGGTCTAGGGTGGCCAAGACTGCAAATCCACCACTGAGTTAAGTGGACGGGGTGGTATAATACCATGGTGCATGGATTCTGACTTTATACAAAAAATCCCTCTAAAGTTCTAACAGGCGGACGCCATCTTCTTAATTTATTAAAAAGATCGCAAGAAACTTGTAATGTCACTACCTACTCGACAAGGGCAATAATAATCTAAAAGATTTAGTTGCCAAAATTAAAAAAAAGTACTTTGTAATAACCTCCTAGCCGATAATAATTGAGTATTTTTAGGATTTGCAAACTATCTAAACCAGTAGTAATGTAATGTGAGTCAACAGTAACTGGTCAATAGTAGGTCATTAGTGCAAGCTTTTTAGTAAATAGTATGGTTTAATCATTTCGATGATATATATCCAAAGAGTTTCATTATAAACGTGTGTTTGTGTTTGTTTTTTTTTTTTAATGTATTACCGTTTTTTTACATGTTTCTCTTTTCTTAGTTGGAGACATTGAAGAGTCAAATCGGAGCGGAGACATTCGAACGACTTGTACAATCCACCGATCAGGATACGCTTCAGCAGATCAGAGAGTACATACCGCTATGAAGATATACGTACACTTTGTAAAAAAAGTGTCTCGAATAGTACTCTCGAGATTATGGTACATTGTTATATAATGTCACTCGATAGTTTTAAAAATTAATATCTCATTAGTGTTCTAATGAAATTCTTTTATTTCCATCGCTTTTTTAAAAGCTTTTAAATTTTTTTCTCGAATCTATGAGAAACCTATTTTATTAAAATATGGGAATAACGAATTAATTATTTTATATATTTTTTTCAATGAAACCTAGATGTCTGATAATATTGAAGGAATTCTTAGGTATTGATGGAGAATCAATCGGGTTCACTTTTGCCTTAATATTTATCGAATCTGATGGAAATATTTTTAGCTTTTATTTTATCTTTAAGCATTTAATGAATGACATATTATTTTCTCGAATCTTCGAGAAATTTATATAATTCAAATATGGGAATGTTTTCCTCTCTTTATTTTTTAAGGAACTTTATCGATTTTGATATGTCAGTCCTATCGGAAATTACACCTATGTACTATTTAAACTCTTAAATATAAAAACACATATAGATAAACTAGTAAAGTTAAATATATTATACAACCTTTTGCAAAAGTCCGATATCGGGCTCCCACTTTGAATCCACACTCATTGCAATGTTTTAATACTTATCGATGTTTGATAATTTATTGTCAATGGACTTTGACTGCTGTTGAGAAGCATTTTTTTTCGATCTGACTACGATATTGACCTAGCAAGGTCTTAACAGCTTCACCGGACCACATAAGATATCTCTTTTGCTGTCACTCGGATTCGAAATGGGGTTAGACGGATTTTCGAAGCAGCCGATTTCCATTTGACCTATTTTTTTGTTGAGAAGCATTTATATTGGCGATGTACAAATTTTAAAGTAAAAGTTCATCGTAAAGGTCGTGCGTTGACATAGTATAAAAAAATTTAAAGATAAAAAAAGGTTGCATTTTTTTACCGAGATCTGTCATGCTGTGGATTTTATTTTTATTTATTATTATTTATAAATAAAAATACATATGAGAATATACTTTGTGTCGCGGGGGATATATATTAGAAACGCATAATTATTATTAAACACAAAGTTCATCCACACTTAGAAAAATAAATCTAGGTGTTGCTAAAATAATTGCCCTGCGTGGTATTCGAACCCACGACACCTGATAGGCAGCCGCTTGAACCATAATCCCAATGTTGCTGAAACATTTTCGTAACGAACGAAAAACTAAGTAATAGAGAAATATTTGTCAATTTTATTGTGAATTGGACCTTTGCTAAACTATCGAGTCATAGTTTACTAGTATAAAACCAAAAACTGCAAAGTGGACCAGACTAATAATTGAATTATGAGATTTTAATTCTAACCACAAATAATCATGTTGAAATAATTCAGTACCATCTTTGCGTGTTTTTTTTTATGCTTGACACACGTTTCAAATGAAATCTTTAGAAATATATATCATTCAATCATTTTCATTTTACTATTCACTAAAATACTAGTACTAATGACCTTCTATTGACTCATATTATTATATTACTATTAGCTTAGTAGTTAGCCAATCATATCAATACTCAATGACTATTGGCTAGGAAGTTATAGCAAAGTACTTTTTTTTTTTAGTAGATTGTTATCTATTTATATATCTATCTATATATCTATGTATCTATCATTGTCGAGAAGGAAATGATATTACAAGTTTCTTTCGATCATTTCAATGAACTAACGAGATGGTGGCCGTCTTGTTAGAACTTTCTAGAGAGTTTTTGTAGCAAGTAAGAATCCATACTCTGTGGTATTATTTCCCATCCACTACACGATAACCAAAGTATATTATGTATAATGCCACCGCTATAACATAATATAAAGCATAATAACACAATATTAATAAAATACAATATAAATTCCACTACTTGACGTTCAAAGATCCCGCCAAAAATTTCAGAGAGTATGGTAACTGTCTTGAGTGAATTTAAACCAATTAAAATGATAAAATTTTGTGTTGTCATATTATACATTTTATTTTGTACACCCCCTCTACTTTGTCCATTACCAAATTACCCCCCTTTGATTCTATACGAGTCATTTGTACTAGTCTCTGTGAAATGTATGAATTCAAATAAACAGACAATTTAATTGATACTGTATATAACAATGTACCGTGATCTAGTAATACCTAGAATGTACCATGATTTAATCGTTTCTAGCTTTGCTTTTTCTAATAACACCATGTAAAAAAAAATACGATTGAGCTATTTATGTTTATATTTGTACATTTTGTAACGTTAATTATAATCATTTAATTATAATTAAAAATAATAATTAGAAATAATAAAAAAGTGTAATAAACGAATGAAATACGCTATAATACCCACTATTTAAATATATTTTAAACTAAATTCTTAACTATTATTTATTTTCAATTTTAAAATGTAATGTACTTTATCAATTTTTAGTCACATGTTTAAAATGAAAATGTGAAATAATTATATTCTGAAATAATTAATCGTTTGTATGTTCACTGTTGATAAGTTTTTTTAATAATGTTCCAGAAAAGAAGCATAAGTCATCTAAATGGTGCCTCCAGTAGAGTCACTAGAGTTACAGACTATATCTAGAACAATCTAAAGTCAAGAGTGTATTTCCACATTCTGGACTCCAGAAAGGAGGAGGTGAATCCTTTAACACCGTGAACAAGAGATTGATTATTTCAAATAATACAACTTTTATTTAATTTTAATATTATATTTTCATTATTTATGTAACCTCGAATGTTCTGTTTAAAGATTCACAGTTTTGAGCCTTATAATATATAATAAACAATGTATTTCGATCATAATATATTTGTATATGTGATATAATTACGATTTCCTATAATTATAGCTTTAAATATAGGAGAGGTGAGGTGTTTTGTGTGTGTCATGTATTTGTGACATAACATAAAATGTATTCTATGAAGGCACGTTTATTATTTAACGTCGGCATTCGCATTGATACAGGTTGAAACTTTGACGGCAGCCGTCGGAGTGTAATTCTGTCTCGTTTGTTGTCTTTGATTTTCACTATATTATCAGGTAAACCGTAACTAAGCTGGAAGTTTCAATGGGACAAAATACTGAGTATGAAATTAAAATCAGTTTTGGATGTGTAAGAAACTGGGATTCGATTGGAAAGAGACCAGGTTTAAATGAAAAGAAACCAGTTTACAGTTGAAAATAAACCGGGTTTAGATTCGAGAGAAAGCAGTTTTAAATGGAAAAGAACCGGGTGTAGATTGCTAATAAAAGAGGTTAAATTGGAAAAGAAACTACATATAGATTAGAAAAAATCGCATAGGGTTCGGATAAATCCGTGACTATATTTAAAAAAAATATCGCTTATTACGAAAATATATATGTTTTCGTTTGGGAATAAACGTTCTTATAAATTAAAACTTTATCAAATAACAAACACAAATCAATTGGTGGTATAATAAAAATGAAAATGTACTATGCGAGTTCCATCTCAGGGCCTAAATCGTATATAGTTTAATTTAATGTCTTATAATTATAATATTAACCGCATAAGATATATAAGAAGCATAAGATGGCACTAAAATCGATATATAATGTAATTAAGTAAATAAAATAAAACTTAACGATACAATGGAATTAAATTTAAATAAAACTGCTACAAATAAAAATTTCAAAATATTCATATAAAGAACACGAGATTGTGATTGTTTTTTTGTAATTTTGAAACGTTTGCTTCTGGAGCTTGTAGTCTTGTTTGAAATCACGCTGCAACATCTGAGAACTGAGTAATTATGATATGAAGTATAGAGGTTAGAAAGCAAACCAAGTGGGAACGAAATACTAGTGCTGGCGGCATCAGTGCGGGAGAAATTAAACGCGTGTGAAACAGCGAGGTACAAGTAGGTTTAAATATTGAAGATGTAAGTATATTTTATACATTATTAATCTACTTGCCTACTTGAAATTGCCTCCTTAGGCAGAGGCGATACCGAAAGAAAAAGCAATTAAAAGGCATAAACTGGGTAATTTCTGAACAAAATAAAAAGAAATTACGTACTTCAATCAAAGGTATGACACACACAAAATACCCATTTAGGTCTTAGAAGATATATTGCACATTACTAATGTATACTAGGTCTTATGTTTACGTGTCTTAAGGCACGTTCACAGTGACGTGACAATTCAATCGATTAATTGTTTTTAATTTTTATATATTCTAATTACCTTACCTTCCGATTGTTAATTTTGAGATAAAAGTTATAAAGTATTGTAAAGTAATTCATTAATAATAAAAAGTAATTAATAAACGAATCAATATTATCGTTTTGGTAGATACGACCATCGCAGAACTTTTTTTTTAAATACTTAAGTTGATTTTTTAAATGTAATTGTCTGCTATATTTGTTTAATTCCTGATAATATTAAGCTTTTTTTTTAAATTGTTTCGATTGAAATTGATGATTGAATCATAAAATTCATACCACTAGTCTAATAAAGTCCTAGAAATATTATTTGTATGAAATAAAATAACGTTGAAATTATTTTGATGTAATCTTTTATTATGATCATGTTCAAAATATTTAGTTACCCTATTTAAAAAATTATAGAACTAGTCACTGTGTCCAGTTTGTTAATTTTAAAACGAAAATGTCTATTTGTAGTCCTGTTTTAAACAAAACAATGGTAAATCGACGCTGTGATTGGTTGAATTGACGCGCAATGTGAACGCATTATAGTCATAGTGTAATAGTTGAGTAGTGATTTAAATCGGGTCTAAATTAAATATACTGTTTTTAGTTACTAAATCTCAGTGCAAAAGTCGGGTTACTATTCCACTACTATTGTCGGATAACTGATGCCTTATCAGTGAACTAGTTTTTTTAAATTGTGAATTTTCATGTATAGGTCACTACGGTAAAGAAAACTGATATGTAAAATACTCTTTAAAAAAATAATTTGCTTTCACGCTTTGTGCGAGCGACGTGTAGAGTGCGAGAGAGAGGACTGCGGTTCGGATGATGCGGATAAAATAAACCAAATCACATTTTCGTATTCCTCTGTTTACTTCTTGAAAATTGGACGCATAGTTTTATTTAGGATTAATTGAATGATGGCTTATGCAATGACTATACCCGTTTCCAATGACTTGCATGTTCATCAAAGTTGCTACAGCGATTTTAATAATTTTATTTATGAAAAAAATCAAAATACAGGTACGAGGCAGTACCGGATATAGATGTAACAGTATATAAATATTTGCATTAAAATAAAAAATAAATATGTTTTATTTACGTTAAATGCTGCCCGAATTTCTCCATAGTTTCATTGGCCTATTAATGTTAAATTAAAATTTTCAGGTGACGTGATCATTTGCTTGGCAATTTTATATAAAGCCATATGTTGAGGAATACCCGACTATAGACTTATTGGCGATTGAGATTTTGAATACATCGTATCTGAACAGTGTGATGATTACGCTTGTGCCTTCCCTCGGGATGAGGTATGAGTGAGAATTTATAGGGTAGTACTGATCCAGTTTAAATTTATATCTATAGGTGATATGGATAAAATTCTAAGCTTACGTTTACCTTGTTACCCGAGAAAATCACTATTCACTTCCATAAAATTTAAACTATTATAAAATTATGTCTATTTTTTGCATGTCAGATATTCAAAAGTATATTTTGCAATAATGATTTTTAATCTAATGCATGTTTAAGAACATGAATTAAGAAATTATCGTTAAAATTAACGATTAAAATGAGAAATCTAGTAAGTATTAGATGTAATGAATATCAAATGTATTGAATTTTAATATAATATATTGATCATATTTTCTATACTAAAATATCGAATAAAGAAATTATGTGAGCAGCGTTTGATTCATTAATCAGAGATAGCAGATGTTCGTAGAAACGGCCAGTAATAACAACGATTTATAAATGGTAACCCATCTGCTATTTTCACTAGACTAATATGAATATACACCGATGGATAATATTTGTAAAGGATTACCTCTTTAAAATGAATTATAAAATTAACCTATAAAAGCGTAATTGTACGTTTTATTTAAGAGTGGATTAATCGCTAGATATAAAATTGAAGACTATCGTATATACATATATGTAATTAAAACTGTCTTCCGAGCTCTTGGTGTTGTTTATTCAAAGTCCGAACGTATAACGTATAGATTTGGCACTGCACGCATTTCTGATCGCGCGCTATTTAAACCTAGATGTCAACATTTAAAAGAGGCGCATTGACTTTACTTTTTTTAATGTTATATTCTTAATATGAATATTTAACTGAACAAACACAGCAGACAACCGAGCTTGAAAATTTTATGTGACTCTGGAATTAACTTATATCTTATACGCGTATCGTATACTCTTCTGGGTATGTTGGTTTAACCATTTAATATGAATTCAGATATATATGGGAAGGTGAGCAATTACTAATGACAGTTGTTGTTATTATCGGATTACTTTAAATTAAGTAAATTTTGTAATAATATGCAATGGCATCAATTTAAAATAAGGCTTCGTAATAACATATTTCAAAAATAGGGTTGTACTAGGAACTTATTCGTATCAAATGAATACGCGTCTTTTGAGACTGCGTATGTTTACGGCTAAATCAAATGCTACGTTTTTGAAACGCTTGTGCTTGGGGTCTTACAGTGAACATTTTGTATGCTGTTTATAAAAACATGATTATTATTTAAAAAAAAACGCCGGGAAGTCTATTAATATGTGAAGTAATATGTGAAGTATTTTCAATTTCAAAATTGAATGGCTTAACCCAAAATGCTTTCCTTTCAAACTGTTTCCTTACTTTTACTTATTTACTTTCCGTGTTTTATTATTATGAAAGAATTGGAATGCGTTTTAATGACATTGTTGAAAAAAGAGGCGGCGGCGAGGAAACGTAGTGGGAAGCCTCCGGCTCCCAGGGAGATTGAGGAGGCGAGACGGCCTGAGGTTTGAGAGAGGACGCCATCGAAAAGTGGATGCAGGATTTGGCAGACGCGCGCTTCGGGATGTACACCGTTGACGCCATCCGTCTGGTCCTACGGGAGGGGATTGGGAGGGAGTGGGGCTCCCTGACGTTTCGACTGGTGCAGCTACTCACCGTGCACGGTTGCTTAGGGTGGTACCTGCACCGGATCGCTCGCAGGGAGTCGACCGCCGCCTGTTACGAGTGCGGCGCTGAGGAAGACACCGCGCAGCACACGCTGTCTGAGTGTGTTGCGTGGGAAGGACAGCGCCGCATTCTGGTGGCGGCGGTAGGGGAGTATTTGTCGTTGCCGAGTGTGGTTACCGCTATGCTCGGCAGCGAACAGGCGTGGCGAGCAATGGCCTCCTTCTGTGAGGAGGTCATCTCGCAGAAGAAAGGGGCGGAGAGGGCCCGTGAGGCAGACCCACTAAGTGGCCGTCTCCGCCAACGGAGGACCGGCAGGAGGAGGCGGCGCTTTGACCAACTCCTCCTGTCACCGTAGCCGGACCTGAGGGGATGGGTCGGGGGCCCATCTCCTCATTACACAGGTCCAGCGGACGAGGTGAGGCCGCTAGTGTGTACCCAGTCTTCCTCTCTATAGGTAGGAGCCCAGTGGCCACCTTCCGCCGGGCGGACTGTTGGGGCGGCTCCACAAGGTTGATTAGCTTGTTCGATCCCTTGCCGCCCCAACACTAACGGTCTGTCGGTACACCGTGGGGTTTTAGTCCGCGGTTGTCGGACATATCTCTCTCACTCGGGAGGGTGGGTATCAATAAATGATTTCTCCAAGTTAAAAAAAAGAGATAGGTTGCGAATTGCACGTATCAAGCAACAGCCCAAGCCGAGGTGTGCCGTGCACCCTTGAGTTTGTTGCCAAATAAAGTCGGCTGAGTGCCCTAAGCGCTCGCCTTAGTAGTCCGGTGAAGCTCTTAATACCTTGCTAGGTCAATAGCGTAGTCAGTTCGAGACAAAAAAATGTAGTTTGTTCGTTTATTTCATTTTTTTTTTTTTTCGAAATGTCTACGCTACTGACCCAGCAAGGTCTTAACAGCTTCACCGGACAACTAAGGCGAGCGCTTAAGGCACTCAGCCGATTTTATTTTGGCAACCAGCTCAAGGGTGCACGGCACACTTCGGCTTGACTGTTGCCTATTGCATGCAAAATCGCGACCTAGCTAACCTACGCTGACCTAGCTAACTATTCATATATGTATGAGTTGTTGAAACGTATATGTGTACCAAGCATACACGCCTCAACAACTCCTCCATATATTTATTATCGGAAGATTGAGAGTTTTTCAGTTCGATAAGGGAAAAAAGTAAACCCTTCCACTTTCATGTGTAAGCGTGTAGGCGTGCACGTGTGTGGCGCAAGCAACGCACTCAAGGGCTCCCTACCGAGGGATCGAACCTAGGCTTGAGCCGCTGCCGTGAGAGGCCTAATCGGGTTTTATTTTATTTCATACTGACGGCGTTGACACCTATACTAATATTATAAAGAGGTAGTTTGTGAGTTTGTGACGTTATGAATTGTGACTTTGTAAGGGGTAATCTTAGAAACTACTGATCCGATTTAAAAAATTCTATCACTGTTATAAAGCTTCTTTATCGAAGATGGTTATAGGCTATATACCATCACGCTAAGACCAATAGGAGCCGAGCAACAATGAAGAATGTTTAAAAATCGGGGTGCTTTTTCCTCTTGAGAGCTTCCGCTGCGTATTAGCGTTAGCCAAAGTATCTATTTTACGCGAACGAAGTCGCGGGCAGAGGCTAGTTTAATTATATGTAACCCTAGAGTTCTTCTATTTATTTTACCTTTTCTTTGTTAAACTGTATCATTAGGCAGAACTTATTGACAAACGTTATGAGATTTCTTAATCTTTAAAAAATCTTTTATCTGCCAGAAATAATCAAATCAGTATCGATTAAGCGAAGATCGCTTAGTTGAATGTATGTTTGGACACAGCGTCGATTGCCATAGATTCGAATCTTTGCAACTATGTAGGGATTTTTCTAAATCCACCTGGCAAGCTGCCACTCCCAAGTTACAAATCTGACGTCAAGCACCTTCTGATGTGTTCCGGCTGCAACAGTTGAAAGACAGTCACCTCTACGTTTAGCGTGTTTAGCATCTTAGACCACGTCGTTATTTAACATCCGACGAGATTGTGACTAAATGCCAAAAGCTATTAAGGATGCGCTCTCAAATTTTAGAAGTTCAATTTCGGCTTCGAGTTCTACTAGACGCGTATAGCTCACTCACACAGACACAAAAGCTGATAAGCGCTGCGGTAATACCGCACTATAAACGACTTTGATACTTTTATAAAAATATTACAATATTTACTTATTATTTATGTTCTACTTTTTGTTGTATTTGATGCAATAGTACCAAAATAAATTATAGTTTCTCAAGGTCATACTCACTCAAAAACAGTATAACTAAACGTAAATATGTGTACGTAATAGACAGATACATCGAATTTGTCTTCAAATATTTAGCCCCTTTGTGCCCGATCAAGGCTTAATTTCTCAACATTTTCATGAAAAGTAGTATTGTGATAACTGGATCATAGTTTAGGTAATAGCTAGAAACATCAAGTTGTGCCTAGATGTTTAGTCTCCTAGTGTAGGAGCAAGGTTTCAATTTTTTAAAGTTTGGTGAAAACAGTATATATGATGATCTTAGTATAGTACTAATAGTTAGAAACATTGAGTTTGCACACAAAGGCTTAGTGTCAGCCAAATGTTTCATATCTTAGGACCAGATGAGAGCTATTTCGTGATATTTTTTTTTTAATATTAATAATAGCTATACCTACACATGAAGTTTGCGCTCTGAAGTTGAGTCTTGTCATATCAGCTAAGAGTATAATTTCTCATAGACCAAGTGAGTAGCTGAATCATGATAACAGAATTTTGGTACTGATAATCACTAGAAAACTAAACTTTGCGATCAGTGTTCTAGTCTCATAGAGTCAGATCAACGTTTCATTTTATGGATCAGATGAGTAGCTGTATTATGAGAATTGAACTGTAGTATTCAAAGTAGCTACAAACATCAGGTTTGGGTTCAGATGTTTAGTCTCACTCTATCTGATGAAAGTTTTATTTTTCATGCGTAGATGCGCTAGCTGCGTAAGTGTATCTTTGTCGTAATATCAAAATTTTTGTATAGTATAGAGTAACTAGAAATATAAAGTTTATGTTGAAAAGTATCATAGTGTCTTATTAATGTTTAATTCCTCATGGGCTAGACAAGTAGCGTTACAATATCGTGATAACTGAATTTTAGTACATATATCTATATTAGCTACAAATATGAGTATGTGCTCAGAGATTTAGATAGGAGAATTTTTAACTTAGCGTTTGCTTTTATACCAAAAATAATTCTGTGAAAAACATACTATAAAACACCTGAATTGTAAGTTGTAATACTGATAGTACAACGGGCAGCATATGACGGCCTTTGTGTAAAACGAACCCTAATTTCACCGACAAACTTTGCATCTCTAGCTTAGATACACTTTTCACCAAATGATTCGTTTCATTATAAACAAGACTTGAGAGATCATGTTCTCATAAAGAATAAGCGTTATATTTGATTCTTTTGAAAGATTACATTTGTTTGTAAATTCTGCAGCGTGTTTATGATATTATTATATATTTTCTGAATAGATAATAAAAATTAATAAAGAGAATGTGAAAACGACATATATATTTCTACCCATGAAAGAGCTCCCTACACGTTTCTAAGAGTCCATTATGAGGCCATTTTGTTATTACCTAACGAAAGGAGTACAAACGAGACATCTGTCTCTATACCCGATTAGGCCTCCCACGGCAGCGGCTCAAGCCTAGGTTCGATCCCTCGGTAGGGGGCCCTTGACTGCGTTGCTTGCGCGATACGGTGACACACAAATATACGAGTACATCACTGCTACAACACTACACGATCAACCCCACACACGTGCACGCTTACACATGAAAGTGGAAGGGTTTACTTTTTTCCCTTATCGAACTGATCTGATAATAAATATATGGAGGAGTTGTTGAGGCGTGTATGTTTGGTACACATATACGTTTCAACAACTCATACATATATGAATAGTTAGCTAGGTTAGCTAAGATAGGTCGCGATTTTGCATGCAACAGGCAACAGCCAAGCCGAGGTGTGCCGTGCACCCTTGAGCTGGTTGCCAAAATAAAATCGGCTGAGTGCCTTAAGCGCTCGCCTTAGTAGTCCGGTGAAGCTGTTAAGACCTTGCTGGGTCAATATCGTAGACATTTCGAAAAAAAAAAAAAAAATCTGTCTCTATCCATCAATGACTTCCATAACAGTTTTTGAATTGGGTCGTCATCAGATCATTGTGTTCAGTCCTGTGGTAAGCTCTCGTCACTACTAACAAGAGGACTACAAAGACGACATATGTATTTCTACCCGACAAGAAGTTCCATAACATTACTTCAAAACATAAAATATAAAAAGAACTAACGTAATAAAAATCAAATTTAGAATTTATGTTTCAACCTAATCACAGTGTCTCTTACTACTAGAAAAATAAACGACTATAAAAAGTTGGTAAGTATTTCGAAATGATCAAAACGTTTTGTGAAGTGTATTTCTACAGCGATTTATTTTTCACCAGTTGAGTGCAAAACGACGTACACGTCCTTACCGTATGGCGCCAGAGCGCGGTCTGTGGAGCGGTCTAACACGAAGTGAATCCGTCTTTCATACTTTTGTGTCAATCGAAACTAAATAAAGAAATAAATTGAACCTTATTCCATAGGAGTTAAAGTCTACATAATTAACATAAAATGGTGGAATTTTGTTCACAACTAAATAATTTTTTTCTCAGATGTAGTATACATAACTTGGATTTTATTTCTTGTTATTTAAACTTGATTATATGTAGCATAATCAGGTATTTTTTTAAATTAAGAAAATCGTAAAATTACTGAGGATTTTGATACCGAAAATCAGGCTGTTTTGCGAGAGGAGACTACGGAGAATTGATTATTATAAATGAAAACTCATTAGTTTTAAAAAACAATCATCTGTACAACATTGTTAAAGATTCAATGTATCTGTAGTTACTCATTATGTTTACCAAAGTTGAGTAGTTTTGTTGTAATTCTTTCCGAAAAACAGTGAAAATGGAGATTTTTGAGAGCGCGTCCTTAATATAAAAACTATACCACGTGACTATTTAGACTGTCGTCATATTTCTGGAGGACTCTCTGTACTCGATTCTCGTTCAAAATCAATTAAAAAATAGGTGCTTAATATTTGACCGAATTATCTAGAAAAATACAAACATTATACACAATTCTCTACGCGGCTATGTGAAAGCAGAGAATCAATTACCGTCGGGTGATTTCACTTTCACTTGAAAGGGAACGTGGAAACGTCTGGAACAAACCAAAAGGGTTTATCTCTGTTTTATTATCGAAAATTATGAACTCCAGGTCGCCCAATGTAGCTTGTGACACCGGTCATTCCACTTAGGTTTATTATTTTATTTACACGTCTGTAGCTATACTTCTGAAAATCTTAGTACAAACTTTAATTTAGGTTTTCTTAGTTGTTTATTAGTAATTGTTTAAATATTATTATTTTATATGTTTAATGTGACCATGAAGTGTCATATCCTAGAATATTGCGAGTGCCTAACCTTTCACCTGGCATAAATAAAAAAGAAAGATTATTTTTTGTTAGGTATTTATAACAATTAAATTATAGTCCGTAACCCTCCTATCTGTCCAAAGTTTTTTAATGTACCTATATCTGTTACAGACAATCTCATCATCTTGCTTTATGAAAAATAAATAAATAAATAATCAATAGGTATGTTAACTTTAATAAAAACCAACAGCACATACTTACTGGCCGACATCCAAGTAACTCGCGATTGCTAATGCATGCCTATTAACTTCAAGAACTCTCCAGTTACCGGGTCAGGTGAATTTTGCACACGAGAGTAGTTTATCTACACTGCTCGTATTTATTCTACATTTTTCTTATAAAAGTTATCATTATTACTTAAAAGAATAACTTTCAGACTCATTTTTAGCTTAATCTTTAAATATGATCATTTTCATCTATCGATTTCGTTATTTGGCATACTGTAAAATAATGTTTTAACGAAATGTAATGTTCCAAAACTTATTCAATTATTTTATTAGTTTAACAGTACTAATTTGTGCACGAGTTTATTCTGACTTTAACAGTTTAACTGAACAAATTATAATGCCCCGATTAGGCCTCCCACGGCAGCGGCTCAAGCCTAGGTTCGATCCCTCGGTAGGGAGCCCTTGAGTGCGTTGCTTGCGCGATACGGTGACACACAAATATACATTACTGCTACAACACTACACGATCACCCCTACACACGTGCACGCCTACACGCTTACACATGAAAGTGGAAGGGTTTACTTTTTCCCTTATCGAACTGAAAAACTCTCAATTTTCCGATAATAAATATATGGAGTTCTTGAGGTGTGTATGCTTGGTACACATATACGTTTCAACAACTCATACACATATGAATAGTAAGCTAGGGTAGCTGAGATAGGTCGCGATTTTGCATGCAACAGGCAACAGCCAAGCCGAGGTGTGCCGTGCACCCTTGAGCTGGTTGCCATAATGAAATCGGCTGAGTGCCTTAAGCGCTCGCCTTAGTAGTCCGGTGAAGCTGTTAAGACCTTACGGGGTCAATAGCGTAGACATTTCGAAAAAAAAAAAAAACAAAGTATAATATAAACATAGGATAACTAATTCCTATACTACTGCTATGGAGAGGTACTGTTTGTTTTCGTATAGGAGTTAGTTCCTGGATCTATATATCTGATTTTCAATATAATTGTTTATTACATGATCACGCTATGATGGCCGTTTTGACATTTGTCCGCTCATGAATTTTCGTATATACTTATGTGTCATTATTATACGATACGATGTATAAATGTATCGTATGTTCGAAGGAGCAAATTGCTATTTTTTATTGTGTAATAGTGATGTGCAGTTAGTCCTAAAATTGATGGAATGTATAATATTAGGACACAAAATTGATTTAGTACACTGATTTCTAAATTAAATATATGTATACCTATATATCTATCTAGCTACTACAAAATTATATGGATAATATGGTCTCGCAAGCAACTCTTTCATGTATTCATATTCATTCAATTCATATTTTAAATATTCAACGATACATTGCTAGGATTAAAAACTTGAAATGCTTTATTTCTACAATTATTAAAGTTCGTTTCCTAATACAATTAATATTTTGTATAATAATTATATATATAGAATCACTGGCTAGCACAATTACTGCCTCAGACAAACTCGTGTCAGTGCTTAATACCAAATAAAAGCAGTACTTCCCTATATTTGATTTTGAAAATAAATCCACATTTGACATCATTATTGTAATATGTCAGAAGTGCCATCACAATGTGCCGCTATTATAATTGGAAACTATCTTCAGGTTGAGTAAAATGTAGCCTACATTGTAATTGTAATGTGAATTAAATCGAGTAAGATATCTATTTACTTATGTCAAAGTAAATGAATACTATGCTAATTTCTATAATATAAGTGAAATAATTGTTTTTTTTTGTTTGTAATGGATGCACTCAAACAATACATAATAATAATAAACTATTTTCATCTATTATCAACGTAATACTGTACTGTACTGTAGGCCTTTTCATCTCTAACAGATGATTCAAGTAGCATTCCGAAGGTACTTTCGTAGGTGAGGCCGATCCGCGAAAGAATCCCTCGGCCGCACATATGACAAGTATATGTATCCCCAGGTGGAGGGGGTTGGAGGCCTGCTCATGACGCCTCCGTCGTTTTTCCTTGAGTAGTTGAAACCAGGTGACCTCGTTCATTGACTGACCTTCATGGATTAGGCGACACCATTTAGCACGATCACGGCTAGCTCCTCCCATTGATTGCTTGAGACGTTTAATGCAGCCATGTCAACGTAATATGGGTTATATAGTCATCATAAGTCAATATTAATGCTAGTGAAGTTGCGAGGAAAATATTAAAACTATACGCTCGAAAATTCATATCCGTAGATCGAATTAATTAATTACAATAAACATACTTTGTTTATATTTAATATACAATTTTAACGAAGGGCATCGTGGCTATAGTCGGCGTATCCGACCGCGTAAACGTGATTGTCAAATGAATAATACCAACATATTTATCAGAGTACGGGGTATTAATCACAAAATGATATTTATTCCGGGCGTTCGTTACGCGTCGGCTAATTGCCGCGTCCCCGTCCCGGCTTCCGTCCATAAATTTATAACTTGTCTTGAGTTATAAGCGGCAGCGATTTGCTTGACATGTGTTCCTTGAGATTGTGACCAGAGAGCTCAATATTTAAAGTGCATATATTATACATATTTAGTAGTAATTAAGTACAGTAATTTTTCACTAGAGTCTCGTAATCCGACACTTCAGTCACAGTATAAATATGAGACACGGTATGTAAACTACGAACAAACGCTCGAAAACAGCACACTCACACAAACACGCGCATCGACGCGAGGTTTTGAAAGGAGTTCTATGGACAGCACCGTGAGGTCCGCTTAGGGGTCGTGTCGATGCGCAAGTTTGTTTAAGTGTGCCGGTGCGAGCGTTTATAGAGAGTTTTCAAACTGTCTGTTACGTGAACTGTGCTTCAATTGTCCGTTATGTCCAAAAATCTGGCACGCTATGCTCACGCTACGCTTACGCTACGCTGTCACTACGCTTACGCTACACTTATGCTACGCTCACTCTACACTCATTCCTCTCTCCCCCGTACTTTCGTTGGTCCTTGTGTTTGGCTATCAGTATAACCTTCAAAATTCTATATAGTTTTTCTATACAATCCAATAATCCGACATCCCCTGATTTTTGATATAGCCGGATTATTGATAACTTACTATATTATGTTAACTCGTGAACTCATAATGGCAAAAAACGCATATTGTAGTTTTGAAAATGATGTATGTTTCAAGAATGCTGGGGAACCGTTTTGGTACAACCATTCATAAACATATTTTAATTGATGTTTGCTTTATAACTTAACGAGGTAATAAAAATAGCAATCAAGTGGAAGCGATTCGAAATATATATCGTAGTTTGGTTGGCCCCTTATAAATAAATTTAATCGCTGCGCTCCAGATAATGAGATGTGCTTCTGACCTTCATCTTATTGATCTAGTACGGAGTATGCAGGCGCATTAGATAAGAATTTTTTGGACGTCAATGTGACAAAAGAACAAGAAAAGTGAAATAAGAGAAAAGGAACAAATCAAAATTGACGTATTATATATTTCATATTCTATTACTTCGCTACGTCGCGTCGCCACGCTTTTGCACCGCTTCATTTTATATAAGTATTGTGAACGCATTGAAGCCTTTTATGGTGCCCGCTTTGGAAGAGAAGTTTTGCCCTTAAAGGACCCGCATTCACCGCATATACTTCGCCTTGGACGCCGATGCTCTGTACGGGGTGCTGAATTGCAGGTTAGTCCACGCTTATTATTTGGGGTTCTTGTTATTTTATTTATTTATAGGCAAGGCCACCAATCATCCGCTTTCACGCTCTCCTTTATTTTTACCGCATATTTCTGGTGGGGCCTATTTACACGGTCCCACCAGCCCCTTCATAGTTTTTTGCATGATATGCAGAACGACAGATATCTATAATTGTAATTATATAGGCAATAGAAACTGCAACAGGTAATAAATACCAAGAAGATAGTGTCACTAAATTGTAAAATCAATACAACACAAAGAAATAACACATTAGACAAGAATGATAATTAGTACTTACGTATTAACGTCATCGCTGTCTTTGTTTCGCAAGTGTAACCTAACTTAACCGACAATAATAATAATAACAATAACAAAAACCGCTGGCGACAATACGTATCTCACAAATAAAACAAATGTGTGTAGTTCACACGCGTTAATAATGAAATCTTCAAAAGAAAGCGAGAAGAGCGTATGCCTCACGGTTCTCCAATATTCAAAGCTAAGCGAGATACTGCTCCCATTCTACTCGACACAGTGTCTATCCTCACTGTTCTTTGTCACACAAAAAGGTCGCCGATCAGAATTTCAAAACTTTAAAAAAAAATTCAATCTAAAAATGGAAACAGAATAAAAACCAATAATCGGTATGATTTAACCCACTCGCTAATTTCTGGTCTTCGAACCGTAGCATAAGCTTCAAGCTCTCGTGTTGCCGACGCCATTAGTTTTGTTTCTCTCAGACTATCCCCGGATAACCGGGACTTTCTCAAGAATAAATTAGTTAATGAACCGTCGGAATATTACCCCGTCGGTTGCGCAGTGGTTATTTGATAAAGGTGCTCTTGTTATTTATGATTTCAGGGTTATTAGCAACACCTCTCACCGTTCGCTAATTATGACGACGTGTTTTGATTTCTTAGAAGTCGTATTTGGGATAAATATTTCACTTACAGACATAAAATAAGCAATATATATTTTCTTTACTTTTATAATTCAACTTAATAGGCATAACTCCAAGTTAATTAGGTATAGTTTGTATTATAGAAAGGTAATAGTTCCATTAATGAATATGTATAAACCAATCAGAAGTAGAACGTCCAACCATTATGTTGATAACCGTTCAGTAATTTTAAGCCTTTTGCACCTGCAAAAGGTAATAAAAACTTGAAATCGCACCCTTCAAATAATAAGGTTTTGGGGTGTAAGGGGTGTCGAGTAACATCTTAAGACTTGAGACACCCAAGCTAATCTCACCTGCACGTGGTGCACCCTGCTGATCAACGAAAGAGGCTATGGCGAGAGCGGGGTGGTAGGGTTTTACAGCCCGACTGGGTCGCAACCACCATGCATATGGCGAAAAAGCCCGTCATAGTGACTCCCTTCTGCGCGTCGCGTTTCGGGATCAGCCTGTGCATATCCAGTACCGGGTGACTTTCGTCATTATGGCCGGCATGACAGCGGCGACCGGCGATGGATAATCTGTCTCTCGGTGGTTGCCGATGTTTTTGGATTGTACTATGCTTAACATCAGGCATAGTGCAGTCACTATGTCGTGCTTCGATAAAAAAAAATAAAGACGTAAGATTCTTTTTACTTTCTAATCCTAATCTATATAACTTAAGTGATAAGAGATTAGCTATTGTACACGCAATATACAAAAGCTGCAAGATACATTATGAAGAAACCTTTCAAGTTTTATTTCTCAGTTACTTAGCCCGTATCAAAAAAATAAGAAAATATGAGGATATCTTAATTTGGCATAAAGTTATAGAAGTTCTAATAAACTATTTTTTTTATATCGTGTAGGAGGCAAACGGACAGGCGGCTCATCTGATGTTAAGTGATCACCGCCGTCCATAGATACCAGCAACACCAGGGGAGTTGCAAGTGCGTTGCCAGCCCGTGTTTAGAGGAATAGGGGAATGGGGAAAGGGAGAGAAGAGGGTTGAGGAAGGGGGCGGTGGGCCTCCGGCGCTCTCACTGACCGAACGAAACGCAATAATGCATCCACTGTTACTTCACGTTGGTTTTCTGTGAGAGGGTGGTGGTACTACCCCGGACGAGCCAACCCACTACTAAAGCATATATGTTTTTTATAAGCATGTTTGACAACGTGGAGAAGTCGAGTGGAAGGTGTCGTCGACAATGGTAGTAATACGGCAAAATGACCATCGGTTCGGAAAATAACCCGGTCATCGAGAACAGCCGGCAAGAAACTTGATCTAGTTTAACTTTCCATGATATATATTTTTATAAAACATAGTTACATTCGTTTTTAGTGGATGCACAGAGAGAGGTGTTATAAACCCTATAATGATAGTCTTTCCAAATTAAAAACCGCTTGCCATGGTATATGAACTCACTATCCGGCAAATCGGTAAAGTGCTTTTGGGTCTTTGTTATAAAACCTAACATTATTATCTCAAAACATGTTTTTCATCTTAGCCTGAAATAAAAAGGAATATATCGGTAAATATCTGTAACTGTATCATGAAGTTTATATCACAAAAAACGCATAAATATCAGAAACGAAGTTTTTGGTGGGATTTTAGTCTGTCGTGTAATGGATTTTATAATCTTATGTTGTTTGACTCTGTTTTGTAAATTTGGTAGTAATAATATTTTACGTAATATAGTCAATTTATTGTGTATAAGTGAATTGAATGGAAAATAATACAACGGAAAACTCCCTGGAAGGTTCTAACAAGGGATCCACCATCTTGTTAGAATATTGATTTACACGACGCTTAATATTGAAATGATCGAACGACGCTTGTAATATTATTGACTACGCGACAATGGCAGTAATAATCTGAAAGATTGATTGCCAAAAATAAAGTTAAAAAAATATATATCCGAAATAGATTTTACAATTTCTCTACCATGATCGACTTAACTGAGCGTGCTGTTATAGCTCCCAGAACTCGCACAACAATTAAGCGTAATCGACGCGATCGTCAGCTTAAGTGCCTTTCGAAGGTGATTATACGGCTTGAGATCCCGCGACTATTTCACGCCGGGTGACGTCACAAACAAATGAGTCCCCAAAGCGGTATTTCTGGAATCTTACGTAGTCCTTTGTACACTATCAAAATTTCTCCTATATTACGCGTGAAATATTTAATTTGTCACTGTTATCATGCAAATGAAAAGAAAAAAATCTATCATGTGATCGTTCATGTGGTAAGAAAAGTAATATTATAAATACTATATGGACCGTTTATTTAGAAAATGGTGTAAGTCCATTTTTGAGAAAAATGAGCTATCATGTAATTCATGCTTAATTTAATGTAATTTTTTATATATAACTAGTTCGTGTTTAATTTCTCAAAAAATCCCATGTTTTGTACAACTTAAAATAGGTCGGTAAATGAAATTGCATAGTCATCGATTATGAAAGTGGTGTAAGTCCAATTGACAAAGGTAGGTGGCATAGCAGATGGATGCCGATCAGTGTTTTGTTATTTTTCATTTATTTTATACTAGCTGTGTCCCGCGGTTTCACCCGCGGACGGATTGCATTATTTCCCCTCCGTGTTTAATGTAGAAAATAGGATAAACTCATTTTATATGAAATGAAACGGGACAATTTCATTTAAACAAAAAATCTCCAAAATGCAATTAAAAAATAGATAAAAAATACTAATGGGGAACAGGTCAATTGCTTGCA
>JACEII010000012.1:16651947-16685447 GCA_014332785.1 Antheraea mylitta | reverse complement strand
AGATTTCATTTAGCCTCCGTCTCGGATCAAGATTAATGCTTAT
This sequence comes from Antheraea mylitta, assembly GCA_014332785.1. NCBI lineage: Eukaryota > Metazoa > Arthropoda > Insecta > Lepidoptera > Saturniidae > Antheraea > Antheraea mylitta. The sequence goes on along the minus strand of JACEII010000012.1, from coordinate 16,685,404 downwards.
GATGTTTTGAATTTACGCGTTTCATATTATTAAAGGAGCGCGTTCAGTTGTGCTTGATTAAAAAATTCGAGGATAATGTTAATTAAAATTTACGTGTTTCTGTAGTTCGCTGTTTGTGTTGAGATTTTATTAATAACTAGCTGTTACCCGCGGCTTCGCACGCGTTTTTTTAAATATATTAGATGTTTAAAATTGTGATCTCACATCTAGTGTAAATTACAATAATACTCTTTCAAAAATAACTGTAAGTATCACACGCACATCATCTACTGTAACAGGTAACGTGTACATCATATATGTGAATACTAATAGTGAATCGAATGGAATGGGATTTATCATCAACCACATAACTGGAACTTTAAACTGTTATATATCACCCTCAGTGCTCACTTACACTATATAAGAAAGTAATGAAAATATTAAGCTAAACATTATCGAACAATATGTGTTAAACCTTTTATTATATAAATATAATATGTCCATAGTGTCGATATATTTAAGTTATTATCATACCTTGCTGTAATTTAAATCAAATATAAACATATGACTTTCAATTACAACAGCGATGCCCTTAGTGTTGCAGTTGTTCATAGGCCATGGTAACCACTTACCATCAGGTGGGCCGTCGGCCTGTTTGCTGCCTTTTGGCATAAATACATATACATATGTATATATTTATTCTTGGAGTCCAGTACAGCGCACGTCACACGAACGACGAATGCACGGATAACAGTTTATCGCTACATAGTGTAAAACAAAGTCCTATTCCACGTCTGTATATATGTATGTTCGCAATAAAATCAAAAACTACAGAACGCATCTTCATGTCGTTTTTAACAATATATAAAATGATTCTTGGGCAAAGTATAGGTATAGTTTGTCTTATTATCAGTGCGGGCAACGTCTGCTGAACCCGCTAGCTTAAAATAAAACAGCCAATTGGTTACTTATTTACCCGTAAAATTTCCGTTCAAATAGGTCTAGCCGTTTCGGAGATTACTCGGAACAAATAAAAAAACACAACAGACATATCGATAAAATTTAAAAAAATGTTGATATTTGTAGCATCTCATATATTCCTAATATAAAATACACTCACTTTACTTTTATTACACGTAATATATCACAAATCAAGAATTGGGAACAAAACTAAAGTAGAAATAAATTTTTTGAGGAGTTTTTGGCGGAATTTTAGTCTGTCATCTAGTGGATTTATATTTTATTAATAATCTTGTGTTATTTGTCTCTATATTGTGTTAAATTTGTGACGTTTTATGTGATATGGTTCGTTTATTTTGCATAAGTGAAATGAAAGAAAAATAATACCACGAAGCATGAACTCTGTGGTCTTGAAAATTAAGAATATAAAAATTTACGAAATATTATATAGAGTATTTGGCTCTTATACCTTAACATTATCTTGGACATAGAAGAAAAATACCTATACTGACAACTTCAGAATTGGCAGTATGGATTAATTCCTTCGACTATCTTATTGGACGAATATTATTACTACTAAACATTTTGAATAGCAACACAAAATAAACTTTAGAAATGTTTCCGATATAAACGTACCACGTATAATTAAAAATTGGAAACAAAAGTAACGTAGAATAAACCTTTTGAATAGGAACACAAAATAAACCAGGAAAATATTTTCGATAGAATGTTATCGCGTTACCATGGCAACGCATATAATACTGACATTAACACGCAGCGGAAGCTTCCAAAGTAGCCCGATTTTAAGACATTCTTCATTAGTGCTCAGCTCCTTTTGGTTTTAACGTGATGATATGTAGCCTATAGCCATCCTCGATAAATGAGCTATCTAACACTAAAAGAAACTTTTAAATCGGATCTGTAGTTCTTGAGATCATAGCGTTCAACCAAACAAACAAACAAACAAACTCTTCAGCTTTATATATTAGTATAGATAAAAACAATACAGAAAATGCGGCTCTTCGAACGTGTATCAGTTTCTGACGACTTTGTTTTTTTTTTTAATTTTGTTAGTTTCGCACACAGATATTTGGAATTAGCAACATAATGGAGAGAGAGAGAGGAGTGCTCGCAATTTAATGAGAATCAGAGTCGTGGTGATTTCAAAGTCCGTTAAATGCCTTGAGATTAATAACTTGATAGCTTCTCCTCCATCAAACCTAAAAGATCGAATTGACACATAAGGAGATTGTCACAATGTATTATGTGCTCTGATGTGTTTGTATTAAACCTGGAGCATTCTTGAAGCAAATGTTTAAACTGACTTTGGTTAAATTGTGGTATGAGGATTAGATATCACCCCGCGGACGATGGACGCACAAAATGCCATTATTATTTTTTTTTTATTGAAGAACGACATAGTGACTGCACTATGCCTGATGTTAAGAATAGTACAAACCAGAAACACCGGCAACCACCGAGAGACAGATTATCCATCGCCGGTCGCCGCTGTCATGCCGGCCATAATGACGAAAGTCACCCGGTACTGGATATGCACAGGCTGATCCCGAAACGCGACGCGCAGAAGCGAGTCACTATGACGAGCTTTTTCGCCATATGGTTGCGACTCAGTCGGACTGTAAAACCCTACCATTGCCATTTACCTTTCGCCATTGCCTCGTTCGTTATTCAGCAGGTTGCACAACGTGCAGGTGAGGTTGGCTTGGGTGTCTCAAGTCTTAAGATGTTACTCGACACCCCTTACACCCCTATTAAGAACAATGACCCATTAAATTCGTATGTCAATGACAGGCGTAGGCTTGCACTCTGAATTAGCAACACTTTGGGACTCATGAAGCACGGGATTGCAGCAGCGCTTGGGACTCATTGAAAGGCTTAACTTGTCTAATTTTATAACTGTAAATAATTTTCGTTTGCGAGATTTTTGCATACATTGCATAATCATATTAAATTAACGTTCTACCAAGATTATATATACAATTTTTATAAATATATATATTTATAAATGTTGTTTTTATAATCTTATATACAAACACAGATGAAGTCTCAACCGACTGCAAGTACATACATATAAATCTACTAATAGCGCTACTGACTTATAATTAACGGGAGCTAAAAATTACAATTTACAACGCAAATTGAAAAATTTGAGCATGTATTTATTAAATCTAATACAAGACCCAATGATTTAGTTTGTAAAATGTAATCACGATTGTCTCTTCTAGAAACTGTACGTCTGTAGCGTTGATTAACGTTGAACTTAGTTGGCTCTGTTTGTTTCTACATAGATACTGACGTAGTAAGTTTTAATTGCCGTGGAAGTCGCACCACTGTTTCGCAGCTAAGTTTTAAATAGGGTTTTAGTTTTACTGCGCCAGGTATGGGCAACCTGAAGTATTGGTCCAAATTTTGGAATACTACCACTAGTTTTAACAAAGGTTTTTCTTGTACTTCGCCAGGTATGGGCAACCTGAAGTGTTAGGGCTAATTTTTGTGTATTAACATTATCAATGTAGACAAAATAGTGTCAGAAAAAAAACACTTAAAGATATAACATTCATTAAGGCAAGTACGAAAAAGACATGAATTGGAATAAAATTTTATTGACGTATGTATACAAACTCATCACTTCAGAACGACTGCAGCTATTTGGTTAAGTATTTTATGTTATGTTTATAATTTTTAGGACAAAGTTTTTATAAAATAGATAAAAACTTGTAGAATAGCTACGGCCGTTCTGAAGCAATACGCTTACATCTACCTCTTAATTCTATCCTCCAAATATATTTTGATAACCTAATGTATGTCCGCAAGAACCTAGAAAATCTGAATCTCGTAAAAAGCCGCATGATCTAAATACTAGAAACTGAAAAACTAGTTATTCCATATTTCAGACTTAGTAAAACCAGCAACATTTTTTTAGGGAATAGTGTTAGATTTTACAACAAAGTCCCAAAGCATATTAAGCGCCCTGTCAAGCGGGTTTTGGTGTCAAGAGGCTATTATAGAGTGGACCAGTATGTGAACCAGAATGTGAATGGTGATGTCTGGACAATTCCACTGACTCATCTCTGTGTATTTACTAAAAGAATTATATGTGTTAGAAAGATAAACCAGGTCGAGTTTCTTGTTGGTTATTCTTGACTGGTTTGTTTTCTGAATTGGTAGTAATTTTGACGTTCATAAATGCTTTCTTAGCACCTATAAAGTATTTTTAACTTTGTATTCATATATTCGGAATTAAATTACTTAACAATTAAATTTTAAGGATGACATGATTATTCGAGTAGTGTGATTTATTTTTAATTTTATAAATGTTTGTCATTTTGAATTTGGAAAACGTAAAAAGATTATATAATAAATGATAAAGATACAAAGATATCTCTCTGAATAGTGAACCAGCTACGATTCTGTTTACGTAGGTACAGCAAACACAATACACCTCACGTGCAATAAGAGGCTAGTTTGGTCGCTGATCCTCCACGAAAACTTTTATTATAATCTCATTCAGTGTGTACGATACGACATCCGTCCGATTTATCGGAAACATTTTATTTTTCGTTTAAAATGTATTAGTTGGTTATATTACTGTGATGTTCAAAAACTGCTGACAAGTTTAGTAAGGAGCTATAAGTTGTTTTTTTTTTTATGTCATAGGAGGCAAACGAAGATTCGGTTCACCTGGTGTTAAGTGATCAACGCCGTCCATAAAAACTAGCAACACCAGGAGAGTTGCAAGTACGTTTCCAGCCTGTGTTTGGAGGGCTCCTGTCTGCCCCTGTAAGGTGGAGAGGGAGGAAGGGAGAGGAAAGTAGGCCTCCGGTGCTCTTACTGATTGAACGAAACGCAACAATGTAAGCATTGTTATTTCACTTCGATTTCGCGTATAAGTATATATATTTCGCGTATATAGATATGCGGTGAATTTGTGAAAATTTACCTATAAATTATATTCCAGATACTTATGCCTGAGTTTTTAGTTACTTCGTTCGTCTTGAGTTACTTAGGTTAATTTCATAATTATTTTTTAATCCTCATGGACAGCTTTGACATATGTAGCTTACATAATACTTTAAATTATTTTCTGAATATGTGTTGGTAAAAGTCTCGTCTCATCTCGGTTTAGGCGTTTTGAAGGTTAACCCGGTTAAAGTACGGACACTTCATTTTACTTTGTAGGTAATTTTGTAGGTAAAGTAATCTCATTGTAGGTCTTTAAAATTATATGGAATCAAATGTTCAGTGACCTTTAGATTTACACTATAGGTTTATTAAAAAGAAAAAATAAAAACCAATTTGTAACCATACTGAATTTATAAAACCTATACAAAATAGAATATATAAGTATAGTTCAGATTATAATTGATTTAAATTCCAAATAAGTACACAGTTACTTCATTGCTTTGAGTTTTACTTCTGTCGACAGTCAGTTGTAAAGAAGAACATCAAAGAAGAAAGCAGAAAGAAGAAGTTGAAAAAGAAGTTTCACTTCAATAATCGGAACTTGTAAAAGCAGTTATCGTTCTCAGTTATTCGCATCACGATTGACAATTTATCCTCGTGTATCATTGTATCGAGATGTGAAGGGAATAACGGACTGGACACTACAATGTGCTTGCCCCGGAGATATTACTGCGTATGAGTTATTTTTGGTACACGGCCGTGGAAAACCTTATCGTAAAACTCCCTATTTCTTTCTTTATAGATCAACACGACACCGTAATCGTACTGCACCTGATGATGAGTACAGCTCAGTACAAAAATAAGCGTAATCATTGAGCAATCTAAAATCCGTAAAGAGAGTCATTTTGACAGGCACTTTACTATATGTTTGAAGTGATGTAGGCTTAGGCTCTATAAAGAGTAAAAAATATTCATGGTAGTAGCGGTCGTGTACAAACATCCTTTTATCTCACCTAATAAGTAGATACGTGCAGTGTAACTTGTCAATTTGTGGTCGCGCACTGCCGGATACATTGGCATGCTCTGTCTTTTAGCAAAATAGTTGTCCTTTGTCTATTGCAATTCTAATACATTTTACATATCCAGTGCGGATATCATGAGAATAACTTCTATGAAACGATATGATTTTATTAAGAATTCAAAACCATAAATATAAAAGCTCCGCATCCCGTAGCGAATGCAGTTTGCAAAATTTCAAATGAAAAGCAAAATATTTTGAATAACTTAGTAGGTGAAATCGTTTCGTGAGCAATCTGGCGCTGCGCCAACATTTTTGTCACATTGTAAAATAGAATAATGTATCTGCGCTTAGAAATGTCATAAGCGAGACTTATTTCTCTTTTTCTTTTCTTCCATAAAGTTTTCTTTTACAATCTTAAACAAGTCATATCTTTCGGATTCAATTATTACATATTATAAGACAAAAACCTCTGCCGCGTCTGTCTGTCTGTTCGCGATAAACTCAAAAACTACTGAACGGATGTTCATACAGTTTTCACCAATACATAAAGTGATTCATGACTAAGGTTTAGGTATATACTCTACCAAGATTTTTTTATTATCAGAGAGGGACAACGTCCGCCGGGTCCGCTAGTAAAAAAATTAAATCTATTATATTGGTAACTTGTGTATATTTCTCTAATATATTTTTATAAATTAGCTTTTGTTTGTGGTTTCGCTCGAGTTAATCTAGATTTGATCTATCTATTCTTCGTTTAGGTATGAAACGTGCGTAATGAAAACAAAAAACAGTCATATTTGCAATTGCTGACCCGTGCCAACTTCGTTGGACGGTAAACATTTATAAAAAAACTACTTTTTGTGACTTAAATATAAGAGTTAGACATATGCTGTCGATGACTTTTTTATAGACATTATCAAGCTGTACAACTCTTCTCTAGACTCAATCATATATCTCCAATTGTTAAGGCAGCGTTCGTAAGACACCTTTACGTTCGACCGTTTTAAATTATATTTTCTAATTAAAAATTTTCAAAATCGGTTTAGTATTTATTGAGGATACCACCTACAACGTCATAAACTCACTAACTCATAAACTCTATAATATTAGTATAGATTATATATGTTTATGTAAACGTAATATGGAACTTAGTATGCTTAACATAACAGTACAAAAAATAAGACGCACCAAAATCAAACACAAAACCAAAGTGACATATCTTAAAACACTCTCTGAAACTCAAATGGAAGTGGGCTAGACATGTGGCACTTCTGCAGACCAGAGATGGAGGTAGAAGGTGACGTTATGGATAGGCCCTCTAGATAAGCGCTAAAGAGGTATACCTCTTACGAGATAACAAGACGGCTGGACTTGACTGAATAGAAAAAGCCCAAAATAAGGAACGCTGGAAATCTTTAAAGGAAGCCTGCACCCGAGGGGGGTGTTCTCGAAGTATTAAAAAAAACTACATATAAGTATTTATGTGTGAAAATTAGAGATCTAAGTAGGTTATGTTTAAGATAAGAATTAAATTGAGAACTAATATTTTTGTTTATTTTTTTCACAAAATACAAGGCCTTACATTTTATTTTATTTATAATATTAGTTAGGATATTGACTGAATGTTAATACAAAAACTAATGCTTTAATGTATAAATAACAAAAACAGACAACTATTTTGTTACAAGTTAAAACTATTAAAATTACTAACGGCACGGACGAACTATGATGATGTCGTTGTTTGTTAATTTTGTTCTTTGGAATTATACCCCTACCATTAGTATACTAATACCATTGGTGTACTACTCGTCATGCGTAACGTAAATTTATGATATAGTATATCAACTAATGCATCGCAGCACACATATTTATTACTATATCCAATTTTCTATAATTATTTGATAGTTATATTGTTATTTATTAGTCACTCCACTTTTAATTATTACTCGGACTTAAACCCATTTAATCGTAATTGACAAATAACCCTTGGGTCATCATACTAGACGGCAGCTAGCTTATGCTCAATTATACGTCCTACTACTATGACATAATTATATTTTTGCTTCTTTCTAGTGCTTAGATTTTTTTTTGTATATACGTCTTTGTGATTGAAAAAAAATTAATTGTCCATGTATTTCCTGCAAAAATACTTTTATCTATACTAAGCACCGTGATATTCTTTGTTTGCTTGCTTTTAAATAAGCTATGAGTATTTACCTTAGGATTTATTGCATGCTTATTAGCTTCCTGTAGTGGAAAGTATCTCATATTTGCTTAGTATATTTATTTAGGTAACGAACAGCCATACATAAACATGTTTTAACTATAAAATAAACTAAAAAGCTTATAGTACCATTATTAAAACAAAAACAGTTTTAAGAAATACTACCATTAATTTGATATCTACGTAGTTATAAATGATTTAAATGAATTAGACGGAATCTTAATTGACAATGAGAAAGTTGTGTCATTATATTTCAAAATGCTAAATCCAATTTTAATTGTTCATGTTTAATTTTGTAAGATTTCCAGTTTCTATACACCGAGAATGAAGTTTAGATTTTGGCGTTTATAGAGTTTTTAATTTTTCCTCATATTTTTCATATACAAAATCTTGAAAAATAACGTAAAACAAACGGCCGAAATTGGATTTAGATAATTTTGAAATATACCGATTATTTGTCGTTAAGCGTAAAATGCATCCATAGTAGGGGTCTAAAGTTGTGATAATGTTTAAATAATAAAAGCGAGTTCACTACAACAAGCTGAGGTCGTAATGTTATAGTCACTTCACACCGTGTAACCTTTAGCTTCAATGACCTGTATCCTATGGTTGTATAGATAAACATCTATATTGTGTGTCTACGAAAAATAACAGAAATCGTATCAAATACTAGCTTCGTACGTGTTTTTTTAGTTGTATCAAAGAATTATAAAATTGTGCGGAGGTTTACAATTACAGAAATGCTTTTTCCAAAAAATTAAAGTACCACGTGCACACCACATATTACTACATGTAATGTGTACATTAGATATGTAAATATTAATAGAGAATCGAAAGGGATTTACTGTCAGCAACATGTTTGGAACTTTAACCCACTATATTTAGTAGGTGGAAGAGCCACGCTGAAGCTATTACTGGTTTCGGCATGAATGGGTCGGCTCGTCCGGGGTAGTACCACCCCTCTTACCGAAAACCAACGTGAAATAACAGTGCTTGCATTGTTGTGTTTCGTTCTGTCAGTGAGAGTGCTTGAGGCCCACCTCCCTTCCCCATATACAGGCCGGCAACGCACCTGCGACTTCCCAGATGTTGCATGTATCTATGGACGATGGCGATCACTTAACATTACGTGAGCCACCAGTTCGTTTGTCTCGTTTGATATATAAAAAAAAAATGTAACCCGCTCTAGTCACTTACACTATATAAGAAATGTATGAAACTATGACTTATCTAAATAAAAATATAAAAAGAGCTGAAGTCTCGAAATCTTGAATTAATATAATATTCATTTATATTATGAAACTAGTTGACTCGACTACGTGTTGCTATGGTGTAAAAAAAATTCAAACTTAAAACATGACGCCATCTATCAGATATCAGATAAAGTGATGAAACTTGGAAGAGATAACAATAATCAACATTGACAATCACCTAATTTGTAACTACAAAATATTGAGGCCATTAATCGAAATATAAATTTTCCTATCTCTTGATTTGTCTAATAGAGACAAACGTTGGACAACACTCGCCCCTCTACTGAATGTGCCATATATACAATAATATATAATCTAAATTTGATATTTTTCATTGTTCTCTAGCCTCAATAAAATCTCAATAGAGAAAATAAAATTTTATTTAGATTTTTAGCTTTTAATATATCTTATTTGAATATTTAAATTACAATTTTTGAGCTCTCGTATATTATGCACGTAGTTTTACACCTAGTAGGTTACATTAGTTAACAACTTTATCGTATCAATTTTAACAGAATCGAACATCTTTTGTAACCAGTTTTAGGAAAAAAAAAAGTTGAACCAAATTATACAATACCGACTTTCATGACGATCGGTTGAGTTGAGTTCATTATGGACAAACATTGGATTTATATATATACAGCGGTGTGGTGTCGGCAGAGAAGAATAACACCACACCATATCCTCCCGTGGGAATCGTAAAAGGCGATTAAGGGAGTGTGAGATATGTCTGCGTCCTTCTCCGGTCGTAACGGTTCACGTTCCACTGGGTCCAGAAGAACGAGTACGAGTATGTGCACCTGTGTCTTGCGTATGTATACACTTGTGCACAGTAACATATCCTGCTCATATCTGGTTACTTGATTCTTCTGATTAGGGGTCAAAGTGGTCGCCATGGCAGAGCAATCATCATCGTCATCATATAAAGATATCACGCACAAATAACAAAATCGACATAATTTTTGATGCATTCGGATAGTACAAGCAGTCCTTGCGTAAAAATCAAATATGACTCTCTGTACATATGTAAACGATACATTGATTCTGTCTGCACATATTTAGAATTTGTTTGTTATGTACTAATGTCATGCATGCCTTGTGTTTGTAATGATCACACTCTATTTTTATGTTGTAATTAACTATGTATAATTCTGATGTGAAACAGGCGGAGAGTAAACCTTTTTGTTGACGTGGCGACGCTAAATACGAACATTATAGCAGCGGCAGTTTGACCGCCTCCTCCTGCCACCGTAGCCGGACCTAGGGACGGGTGGGGCTGGGGCCCCACCTTCCCATTGCACAGGTCCGGCAGACGAGAAGGAGACGGCCGGTGTGTACCCGGCTGTCTCCTTACAAGACGAGGCCCGGCGGTGGCACCTCTGCCGCTGGGCCACACCGCTGGGGCGGCACGATGAAGTCTATAGAGATCTCGTGCCGCCCCAACAACAGCGGAAGACGTACACCGTGGGGTTTTAGTCCGTGCGAGTCGGACATAACCCACCCTCTCCCCAGGTATCCATAAGGGATTGCCCACGTAAAAAAAAAAAAGGTCGTGAATTGCATACAACAGGCAACAGCCCAAGCCTAGGTGTGCGTTGCACCCTTGAGCCAGTTGTCAAATAAAATCGGCTGAGTGCCTTAAGCGCTCGCCTAAGTAGTCCGGTGAAGCTGTTAAGACCTTGCTAGGTCAATAGCGTAGTCAGATCGAAAAAAAAAAAACATTTGTAATCCTATCTTGTAGGCCACTTGTTCTACTAGTGTTATGTGGCACGTGCTGATGACCTAGCGGCCTTTAATAAATGTCGCCAAATACACCGCGCCAGTGCTTAGTTGAATTTTTATATTTTGTGTGTAATAAAAGTTTATTTGTAATTTTTTAGTTCTATCTTTTCACTATGCCATACCTGATTCCTGTCCTAATCTGTTTTTTATGCATATAACTTATACAAAACAATTTTGATGTTTCACATCTGCCAGGCATCCCGTGATGGCTTAATTTTTCAACTATATGTAATCTTTGTATTAGTTTGCTAAATGTACAAAATAAATAAATAAAGACAGGTGATCTGAACGTCAGTTTAACATCATATAGGTTCCCATCGAAAATCAGCGCTGCAGTACTACTGTATTGCACATTTTTGCTGAATGGCTTCGCCAATTGTTGGACATTTATTTTTAATATTCAAATGTTTTTTTTTTCTGTTTAACTAATTTCTGTAATTTTATTTCATTTTATGTATGTTCCAACAATATTTTTTTTCTTTCTTTCTTTCTTTCTGATCTAGTAACCTAAAATAACAACGGGATCAATACCCTCGAACACTCGGATCTTGAACTCCGCAAACCCGAACCGAATCCACAAGTAGATCTTATTCAAATACATTAAAAGCCCGCGTATCTATACTGTATTTACCTACAGCATCCACGCCATTAGCACTTTGCGAGACTGAGTGTGGAACAACATATCGTTACTTCGGTTTATTTTGTTTTTATACTGTAAACCAATTGGAGCTGTAATAGCGCAATCTCTATTTTTGGGTATACATGTTGTATTGGAGCCCGATAAAGTAATTGTACTGTAGGCAGGTACTGTGTTTTTGTAGGTGGTAGAGCCACGCTGAAGCTATTATTGGTTTCAGTATGAATAGGTCGGCTCGTCCGAGGTAGTACAACCCTCTCAAAAAATACCGACGTGAAGTAACAATGCTGCTTACACTATTGCGTTTCGTTCAGTCAGTGAGAGCGCCGGAGGATCACCTCCCCTCCAACCCCTTTTCCCAAACACAGGTTGGCAAGGCACTTGCAACTCCTTTGGTGTTGCTAGTGTCTATGGACGGCAGTGATCACTTAACACCACGTGTCTCGCCTCTTTGTTTGCCTCTTATGACAAAAAAATCTATAAGCATTGTGTTGCTACAACAACAGCGACAATCGAGGGGTCTATAACCCATCTATTTATTGGCCTACGAGCCTCTCGATAACGTTCTTAGTAGGTACAATACAGTCCACAGTCTGATTTTAAATGACGGCGTAGTTCGAGATGTTAAACACAGTAAACAGAGGAATTGATTTGAATTGTAGTTGCCGGAATACACTTATAGTTGCTTTCCGATAGATCTTCAACTCAAAAGTGACAGGTAGCCAGACAGGCTTTGAATAAGCCCTATCACTATGCTAAGGTTTCTTCACAATGTTTTGCTTCACCGCAAGCACCGCCTCATTTGCATGGATTCAAGCATACATTAATCGAGGTAGTAGATCAAAACTGGGTGAACCAAAGACGTAAAACAAAAATACAATCACTGCAACGGACTTATCGCCATATTTGTGACGGTAGTAGCTATTCAATTAAGTACAGATACTATCCTATTAAGTTAAGAAAAAAAGGTAGAGAATACAATTATTGTAGCAATGCAATACGTGTCCGTGGACAATACACTAATGAAACAAATAGAGTTATAAAGATATCCAAGACATGAAATAAATAAGAGAAATTAAATGTCGCAAGGTACTAACTTTATGCCATGTTATTGCTACAATTGTGCACAATTCAGCATGTGATGATTGCTACCTTTGTATGTGACACTAACGCTGATTTTCAATTGTTGTCAAGTTAAACATTATAGTAATAGCAATGTAGTAACAATATAAATGTGAAGTTTATATTTAATAATTACATAATATAAAAAAATACTAGACATAAATCTGCTCCTTTCTAATCGCGATTCAATAGATCGCACCTAAGTAGTCTCTCACTCCAACACAACTATAGTGTGTAATGTTTTAGTTTGTTGCACGCTTGCTCAAGGCAGAAGAAGTACGCTCGTCGGTTGATAGATTGTAGATCTGTCAGTGGTCATTTTGCTATTACAATTGCATAGAATTAGCATATACTGTAGGCACGTAACCACGACGAATTCAGTACATACCAATTAATATCATAGTTTTATTGAAGAAAAACTTTTATAAATGTTACATGACGAACATAAATGTTGCATAGATGTGGTTAAGTATACACATGATTGGAGTTTGTTATAATTATCTTAGATACGAGTCTTCTTCCCACAAAAATATTTTGAATTCAAACTTTTACAGAAATAGGTATCGATTTCGTCTGACAGCTGTAACTGAAATCCGTTTCTCTCCCCAGACTTATTACATATTAAAGATGAGTATATTGTCAAATATATGTGATTATTGTCGAAATGAAACGTGAACCAAAACACTACAATATTAAATGAGAGTTAATAGTAATGCGCGATAATTTTCACCCGCCGCCATTTTGTGGAGCGTCTAATTGCGAAGCTGTCATGGTGCGGTACAGACCCGCATTCCGGCGTGCGCTCGCAAGATTTACACTGAATACCTGAATTCCGTCCTGTGTCTTAACGTCAGCGGAATTTCGTACGCCCGCGTCTCTGAGGCAACACTCTGCTGAAGAAATTTCTAACGGGTAATGTTAATTTTAAATTAATGTTTCACGTTTTTATTTTTAAAATGTTTTAATTCCTCTTAGTAAATTAATACTAGTATGAAGCAAATCTATACATCAAAGAAGTTGGTGTCTGTTTCTTTTCTCTTATGAAACGGTATATATAGAAATGGCCAAACTGACAGATAGAGTTTATTTATGTAAATTATAGATCTACCCTTTTAAAACTTTTCGATTTAAAAGTAATTTGAATTAAAAACATCTTGTGATGCATTTTATGGTGATATTAGCATTTTAGATAAACGAATACATATTCTTTTTTTTTATATCAAAGGAGGCAAACGAACTGGTGGGTCACGTGATGTTAAGTGATCACCACCGTCCATAGACACTAGTGACATCAGGGACGTCGCAAGTGCGTTGCCAGCCTGTATATGGGAGGAAGGGACGTGGGCCTCCGGCTCTCTCACTGACCGAACGAAACACAACAATGCAAGCACTGTTATTTCACGTCGGTTGTCTGTGAGAGGGGTGGTACTACACCGGAGGAGCCGACCTATTCATGCTGAAACCAAAAATAGCTTCAGCGGGGCTCTACCACCTACTATATTCATGCACGATATGAATGTACAGCTAAATAAATATTCCATTATATGGCGAAGCAAATATAATCATAAATATTTTTTTCAATTTAGGCCCTGACAAGGCGCTTATAAATGTCAAAACTACCACCTGTTCGCAAAACAATATAGTCATCGAGAAGAACCGTCAAGAAACTCGATCTGGTTTATCTTTTCAATACACATGTTTTAACATACTTAGATAGTTACACTCGTTTTTAGCGGATGCCTAAAGAGGAGCGTCATTTCCAGACATTACCATCATTCTCATATTGATCCGCTCCATAATAGCGTTGAGATATTAAAATCCACTTGACGTGGTGCTTGAACTCACTACCCGGAAAATCGGTAATGTGCTTTGGTTGTTTGTTGTCTATTTATATGATTAAATTACTTAATTAACCTTATTAACATGTTGCTTGCATGGAGTAAAACCTTAATTTTTAAGAAATGACAAAAAATCAATGTAATGTGAAAATGAATAGCTTACAACCATCTACAACAACGATTGTGGTTTGAACTACGCGACTAAAGTAAAACCTTTTTTAATTCCATCAATATGTATGTATGTATGTTTATATATGCATAATATATACATTTATATTCATTTATTAATGTTCTATAAATATTTAAATGTATTATGGGTTTTACTAACTATGGGCTGTTATCACTAGCTTATATCTCCCTCTCAAGTTCCGTTCGCCTTGTCCGATCATACGTTTTCGTAACGCTCTCGTGACGTATTCACCAGCTCATTCCCCAATCAAGAGTGCGTAAAAAAGTTTTACTTCAAAAAATTCCGCATCGAATTGTCAAAGGCCTGTGCTGATACGATCAGTAGTTTGGACACGATTTGATTGTCAGTTTTGTAGAACCACGTTGAAGCTATTACTGGTTTCAGCATGAATGGGTCGGCTCGCCCTTTGTACTACAACCCGATCCATAGAAACACCGACGTGAAGTGATAGTGCTTGCATTGTTGCATTTTGTTCGGTCAGTAAGAACGCAAAAGGACCAATTCCCTCCCTACCTAACCCCTTATTTCAAAACACAGGCTGGCAACGCAACTGCGACTCTTCTGTTGTTGTTAGTATCAATGGACGGTGGTGATCACTTAAAACCACATGACCCACCTGTTCGTTTGTCTTTTTGACAATTTTTTTTCTGAAGAATAAAAATAAAATCTCAAGGACATATTCTTCTATACAATTAAATGTATTTTTAGTTCTATGAGCAAGCATTCTCTGTACCGGAAGGAAGCGGTAAACGAGCTCCGTCACTTCCGCTGTTCTTTCAGCAAATTGCAACTAAAGTTCTGCGTCAAACGTAATTACAGTTCCTCTTTCAAACGCTTTCAGTGACCGTCTCACTATCTCGTATACTTTTAAAACTTAAACTCGATAGTGAAGTTTCGTCAGATCATATTATCTTAAAAGCAATGATAAAGGTGTCAATTAATTAGAAAAATAGCTTTTAGTCGATAGTGACAAAGTTGTAGCTAACTCTAACAGTGTGTCAATTGACAGAAGAACCACAAAGGGAAAAATACAAAAAGAAGAAGAAGAACTACAAGCCTAAAAGTTACATAGTTATTATAAAATAAAGTTATCTGCCCCTTCCGTCTGTCTGTTCGCGATAAACTCAAAATCTACTGAATGGATTTTCATGGGGTTTTCACCATTAGATAAAGTGATTTCTGAGAAAATTTTGGGTATATAATTTGTCAAGGTTTTTTGTTATCAGGGCGGGGTAACGTCCGTACAATAACAAATAACATATTACTATTCAAAATGGTACCAGTCTAAATTTATAGCAAGACTGTATATTTATTGCAGAAACCAAAAACACGTTTTAATGCCTTGTGATAGATTTTCAATTAATTATAAACCAACAGTTACATGATAAATTTAAATGCCACCTTTTCTCTACCCTAATAGGAATGCGTACAAAGCATCCTAGTTTCATTGAATAAGGCCACGAAAATAAATCTTAGCGTGGTTTCCTTCCTTGGTTAATAAATATTTTTATTGCTGACTTTTTTTTTGTTAATTAATTCTCTTGTCAAAATAACATTTCTTTCATATTATGTAATGTCGCCTTGTGTGGATTATATTGAAATAATTAAATTTGGAAACGTGTCTTAACGTAAAAAAGTCCCTGAAAATAATCAGAATTATATTAAACTAGCAGGCCGGGAGGACGTTGTCCTGCCTTGATAGTAAAAAGATTCCTAAATCTCAATCGCAGCGCCACCTACCGAGTCCAATTGCAAATCTAAACTATTTTCGGATCCACTGGAACACGCACACAAAATTTCATCAAAATCGGTCCAGCCGTTTGGCCTCCTAAACCTAAGTTCAGAGACATACACGCGTACAGAAGAAATTTACATATACAGATATCGATTATCTACATCTAAATAATCTATGTTTGAATTACAAATATGAGTACTTTATAATATTGGTGGTGTTTTACGTAAAATAGTTTGGTTATTGTGAACAAGTGAAGTGGATGGGGAATAATGTCAAAAAAAAATATTATTATAATTATAAGAGAGATATATTTTTTTACATTTCTTTTTTGATAAAAAATGCTAATTTTGTGACCTAACAGTTTATTTGAATTCATAAATGTTTTCTAAAGAACCGAGCTAGGCTTTTACTTTTTGCTACTCAAATGTTCCAACTATCGTAAACTATGACTACCAAACAAATGATGTAGTTGTCTCCAAAGTATTCAGTTAATTTATAACTCAACTTACGAATATACGTAACATGTGATTTAAATTTCTGACATGGATATTATTATAAAAGCGGACACAATTCCCCAAGAAAGTTTTGATTAGTTTTGAGCCATATGATCGGAACTCGGGCACAAACATAATCCCATCTTTACTATACGGTGTTGATGTTATGTTAATCAAATTTATAGGTGATACAAGTTCGTATATAGGATGGAACGTTCGAATATTCAGCACTTACATGGAATTAACACGGATTACTGTTAATCCAATATTCAAAACTCGTTTGTTATTTGTAATAATTCGACTCGAATTGTTTTTGCTATAATGGCCCCATATAGAACTACGTAAATTTACATAATGAGTTTAATTGTTTCATAGGTATTGTGAATATTAAATTATACATTTATCTGAAATATTTTATCGTACGAGCAAAATATGTAAATAATTAGTGATAAGGTGATAATATATTCTGATTTTCGATTCAGTCAAATATTTATTTAGCAAAATGTATTCACTGATACTGTAACGAGATGTAGCCAAAATGTATAAGTATTCGAACACTAAAGAACTATCTAGAACGATCTGGAACTCAATACAAATATCGCGTATAAACTCATTATCCTGTGGAATACGCACATTTAAATCTTATCATTCATCATCTACCTATATCTTTTATACACATAATAATATTGTAAATATAACATGTCCGTACTTTTTAGATACTAGTGAAAAATAATATTGGAGGTTACTAGGAATAAATAAAAATATTTTTTAAAAATGTCTGTCTGTTTATTTGACGCATCACGTCTAAAGCACTGCGTTCATGATAAAACCTTTTAAAAAAACAACAAGTATATTCTACAGTAACATTTAGTCTTTGTTTTATTAAAGACAGTTTATTCTATCAAAAGTTATTGCAATTTTAATGACGACCACTTAAGAAAGAGAGAAAAGTAAATAAGTAAATGGACTTAATACATTGAAATGATTTATCAGTCATTTTTTTACATTAGGTTTGAAGTGGACGAAGTCGCGGATATAGCTAGTAAATAAATAAGATCAGGAAAGTGCGCTTCAAAGTCTCCCTTTCTGTAAATGTTGTCAGTCCCTTCGATCAAGGTTCATTGAACTCTGGAAATTTCTATCTTCCATAATTACTCGATATATAAACGAGTTACAGTGATAATAAGTCCGTAGCTTATCGGTAAAGAGCTCGACTTAATACTAATCGAACAATCGACGGGGGCGACGGTTCGTAATCAGACGTTTTTTAGTAGTCCGGTGAAGCTGTAAAGGCCAAAAAATTAAGACCAATAGCGTAGTCAGTTCGACAAAAAAAAAACTCCGATGACAGTTCTATCTTCGGCATCGTAGGGAAAACTATAAGTAAGGCAATAAATCTACAAAAGGATTACGATTGCAATGAGATAACGTATAATAATGAGTTAATACTACTTCTGCTCTTGTTTACGAATTATTTTTTTTAAATTATATATGGCCTTATTTTTTTTTCATGAATGTAATAATATATATTACACTAACGGGCCCGACAAGATTTTGTCTGGCCTTAATTATAAAAGAAAGAAAACCGAAATGTTCCTCATTAATCACTATATTTACCGTTGAGACTGCCTCAGAATCCGTTCAGTAGTTTTTGAGTTTATCGCGAACAGACAGACAGACGCGGTAGGGGACTTTATTTTATACTATGTAATGATAATATAGGTCACATGTGGCAGAGATGCGAATGTTAAAATGGATGTGTGGTGTAACAACAATGGATTAAAAATGAGTATGTCAGAGAACATTTGAAAATAACACCAGTGACAGAGAAATTCAGAAGTAATAAGTTAGCATGGTACAGGCATATTACTAGAAGAAATGACAGTCATGTAACAAGAACTGCTTTGAGTATGAAAGTATGGATGAATTGTGTGACATGATAACATCTAAAAAGGAGAGTGAAAGAGAAAAACATGTTCTGTCGACCCTAATCAGATCGGATATTGGTTAGAATTTTTAGCACTCTCCGTTAATACGTCAATAGTAATCTCATGACTTACTATTGACTATGTCGGGGGTGTTACTAATGACCTGGCACACCATTGGTCGAAAGTTATCGGTCGATCGTCACTTTACTGAATGCTATAAAACGCTAGTCTGTCGAGTCATTGCAAACATTCTCGCTCAGTTGTCTCTCTAGAAGGTTGTATTAGGTAATTGTTGTCGTATTGCGTAAGTACTATCTAACACTATTATTTCTATTTCTTTGGATTTTGGTATCTAATTAATATAATATATATTCACTAATTAATTATAATAGGTACGTATTCATAGAGGAATTTCTATTGTAACAAAAAAATACATCCATAATTTTTTATTTTACCTTTCAAATGTATTTCAAAGAACTTTGCTTTTAACTAAATACGTTGTATTCAAAACACAACTTCGTGGTGTAGTGTTACTCAGGTGTTTGCAGTTTAAGCCAAACTTAAGGTCGTAAACCTAAATGTGGTACAAGTTAAAAGAGAAAAATCTTTTACATGAATACAATATGTAGTTACTATCCTACAAATTATAATTCAAAAGATGCTACCCGTAAAATTCATAACGAATATTTTTTATGACACTGCAGTTTTAAAAAGTCGGTGTGTGTTTACCACACAATATGAATAAATAATAGTCATTTTTAAATAGGAATAAGGTATAAAATTACTATATAAATACTATGTAATAATGTAAACTTGATTGTTGGCGTGGCAAGACATGGCGACACAAACACTAACTTTGCACTGATTACAAAATACTCAAAAATATTTGGAACCCTACCCGATTAAGCCTCCCACGGCAGCGGCTCAAGCCTAGGTTCGATCCCTCGGTAGGGAGCCCTTGAGTGCGTTGCTTGGGCGATACGGTGACACACAAATATACATCACTGCTACAACACTACACAATCACTCCCACACACGTGCACGCTTACACATGAAAGTGGAAGGGTTTACTTTTTTCCCTTATCGAACTGAAAAACTCTCAATTTTCCGATAATAAATATACGGAAGAGTTGTTGAGACATGTATGCTTGGTACACATATACGTTTCAACAACTCATACATATATTAATAGTTAGCTAGGTTAGCTAAGATAGGTCGTGATTTTGCATGCAACAGGCAACAGCCAAGCCGAGGAGTGCCGTGCACCTTTGAGCTGGTTGCTAAAATAAAATCGGCTGAGTGCCTTAAGCGCTCGCTTTAGTAGTCCGATGAAGCTGTTAAGACCTTGATGGGTCAATAACGTAGCCATTTCGAAAAAAAAAAAAATTTGCCTAGTTGCATAAGCATAAGATTCAAATTGTTTTGTCAAGCACTCGTTCTACTAGTGTTTTGCGGCACGCGCCGTCGACCTAGCGCCCTTTGATAAATGCCACCAAATATATCCCGTCTGCACCCAATTGAATTGTTGTATTTTGTATTTAATATAAATGGATATTAATGTAATAAAATAAATAGATAGTTATCATTTTGTGGAACAAATTTATAATGCTTTATTTTTTCATTACGCCATAGCTGATTCCTGTTGTAATCTGTTATTTTATGCATATAACTTATACGAAACAATTTTGATGTTTCACGTGTGCCAGGCGTTCCGTGACAGTTTATTTTTCTTAGTATAAAACAAATTGCGTTTGATTCTATGACAAAAGGAGGATTGCTATAAATAGTTCATAATTTAAGTCCATAGCAACTTACCTGTAGTTCAGTTATTTGAATGTTATTCAGAGATATTTATAACCATTATAATTGCGTTAAAGGTGCACGCGGTTATTGTTGAAAAAAATTACTACAAAATGAATCATATCTGGTATTATAAGAAATGAAGGATCGCTTTAGATCGCTCGTAACTTGGTCCACACTCGCTTACCTGCAGTTCAGTTATTTGAACAACACGGATTGTGATGAGTCTGTGGCGTGTTGTTCGCATAGCTTTGATCAATGTGTGCGTACATAGTAGATAGTTATATATATTCAGACACTCACAATCGCCTTTAATTAATGTGATTGCTCTCACCTGTTTTTTTGACTAGATTTTTCTAAATCTAATTGTACTGCAATTTTTTTACTGCATTGTTTTTGTATTATGAACATACCGTCCATATAATAAGTTTTAATTAATGTATTAAAAATAGGAATAAGCGGAATGTAGTTGTGTTTTAAAATTCAATTTGTATTTATTCATTATTTTTCCAATAGATGACTTTCATTATATGTATTTAACGATGCGTAAGTCCGATAGGGTTGCCCTAGATAGCGTTAGAACGAGAAGATTTCGTACCAATAATTTTTTTTTACAATTTCGTGGTTAGTTCACTCAGCTTTGTTTGAGCGCGCCTCAATGATGGACATTTAAATTCATGTATGTTTTGTGAACTTATCTATTATAAATCAACTTTTGTACAGAATTAATGCATAATTTAAATACATTATATCTTTGTACAGATAACAATATATAATTAATGTGTTATTATATTAAAGTAAACAGTTTCTCTTTATTGTTATATTTCATTATTGAGCCACCGTTAGTGCTCTATCATCATGCGACTCAGCAGGACTTTTAATTTAGCAAAAAATGAACATACAAGTCATAGGGCGATAATAAATCTTTCCAACACGCTAAAAGTAAGAATTTGCCGACATTGTACGCCTTGACCCCATATACTAGACCGATTAGTTTTGTAATGGAAAGGAGATTAATAGATAAGGTTAAACAACCCTTCAACTCATAATGAAATTAGCTAATTTTTAACCATCAGTATGCTTGAAACATTTATTATCCTATTTTCTATTTTATTTTTCATATAAATAAGTTGTCGTAACCATGAAAACATAAGTTTATTATCAACCTGAAGAAGATTGTACGTCGACGGTCATATTTCAATCCAATAAAACAAAAACCCGTATCAATTTTAGGGCGTTGGAATAAAATGTTTCAGACATTCTAACTTGGAGAATAGGGTTGTTGATTTTTTGCTGTAAGGTTATACATTTTATTTTGAACTTAGGTCCTAGTAATATTATTGTTTTGACGTTTTTTTGACCATCGAGAGATCTAGGATCCACTGGTAGTGGTCGCTGTTACACTGACCTCAAAGCCTATTGTTAGTTTGGTATATACTGCCTGATACCAATAAGTGACAACCTAAGGGTTACTGTGACTGGTTTATAGCTATGTGTATGTTTATGTAAATTTCAAATGTTTTTTTTTTTCGAAATGACAACGCTGTTAACCCAAAAAGGTCTTTACAGCTTCATTGAACTACCGAGGCGAGCGCTAAAGACACTCAGTCGAGAATTTCAAATGATTCAATAATTAATGTTCGTATTATGCTACTTTTATACTAAATTTCGATTACTTCTTAAAAATATATGTTAAAAGAGGTTCCTATCAATACTAGGAAAGATAGTCTGATAACTCAAAATTAGCAACGTAAAAGTCTATTGCTATCACGTTGCGTTTACTGTCACGTAGCACTCGCACTCCATGAGTATACTTGGTAGTCCGGTGAAGCTGTTAATACCTTGCTTAATACTTATCGTCTAATACTGCTGAAGACTACATACACAGGTGCGGGCATAGTATTACAGTAATTAATTATTACTTTTGTTTTATATCTTGTTGCTTTTTTGCTAAAAGGAAATTTCAAAGTGATTCCTACCAACCAATACAAAAAGTGGACAAAAATATAACGAAAACTCAAAGCCTGTATATTTCGTAATGTTTATTTTTCTGTAGGACCGATGCTGATTATATACGGATATATAAAAAAGGTCATATCAAAAGATAATTGACTAGTTGGCAACCATAAGGGAGTAAAAAAACTCGGGTTAAAAGAAGTTCTGTAAGTGTCGACGCGCCGTGCCGTCGCGTCCGTCTTTCTGAG
Organism: Antheraea mylitta; assembly: GCA_014332785.1. Taxonomy (NCBI): domain Eukaryota; kingdom Metazoa; phylum Arthropoda; class Insecta; order Lepidoptera; family Saturniidae; genus Antheraea; species Antheraea mylitta. The sequence continues at coordinate 16,662,313 of JACEII010000012.1, read as the reverse complement.
TTAGCTTGTGCGTGGCGTGCAATTTCCCGCGATCCTTGTATGCAACGTTGTGCGTATGTCAAAAAAACTATAATTCGAATTATTGTTTTCACTACTCCACCGTTGTTAAAGGAATATTAAGTCCACACTCTTAGTTTACTGTCCAATTTGTTGCTGATCTGTTACCTTTAGTGAAGTTCGAAGTTCAGTTGTATGTTTTTGTCAAACAGAAATGAGACCACATAACTTAGTTTCAAGAATACTAATAGATTGACCTTTACGTCCTTCCCATACTTGCGTTTATAGTCACTAACGTTTGTTTCACGACGGATTTATTTATCGAGGGTTAATAAACAATTGAAATGAATGAATGTGTGCGATTTCCAAAAATACGTTAACTCAAGTCGGAGTTTTAATACGCAGATATAGAATTCATATTTCATAAGTCATAATTCAACCATTATGACTCGTTTACTTGACTTAATGTTTCAAGTTAATTAAAAATACGCTAAAGCAATATATAGTTGAAAAAATACATAAAAAAGTCGAAAAGTCGTAAGGACTGCCGATAGAAGTGAAAACTCAAAACTATGAGATAAATTTGTTCTCTTTTGAGTTTCCATATTAATTGACGTGTGAATAACGATTTTCAAATTTCATAATTTGTTTATTGAAATTATTAACATTCGTGTGGTTTTCATATATATTGCTACTCGAAGCAATAATTATATATTTTACTAGCTGGCCCGTGCAACTTCGTTTGCACCAAATCGGTTATTACCGGTTTCAAATCGCGATGGTAAAATAGGGGTTGATTGTAAAGGGTTGAATATTCAGGGTTATATCTATTTTTGTATGTTGTATCATAAAAAAATAGAAATTAAAATTTTTGTCTAAAAAATAAAAAATAAAATTTAGGGGTGGACTACCCCTAACATTTAGGGGGATGAAAAATAGATGTTGGCCGATTCTCATAGATACGGGATAAGCACAAAAAATTTCATCAAAATCGGTCAAGCCGTTTTGGAGTAGTATGGCAACGAAAACTGTGACACGAGAATTTTATATATTAGATAAAGTCTATTGTTCAATCAAACGTATGATGATCTGCCAAATATCTATATAAATATACTAATATAGGTCTCTATACTACGTGTTGCTGGTCGGACGCAAGCCACGCCAGTGCAATATGGCCGGTCATGCTTACATAGTATGTCATAACGCGAAATTATAATTTTATCTCCTGACAAAACTCCTTCAAAAAAACATTACAAAACTTTAGAAGGAAACACGAAAAAAACGAATAGTTGTTTGTGTTCCCTGGAATCGTTAAAGTCTATCTAATATTTTACTTCAGTAACTATTAGAATCGAGCCTGTAATTGGCTCCTTTACTTTATCCCTTCCAATGGAGCTCGAATACTAATGCGAGAAACGAACTTTCGCAACAGTTTTTATACGGAAAAGTGAGATTGTCCTTTGATTATATAAGTTAAATTTACCTACTCTTATCTAAAGCGAAGGTATTTTTATAGGCGTTCTAAAATTGAGTTCGGCTAATTTCGTTTGCAATTTTCGTATCCCCATTTGGATCACGTTGTAGGGTAAACGGTCTTTACTTGAAAGCGTAGAAGGTAAGAGGGGGGCTTAATGTGTTTCGAGGCTATGTATACTTATTACATACGTTATGTAGCTCCAGAATCTTGATAGATTCCAACGTACGACGTCTTATATATACCAGGTGACTGGTTACTGGTTAGCGATATCTTTATAGGATACACACAAATGATTTTTACAGATTATCTTTATTGTTTATTAGTATTTGTTTTGATATTATTATTTTATATGTTAAACGTGACCATGAAATATCATATCCTTGAATACTATGAGTGTTTAAACTTTCATCTGGTATATAGTGTACACTTTTTAAGTTTCACGTATGTGAATCAATAGGAGTATATTATTTGGGTTCTGTGCATTTCTTTATTTGCTAACCCTGTTTATTTGTGTCTTCTATGCGTTTTTTCAATTTTGTTGCTGGAAACAATTTTTTTCTTAGCGATATGTGGATGACTTTCTAGGTTTATCACATCGTTATCGGACATTGATATTATGGTGTAACGCCTAAAACCCATTAAGTATAAAAACGTTATGGTTATGGATTTATCGTCACGTGCAAGGAACAACCTATAGTCGTATTACCCTATACTTTACTGGATAATTTTGGAAAGTGACATGTTTGAGTTTTTGGCGGGATGTTAGACTGTCATGTTAGACTAGACTGTAGTGTATTTTATATTTTATTCATAATCTTGTGTTATTTGACTCTATATTTTGTAAAATTGGTGGTGTTGTACGTAATAAGGTTCTTTTATTGTGTATAAGTGAAGTGAATGGAAAATAATACCACGGAGCATCAATTCTAAGATGCCATAAAAAAATCCTGGAAGGTTCTAACAAGAGAGCCACCATTTTGTTGGAACATTGAAATAATTACAGAGCACTTGTAACATTATTACCTACTCGATAATGTTAGTAATAATCATGAAAATTGTTTGATAAAAATATAATTTCAGAAATATGTGACTCGTTCAATTATATACCCTTGATTTTGCCCCACATGTAATGTTACTGCATGATGTTCACCATCCAGTCGTATATGATTTTTGTGTTCTACCAGTTCAGATTATAACCAAAATAATTGGCTCTCGCTTCCATATAAGCCTTTGATAAACACTGCAGTACTGCCCATGATGAAGTTCTTATTACTGATTTTTTTTTTAGTTCTTAGACCTCTTTTCGCTGTAATTAAGTCGCGGGAAGCAGGTAGGTACGACAAAAATCAATTCAGCGTTGCTTATCGCATTTGCTTCCGTTCGAAATTTCCGTTCGTTCGCAATTTTTTCTAAGTCATGTTCCAATCAAAAACATACGTCAAACAGCTTTATTACAATAACACATTCCGTTTTTTAATTTTTTGGATAAGCGAAATCTGTCTAAAATACGGTCACTTTGTATAGACATTAAAATGTTAAGGCCAGTAAAAAAATACTCGTAAAATCTACGAAATAAAAGGGCGCCCTATCTATATGAAGGTTTTAAACAAAATTTGCTATAGCGCCCTTTGAATACGTAATGAGTGGCGGTTATAAAATAGTTCGTTACACATGCTATAGTCTAAACAAGCAGGGCTTTGCGTGCGAGATCAAGTACGCGGGCTTGCTTGTTACACGGATATCAGAATTGCTCTAAGCTTTTTGGATGTGTCCCGTGTTCTTCTTTTATTTTATTTTTGGCAACCAGTCTTCTAGAAGAAGTGAGTAACGATATTACAAGTTTCTTGATATAATTTCAATGAACTAACAAGACGGCCATTTTGTTAGAACTTTCCTGGGAGTTTTTGTCGCAAGTCAGAATCCATGCTCCGTGACATTATTTCCGATTAATTTCACTTGTGCACAATGACCAAACTATGTAACATAAAGCACCACCAACATTACACAATATAGAGCCACATAACACAAGATTATGGATAAAATATATAGATAAAATATAAAGACAAATTTAAACAATCATACATTACATCAGACATTATATTGGATAATCCTACATAATTTAGGTTAATACGTTCGATATATCAGTCACGCCGATTCTGTTTGTAACATTTATAAGTATTCCTGTCGATATTATTTAGTAGTTTCTGTTTTTAACAATCATACATTGCATCAGACATTATATTGGATAATTCTGCATAGTTTAGGTAATTTACTTCTATCTTTTATATATATTTATAAGATATTACTTAATGTGTGGTTGGTTTTTGAGTTTCAAACGCGTAGTGCGGGCCGACAAACATAAAAGTAGAGAGACAGTGTTGTTATATACAGCATAGGCCACTATCCCCTGTTTCACTTTGTATATTACGACATGTAAGACACGTTCAAAGTGTGAAAAAATCTTAGCGTGTCGAATCTCATAAACGTTATTTAATACTTATATCTGTAAGTATTATTTTTCTTACTTGAGAGAGGCATGTATGTAAAACCCACTTGTGAGTATAGATACTAATGGTACTTCATAAATGTGATATACCTTTCTCTTGCCGCATCCATTTATTCGTACATCTGTATTGTTGAAGTGAGCACGTACAGACCGTTTGTTTCCATACACGGAGCCGCCAGTTTCGGGACGGTCGCGGCCGGACGAAATTGTCGAGAGAATACCCCCTCGGATATAACAGCATTTGTTGGGATAAAGCTTTGATGCGTGCTATATTTTTAACTGGAAGATGTATGACATAAAAAAATGGAAATGGACGCCGTTTGTACTGATGTGGATTTTGTTATATCTGAAAAAATGATTTACTTTTAATGAAACGATGTTGTTATGGCTTAATAGTAATTTGTTATATTACTAGTTGTCGACAATTATTTTTGCGTGGTCTTTATATAATATATAGGTCCTACAATTTAACTGAAAGGTGCGTTTTCTTGAGGTTTCGACATACGCAAAATCCTCTCTCGCCAGTAATATAAATGTAATTTTAAGTCATAATAATAGATTAAGATTCCAGAGCTGACAGACACATCTTATTTTTTAATGGACGAAATCTTATGTTTTGAGTAGTCTTTTGATGTGAAAAATCTATATATCTATATATCTATAGGCGCGGGTAAACCTGACCGTTGGCGTGGCGACGATGCGACAAGGGCATGCGCAAGCGACTGTGCGCAATCTCTCTTGCCACACTGATTTCGCATACCTATAGTGTAATTTGAGAATTCGAGAATTTGAGATTCGTTCGATTCGAACAATTAGGATGTTTCACATCTGCCAGGCGTCCTGTGACGGTTCAATTTTTTATGTACTTATAATGGTTTCGCACTCACATAGTTTGACACTGGGAGCGCTGTATAGATATCAGGAGAGAAAGGTGACTAAAATTAAGAGCTAATTTATTTACTTTTAAATGGCTAATTTTTATATATGTTGTGTAATTACCATTCTAAAGTAGGGAACAGTGTCGCCAGACACTTTAAAGTAGACAAAAAATGAATGAACTTACGTTATTTTTTAATATGTTATTCAGACAACTGTTACAAAACTATATTTCATCAGCCAGACAGAGTGTAAGGGGTAAAAATTCCGCCAGACGTGAAAAATAGTCAGATGGTAGTATGAATGCGACACCTTAAATGATAATTTGGTGAAAAATGTCAACGCTAAATCTACAGGGACTGACTCTTTGCAGCTGACGGAACACGCCAACGACTGCTTAGCGACAGAGTTACAACTTGAAGGTAGTAGTTAGGTAGGTTTAAGAATACTTACTATGCTATGGTTTCCTCTAGATGTTCTCCTTAACGGAAAGATTCAACTCAGTTGCTACAATTCGAAACTACCACCATTGGTGTGGTGTCCGTATATGCTATCAGCATAGCCATAATCACTTCAGAAATATATGTATTTTAAGATATCGTATATATTAGTACGTGAAGTCAAAACTTTGTACCCCTATTTAAGTGATTGGCGTGAACGGATGAACGTGAAATTAGGCATAGTTAGCATTTATATGGAGAAGTGCAGATTTTTTTAAATATAGAATGCATGACAAACTCATAAACTACTTATTGGGTTTTCGTGCGGTTTATATCAATAGATAAGGGAATTCATGAGAAATGTTTACGTATATAATTTGTCAAGGTTTTTTTTTTATATCAGGGCGGGATAATTTTCGCCAGGTCCGATAGTGCAGACTAATGAAAAAACAACGAAAGCAATTTTACAAGTCTAATTTTAATGGAAATGAAACTGCGCTGTAATAAAAATAGACTTCTACAGTTCTAGTTCAAAGTAGAGGTGTTGGTTTAACGAGGACATAAAATAACTGCCAACCACTCTCATATATGAACATTTTAAAGTTTATATTGGTAATAAAATATATCACTTTTCTTTAAAACTAATTTGCAGGGCGCTATTAAAAAGGTTTGGTAAAAATAAGAAAAAAATGCTATGACTAGCCAAAAATGGATTTATTGTGTTTGAAAATATTCTCCCTTAATTGGACTAAATTTTCATAGGAATAAGCCAAATTTAAGTCATGAAGGCCTAGTGCAATGTTGAGTACTAACTCAACCTATTTTTTTAATAGGCCACAAACACGTTTCACCCATCGTGTCGCGGGCGGTAAACTACAAATATTTAGGTATTAAATAAAAAAACGTAGTTTCAAATTAACAATGAAGAGAGAACAAGGAAGGGGGAGGGGGAGAGGCGGGGGAGGTGGTCCTCCGGCACTCTCACTGACCAAACGAAACGCAACAATGCAAGCACTGTTTCTTTACGTCGGTATTTCCATGAGAGGATGGTACTACCACGGACGAGACGACCCATTCATACTGAAATGATAAGGCTCTGCGTGGCTCTACCATCTACAACTCACTTGAGAAATGACAACCGTAAGCATATATAGCATGACCCATCATAATATATCTACGGTTAAGTGAATCTTCCTTTTTTTGTTTTTCAAACTTTAATGGAAATCGAAACTTCTTTAGGCGCTTCTGTATTTTATGTTGGAGATAAATTTGTATGAGTAATTTTTCGTCACGACATGCTAGTAAGCATGACCGGCTGTATTGGGGTTAGGCGGCTTGCGTCACTCGAGTGCTGTATATAAATATTGTTAGGAGTGCTAATAGGTGTGAAAATAATTTACAAATTTTTTACCACCCTCTCATAGAAAACCTACGTGAAGTAACAGTGCTTGCATTGTTGCGTCTCGTTCGGTTAGTGAGAGCGCCAGAGGAACTAACCTCCCTTTCCCTCTCCCGCTCTTTCACCTTTTTTTATGTCATATAGGAGGCAAACGAACATGCGGGTCACCTGTTGTTAAGCGATCACCGCCGTCCATAGACACTAGCAACCCCAGAGGAGTCGCAAATGCGTTGCCAGCATGTGTTTAAGGGAATGGACAGAAAGGGAGAGGAGAGGGACCGGGAGGGGAGATGGGTCTTCGGCGTTCTCACTGACCGAACGAAACGCAACAATGCAAGCACTGTCACTTCACGTCAGTTTTCTGTGCTCTTACACCTCCCCATTCCCCCTGTTCCCCCAAACACAGGCACTTGTGACTCCCTGGTATTGCTGGTGTCTATGGAAGGCGGTGATCACTTACTATTAGGTTACCCGTCTATTCGTTTGCCACCTATAACATAAAAAAAGAAGAAATGTAAATAATTCATACTATAATTCTTTAAAAAAAACTGGACACTGTTATTCTATTGTATCCAAAATTTTACTTTAATCGGCAGTCCTTATGACTGACTAGATTATTTCAATATAGAATCTTAATAACTTGAATTATGGTCGAATTTTGACCACTACTCTGGAATGAAACGGTTTGAAAATCTATTGAAGATAATAAGAAAAATTAGACCACGAAATCATATAAAACGCTAACGTACGCTTTACAGTTCTAAAGTTTAACCGTAAGCTTTGTATATAGTTTATGGTTGAAGGTATATTAAACATTTATTACTTATTTTATTTACTTGTCTCGTGCAGAGGGAGGGTTAGTGAGTTCAGGTTTCGGTCGTAAAGTGTCCTCAAATTGACTCGGACCTTAACATTCAATATTTTCCACAGGTTGGTCACATGTAATTAGGTTTTACCTTTATGATTTAAAGTGTATGTTCTATTGTGTCTACTGAAAAAATTTCCACAGAGAATTTATTTATTGATGTCATTTAAGTATTAAATTATTTACTGCAAAATTAAAATTATAAAATGATCTTTATTGTCCTGCTCGAAAATTCTAATTAGCTTAATTTGCCTCAACTTAGGTTATTTATGTTTAGACAATAAATAACTGTTGATATTGATGGGAAAACATGAAAGAAATCGCACTTATTGGGTGGTCCACTATAAGTCTACTTCTAAACAAATGACTCACTTGAAAGCTAATAATAATTTATTCTTAAAATAGGTTCAAAATTATTAATAAATAGTCAGGCAGTCATAAAGCCTGCCAAGAGAAGTAAAAATTGAAAACAATATAATAAATGTGTTTTTTTTTAGTATTGATATTAATTATAGTGTGAATGACAATATTTAAATTTCAGGATATCTTTATTGAAATTAGTTATTAGTGTGGTTTTCATATCTTTTGGCATAACAGCAATAATTACATACACTTTTAAAGAGTCTATTAATTAATCAAACGTATGATGAGCTGCAGAATATTAATATTACATGTACACAAGCTCCTGTACTACGCGTCGCTAGTTTGACGTAAGCCGCGCTAACGCAATACGGCCAGTTATGCTTACGTAGCATGTGATGACGCAAAATTATAAATTTATCTCCTGCCACACAATAACGTTCAACGTGCGTAAAGAAATTAAAAAAAAAAAATTAATAATATTATAATTATTACTACTGTCTTTCTTTTTTATTTCGAACTGACTACGCTATTGACCTATCAAGGTCTTAACAGCTTCACCGGACTACAACTACTGTAAGTCCTTTGACTCATACTTAAACGTAACATACTTTTGCATCGAACTTATGTGTACTTCTAGTACTGGCTGGGTATATCATCTGCCATTGTGTTTTTATATATGACTTACTTTTGCCTGCAGATTCAATTGTTTCAATATAGTAAAGTATATTATTCCATCCTTCGGGAATAGTACAACATGTAAAGTAGTAAGTAAGTAACAAGTTTTGTTCTATACCCGTATGTAAAATTTCATCGTCATCAATCAAGTTGCTATGGTGTGAAAATAAACTTTCTAACATTATGTAGCACGCGCCGTCGCAAATGTTGTGATTTATCCCAACTTACTTGAGTGATGGCCAATTTAAACAATATCTTTATAAATTGTATTTTATGTGTTATTTTGATACACAAGCTATATTGTAATGTTGTACATTTTTTTACTAGTAAAATAAAATGGACTGAAATGATCACGGACTAGTATCCACGGGATGGTAAATGGAAAAGAGGGAGACAAGTTAAAAGATGGAGAGATGATATAAGGAATGTGGGTGGTTCAGTCTGGTAAAGAAAAGCAAATGATCAGAAAAGTTGGTAACAATTGGAAGAGGCCTACGTGTCAACGGACGATACGCTGACTGCAAAAACAGGAAACCTGATGTGTTGAATTTATGTAAAAAAATGTATATGTATTTAGTATCAGCAATAAAGGCTATAGTAACAGTTTTAATGTTTAATCAATAGTCGTTAAGTAATTTTTGTTTTGTTTGAAACTATTATAAACATCCGTACATTCGCATAACCATTGTCTTTTGTAACTTGAAAATTTGATTCACCCGATGTAGTTAGGCATAATTTTAGTAATAGTAATTATTTATTTCATTATATTGTTGTCACATCACCCTGTAAAACACCTACTACGGGACCTTAGGCCTCTTCACGAAGGAATGTATGGGCATAATTACCACTCCAGCCCGATTGGCGATTTCAAACTCCGAGATATTTACAGTTCCAAATTTCCCACATACGTCGGTACTAAAATAACGTTTTCCAGGTTCAGATTGCCTCACGATATTTTCCTTCACCGCCAACTAGTGTTATCAATTGAATTGAGTAAATCTACGCGAATTCTGAAAAATTGGGGAGGCGTACCTAGGTGGGACATCGCAGTTAAACCATTGACCTTCATGATTAAAAAGTTTTAATTGCCTATACTTATCCAAAATAACATTCAATGCACAAAACTGTAGTGATAAGACATGACGCTCTCTTTGATACCTTTAAAATAAAAGTACCAGAGTTTTGGTCCAAAGTACAATGTAAGTCAGTTAAATAAGCCACTTCATTCATAAATTTTTCCCTCCTAAACTAATTTCATAGCACGTGTCTTGTAAAATACAAGTTAGATTTAGCTGGAATCAAAGCCGCGTCTCCTGAATGACTCGATGTAAGTGGTCCAGCCCTACTCTAAAACTTCGAGCAAGGGAATAATGGCACCGAATAATTGAATTTTAACCAATTCACGCGAACTCTGTACACTGGGCAACGTCCAATATAACTTAACCTGTCGACGCATTATTCAGAATAGTCCGAACGTGTCATAGATACTGGTGGACAGCTCGGACTCCCCTCAAAGGGTCTGGCAGTGTAAAATGCACTTACTTAGCGACTGTTTTGTTCAAAGAGACCTTTGTGAAGAAATAAGATTAAGCTACTCGATAGACGCCCGGTCCTTTTATTACTTGACTCGAACTAATCTTTAATATTGTGCACTTTACCGTTTCTTCGAGGAGCGATAAAAATATCCTTTATTCTATTCGACGCCATAATCTAATTTCATAATAAATTTTATTAACAACCATACAGTCGTTTCTACAAAGATTTTAAG